>JAPMOQ010066519.1:202932-255600 GCA_026543055.1 Argiope trifasciata | reverse complement strand
ATCACAATTGAAAATTTAAATCTTCGAGTTAGCTTCGATACCTGTTTCCTCCGAGCGGAGCTCGGTCACCCGCTGGTTATTCTAACTCTTATCAGAATATCATGACCATATTCCGCTTCAAAAGTGGACAAATTAGAGATAATGGATTTGTAGCCCATTTATACATTAAAATTACGTAGTTTTATCGAGAAAATCAACTACACAGAACTAATTTATTTCAGAAATTAATAACACCACCTAATTTATTTTAGAAAGTCAAGGTATCCGACTAATTTCAAAGGAATTTTTTTGAAAAATTGCATTTTTTTAAAAACCAGTTAAAACTACGGCTTTTAGATTGTTGTAAATTATAACACAAAATACTCTAAATGAAACAAAATTATTTGAAAATATAATGTATTTTGAAAAATAGGGAAATTTGTAGTAAAATGTAATGAAATTTAACTAAAACTCTACACAAAATTGTTATGCAGTATGCCTATTTTCTTTGCACACAGGTTATAGATTATAATGAGGAATGAAATGAACGAAAATCTGAGAAAAATTTTGTTTTTTAAAGAAACTATGGGTAAAATTATACGTATATATGGATTTTTTACCACAGAATCACAACTTAGTTTTTTTAAAAAACACCCATAAATGAAAAAATCATTTCACCAATAATTAAATTTTAGTTCATTTCATTGCCCATATTATTTAAAATGCATGGCCAAATTTTTATGTAAATACTTTTATTAGTTTTTGTGATATCATGTTAACGGTGAAATTTTTTTATGAAAATTAAAATTTTGAGAAAATTGAAGTTATAGGTAAATTTCAGCTGAAAAATATGTGATCCTGAATAATAGATGAGGCCTTCCTTTCCATAGAAAAGATAAAATGCTTTGGAAAGAGGAAGGTCTGAACTATTAGAAATTACAATTTTAAAACTATTCACCCATGATTTCGATAACTAGTGTTTTTAACATAATTGGAAAAATATTCTTAACACATCAGAAAAATAGTGGAAAATCGTTTTTAAAATTTTTTTTCTTCAAACATCCAATTTCCTTTTTAAATATTCAAGTTTTATAATATTTATTGTCTTAATGCCCATTGCTTTTGTGTTTTTCAGGATTTCCATATTCATTTTCACCACTATACCGGTTCCAAGTTTAACTTTTGCTGAAACTTCTACGCATTTTTCTCTTCTGATTCCTGATCTGAAAGTGAACTTTTATTCCGCTCCATCAAGTAAGTATTAAAATGAAAAAATAACCAATTAAATAACCTGTAGCTAAAAGGGGAAAGAAGAAAAGGAAAGGGGTGTTGCTATTTGGCGATAGCTAGGATCAAACCTGGGACCTTACGGATGGTAGCCAGATGACATGACTACAAGACTAAAAGTGATCACTCAGTCTTGAGTATGTTATCTGGCTTATAAAGCTTCCACTACAGGGGGAAAAAAGAAAAGGAAAGAAATGAAAGAAAAAAAAAGCTGTCTGGGATATTTTTTCCAATAAATACTTTAGATATTGTAATAAAATATGCATTTAATACATATTTTATAATAATTCTATATGAAGACATGACAATTACAGAACGGGCAAAAAGTTCCTAAAAATTTTAAAAATTAATAAAACTCGGAAAAATTAAGCAAAATTAAAAACCGTTTGCAGCTCAAGCTCCGATAAGTCACGAGATTTTTTTATAGATAAGAAAAAATAATTCAAGAATTAGCCGATAACTGGAGTTCTGTACTAAGTAAAACGTGATAAAATTAATGTTTCAAAATTATTTATTATATCTATAAGTGTACCATATGTCCACCACCACAAGTGATAAATCATTTCAGGCTTATCACAAATCCAGAAACGGGAGAAGGTAGTATGACCAGCTGCATACATGGCAACTCTCGGCAGATTGCCTCTTTTAATTCCAAGAGATTGGATGGACGGTGTTAATATACCCAGGATTCAAATTCCCCCTAACTTACTGCTGGTGTCAGAGGTAAAGATGGAGGATACCATGGAAACTTGGCTTTTGCCAGTTTCCCGATCACTGCTAATTCCTGCAGCGGATTTTGATGCTGATGTTGCCATTTGGGCTACAGCGCGTGCCGAAGGTGTCTGCTTATTTCCAACAGATTGTATGGATGGGATTGATAAAACCGTAATTTTAAATATCCCCGTACCTTACGGCTGGTGTCAGAGCTGGAAATCGAAGGGGCCATGGAAACTTGATTTATGCCAGCTTACAGTTCACTGCTAATTACTGCAGCGGATTCAGATGCTGATGTTGCCATTTGGGCTGCAGCACGTATCGAATGTGTCTGCTTCTTGGTAGTCTCGATCTTACACAATCCTTCAGTGATTCAGTTTCCTAAAATCGCTGAACCAGCTTTATGAGACCTGCTACTATTAAAAGCATTTTGAAAATCTTCACATTTTTCTGAAATCGGAATTTAAGAAGTGTAAGAGTTGGTGATTCCTGATTCATGTAAAATAGCTTCACCAATAAAACTTTATATTTCCTCGCAGCAATCTTATTCACTTACATGGCATGAAACGGAAAATTGATTCTGAATCAAGAACACAAGCACTTATAACACCCTGTCTCATTTGCATATTTCCAACTAATTTGCTCGTACTAGAGCCATCTGCCGGAGTTTTTGAATTTTTTTTCATGGTAAAAAAATTTCTCGACAATCAATGGTAAACCTGCAATTTTCTTTTCGGGTTTTAGGAATTTTCAAAGATTTTATGGACTTTTTTACCCACCCTGTATGCAGATGTGTAGTTAGTCTTAATAGCTAAAGATATAGAAATAGCCAAATAATTCAAATAATAAAAAAAATCTGAACTTTCCTTGCTCCATTTAAGTTTCAAGAAACATTTGAAACACATTAATCGTTACATCTACATATGGATTGAAAGTTTAGTCTTAAGAAGTTAAAAATGCCTAAATAAACATGTTCCCAATTCGCCAAAAAAGTTTATTAACGCTCTTAGGATATATTCATAATATTCAAAAATATATTCATCATCATAATTAATAAATATTCAAAATATATCCATCATAGTGTCCGGTATTCAGAATATCAGAGAATTTGATGAAGATATCACACAATATCTTCAGTTTCATTTCTCTTTTTTGTAATTGCCTTGTTTATTTTATTGTCATCATTAATCTAATGTTAAATTGCAATTTAAAAAAATGAATTATGTTTCTACATACTCCTAAGTGCCTACATGTAGAAGTCTCATTAAAATAGTCAACATTAAAATTTTTTACTTGTTGTTCATGCAGTAATTTGGACATTTTGCCCAACTTCTCAAAGTATCCTATCTGCATATGATAAAAATCTATTTCATTTAAAGTGTGAAGATTATAGTATTCAACTGGTATTAGTATACTTATTTGTGTTATTTAATCATCATTATTCAAAAATTCTCAGATTTATATGGCGTTGCATAACATTAAAGAAGTAATAAATTCTGAAACTAATATTTCACCTCTCTTAACGCAAATGAGGATTCACTTCCCCTAAAAACCCTTCATGAGAGCAATAGGCCTTCATTTACTCGAAAAAACTCATATTTCAACTTACGACCTCCCCCGTCTATTAAAAAAGTTAACTTTACATCATAATCATAAGTTTTGTAAAATAAAAAAATAAACATTTTATGAAACATTCGAATAAATCATTCTTATAAAATTAGTATTTTATAAAAAGCTTTTTCTCTTTTCAAAACTTACATACACTTAAAATATTGATAAAAGTTTAAAAAAAATAATGTTATTAAAATTTTGAAAAGTTTTTTTTTCTCTTTTAAAAATGTACATAAGCATAAATATATTAGTAAAGACTTTAAAGAAAAAAAATAATATATCTTTAAACAAATTTCGAGGTCTATTTTCATAGTAATTCTTTCTAAATCAATAAGAAAAAAAATTGTTTTGAATTATGTATCATTTTTTTTTCTATGTATAAAATTTGAGGTTTTACAGTTAGAGCTATTATTTGATTTAAATTATGTCTAAGTAAATTTCTAAAAGTACTGAGTGGATGAGATTTATATGCCTGTTAATTATATTTGATTTGCATTTGTAGCAAGTGGGCAGCCTGCTAAAGATCTGGAGTCCCACACTTCATTGAAACGAAATTCAACAAAGTAAGTTAAAATGTTTTTTTGAATTTGCTTCCGATATTTCTTATTTAGTTTGTAGTGAAATCCAAGGAATGACAAATATCTTAAACTTAATATCAGATGTAATGATGTCTAGCTTCTTTTTATACGTTAAAAAGTCATTAATTTATTTGATAAATTTCATAATTTGATTTAAAAAATAAATTTGATTATTATTTTGATTCAAATTTGATTTATTCAAAATGTACTTTCTCAGAAACTATAAAATTAGAGCAACAAATAAATTCTTTTATTGTTATTTCTGGAGGTGAATTAGATGTAATTTATTTTTTAAGCTTTTAAGGTATTAGTTGTTAAATAGTGACTATTAATTCGTTTAAGATTTGTAAACGTAGGCTTTATAACGCATGCACTCTACTCGTGAAGTCATAATTTTGGAAATTGAAAGTGGAAATCAAACTAACATAATTCTTAGAAATAATTTATGAGAAATATTTTTATATCACATCGATGATGCTCTATAATTCTGTCTAAAATTTCTTAAACTGAATTATTTCGAGATTAGTTTTTAGGAAAATCTTGTTTATCAAGTAAGGCATTGCCTTTTGCAATATCTAGATACCTCTTTAGTGATTATGGCTCCTTAGTGATACTTTAATTTTATATGGAGGTAGATGTGGAACGTTGTTGAAACATTAAAAATTCTCTCCCGAAAAGCCAGTTCTTAATTAACCTTCGTAATAAAATGGATATAAAACAACGTTTATATCTCAGGAATGCACTCCGTTTTTCGAAATAAGAAGAAAATTAGCAGCTGAGGATTCAAAAGATGCAATTGTCCTTTATTAATGAGCACCATAGCGCGAATCGCTTCTGATAGTTGATGCTATAAAATCTCACCAAATAGAAAAGAGAATTAAATTAAGGGTTGAACCACTCCCGAAAAAGTTTACAAGGGAAAAATGCTTCATGAAAAATAGACACATGATATAAATGGTTACACATGTGGCTATCACTTCTCTGCATAATCACTAAATCTGTTGAGGCATTAATCACACCGCAGGAACAGTTTGTTTAACCCGTCTTCGTAATAATCAGGTCTCTTGCTATTGAGCCGATTCCCGACACCTCATTGAACATCTCTGTCTGATATGAACCTTGTTTCAGATAAGTGTTTCTTCATTGCCGGTAAAAGGAAAGGGTTGGGGGAGGGAATTCCTTGCGTTCCACCTTATCGTTTTTAGCAATCTATCCGGCAAATGAATCAATGATCGTTTTTAGCAATCTATCAAATGAATGACACCATTTTGCCACCTGTGGCCTATTCATTGCTTCACTCCAGTACACTTCAACGATTTGTCTGTGAATGTCTGATATAACACATTCTTGGTCCATAGAAATCGTATCCCTGCTGGTACCTCTGTGCGAAACCACTACTCTAGACGTCTTGCCATTACTGTCGCGGTTTCAGGTCTCGGCACTAATACTATCTGTTCGAACGACCTGTCTAAGTCAACTAGCTTCCTCTGTCTCCATTCTAAATAACAGTATTCGCAAACCCGATTCTTATTTACCAAATATTGTTGCTGGTAAACTTACACAAGTCATGGGATGACTGTTAATATTGTGTCGGTCCTCCTTTTGCCCGGCGAAGTGCAACAACTCGACGTGTGATGGAATCCACAAGTCGTTGGAAGTCCTCTGCAGGAATATTGAGCCATGCTGTCTGTATAGACGTCCATAATTGTGAAAGTGTAGATGGTGCAGGAGTTTGGGCACGAACGGACCTTTCGATGATGTCCCATAAATGCTTGATGGAATTCATATCGGGCGATCTAGGTGGCCAGATCATGCGCTGGAATTGTCCGGAATGTTTTTCAAACCAATCGCGAGCAGTTCTAGCCCGGTGACATGGAGAATTGTCATCCATAAAAATCCCATCGTTGTGTGGGTACGTGAAGTCCGTGAATGGCTGCAAGTGATCTACAAGCAGCTGAACATAACCATTTCCAGTCAATGATCGGTTCAGTTGCACCAGAGGACCGAGTCCATGCCATGTAAAAACAGCCCACACCATTATGCAGCCACCACCAGCTTGAACAGTGCCTTGCTGACAGTTTGGGTCCATGGCTTCGTGGGGTCTGCGCCACACTCGAACTCTACCATCAGCTCGTAACAACTGAAATTGTGACTCATCTGACCACGCCACGGTTTTCCACTGGTCTAGGGACCTGTCGATATACTCACGAGCCAGGAGAGTCGCTGCAGGCGATGTCGTGCTGTCAGTACAGGCACTCGAGTCGGTCTTCAGCTGTCATAGCCCAAGGAAGACAAATTTCGCCGCACATTTCTATCGGACTCGTCCCTCGTACGTCCCACATTGATTCCTGCAGTTATTTGACGAAGTGTTGCGTGTCTATTAACATTGACCATTCTACACAGACGTCGGCGGTTTCGGTCGTTAAGTGCAGGTGGTCGCCCACTGCGCTGTCCATGATGGGATGTGATGCCTGAAATTTCATACTCTCGGCACACTCTTGATACTGTGGATCTCGGAATGTTGAATTCACTAACGATATCCGCAATGGAATGACCCATGCGTCTAGCTCCAACTAGCATTCCACGTTCAAAGTCTGTTAATTCTCGTCGTGCCGCCATAAATCCCGAAAAACCTGTTCACATGAATAACTTGAACACAAATGAAAGCTCTGGAAAACGAACTGCGCATTTATACTTTTTCGCTGCGATACTACTGCCATCGGTATATCTGCATATTGCTTATCCCGTGACTTTTGTCACTTCAGTGTATATATGAATGGATGAGACAAAAATCCCCTTCAGTCTCACTTAGTTTAGTGTCTAGGGTTACTAATTAACAAGAAGAAGCTTTTAAATAAAATCAATAAATTTATTTACGGTAACGAAAATTTAACATTAACAATTAGGACAGAGCAGATTATAAGTGTAACATTTAGATGACCAAGGGTAAAGCCTAAATGAATACCCCATGGCAAGACTATGTACCACCGTAGCGTATTAAAAACAATGATATCAAAACGATTGACCCCCTCTCTCTCTGTCAGTCAAGCGAATGCTCACAGCTCGCTTTCCAAAAACTTGATGTCATGTGTCTTAGACTTTGAACTTATGGTGATTTGTAGTACCTATAGTACCATCTATTACAATAAGATAAAATTAAATTTGGAATAGTATTGGCAGTTAATTAAATCTCTACGTATATGCATGTTAATTGTTTTTATTCTCTTAATAGGAAGAAGGAAGATGGACCTCAGAATTCGAGTCCTGCTGCACCAGAGGATCCTCATCACTGCCTAAGCGAACAAACCATAGCATGCGATGCGTTTGATCGATATAGAACTATTGACGGAAGTTGCAACAATTTGAATCATCCTACGTGGGGTATAGTTAATGAATGCTACATGAGATATCAACCAGCAGCTTATGAAGGTAACCCAGAAAACAGAATTGAAATTTATTTCAACTATAATTTTATGAACTTCTGTTAGATTAAGTACTAAAAAGGTATAATTTTAAAATTAATGGTTACTTTTTATGGCAGTTTATTTTGAGGCTTCACGTCAATGTGGAGATTGAATTCCGCCAAGGATTGAACTCCTGGCCTTATGATTTGTAACCGCGTAACATATCCGCTAGACAAAAGTGATCACCAATACTTAGCGGCTGTTACTGGCTTATTGAGGCACCCATTACAATACTCCCACACCAGGGAGTTCGCGGAGAGATGAACGATTTATAGCACCAAGCGTTATGGTGAGCTCATGAGGGAGGGAATTGCCGCCAATGTGTCAAATGTTTGGCAATTTTGCGTTGCTGATGGAGATAGTTGCTGCTGCTTCTGCGTCAAGTGAAACTGACGACATTGGTTGCTGCAGCTGTGGCGAGTCCGATGTCTTTGGTTGCTGCGTCAAGCGAGTCTGACGACTTTTGGTCTCGCCAAGCGTTATGGCGAGAGAAGAACGGGTTCATTGTTCGATATCACCAATATATTGGGTTAGTTGAGTGGGAATCGAACCTGGGACCTTTTGTTTCTTAAGCCGTATAACAAAATCATTCGACAAAAGCGGTTACTTGTGTCTAGTGGCTATTACTGGCTTATTGATAAATCACTACAGCAATTGTTAGGTGTCTACAAATCATAAGGTGGTGAGTTTGATCCTTGGAGGGATTAGATTCATTGGTGTCATTCCACACTTTTTATCGTTAAAGTTACTTTTTATAGATTTCACAAGAAGTTGAACATATTTTACGCAATCGTAGAATACTTTTCTTTATACTAATAGAAATGAATACAAATAAATGAGCAATCGTGTATTAAATTCATTAATTTAGTTTTAGGTTTCACTTATTTCAATATCTTAATCGCATGCTCATATATTTTCTGAAAACAGGAGTAAATTCTGAATACTTCAAAACTCATAATGTAAATTTAAAAGAAGGTGAAGTGAACATAATAAGGGGGATCGAAAATCACTATATAAAATGCCATCCTAAGTTGTATTATGCAATTTTAAATGAAGAAATATTTTAATCTATAAAACATTAAAATAATAAAGAAGAAACGAAAAATTTGACGAATATAAGGAGAACATTTCATGTACCAAAAATTTATTTAAATCTTTATCATACCCAATGGTATTCTTTGTTAAGAATGGATATTGGCGAAATTAACAATTGTTCAAACTGAAAGCTAGTATATCATCAAGCTGATTGCTGAGATTTATGACTGAACTACTGAGTCTTAAGTGAAATGCACACTGTTTATGTCTTCAGTTAATCTATATATGTTTATGCTCTGTCATATCTGAAAGTTTGTGCACAGGAATTTAGAATACTTCGTGCATTTCCAATACAAGATTTAGTAAATTTAATTTTAGCAATCATATAATTGCAATCTATAGGATGGGGATGACAACTTGAAAATATTTACAGTTATTCAACGAAGTAAGAATAATTCGAAATTATCATCATTAAATGTTTTAGAATATCAATCTGTATATTCTAGGGCATTTGAAGCGGTATTATTTTTTGATGGATCAGATGGAATTACTATCGGTTTAACGTATTGCGTGTCAAGTGGGGATAATTCCCCTTTTCCCGATAATCCCCCATCCCTGCATCAAATTGTAGTATAAATTGATACTGTTGATTTGGTGAAATATTTTAATTCTATAAGTTTTACTTATTTTGATGTTTCTCATATATAAACGACATGATGAACACTTTTTTTATGTCAGCAAAATTCGCGTTTCAAAGGCATTTCCATATAGACCTGACGGCCAAAACCCATATAGTACAGTTGAATACAATACAACGTGACTGTGAAGATGAAAAGGCCATTTGCATACATGTTTGCGGAATGGCCGTGAGAAATTACCGACGTCCATAGTATGCAATTCCTTCGAATTACTCCTTAATGAATGACAGGAAATATATTTTTCTTATTTAGAATTAAAGCCTTACTGCTTGAGTAAATTGGAAGAAAGTAGTTCTTAACTCCAGTGGGCAAGAAGTTTCATCACAAGTTCTACAGAATTTTTACAGAACATTTAAATAACATATTTTTTCATTCGAACCATCAACAGTATTTTTATTACTTCAAGAGTTCAACTACTTTTACAAAAACAAATTTGGAAATATAATACTTCCCACCATATTATTGTAATAGATATGATATTAGCACCTTTAGTAAAGAACAATCTTTGAAGAAACAGGAGGAATTTCAAGTCGCCAGTTACATGTGGTCGCAGTCGCCAACTTTATATGCGACAATCACCAAATTTTGTGAGCATCTTTTGAATCAATAGAAACTAGTTTTGCTTAATATTAGAGATTACATAAAAATGTAACATTTCAAGCTGATTGCAACTTCACATCAGTTGTAATTAGACAGTGATCATATCAAATTTCTAAAACTTGTGTTTCTTGAAACTATATACTATTCATCTTCTAAAACTATTCTTCGTTGAAAACTTATAAAAAGTACATGTCATATTTATAATTTATTTCATCCTTTGCAAAGTATTTAGTTATTATACTACTCTTTATTTCAGTAAAAGGACCTTAACTAAATAGACTTAATTCAGACTAAATTTAATAAACCAATGTTCGAGGAAATAAAAATACTAAAATAATGCGTAAACTGTAAAAAAAGTTTAATAAAATTCTTTTGAAGACAGCTTGTATCTTCTTCACAAAAATTCAATTATAATTAAAAACTATTACTTCATGAACTTATAAACAATGTTGCTGAGATAATGTTAATGTTGAGTATTATTATTATTTGAGAAATTCAGCTTTTTTAAAAATTTTATCTATGAAAAATGCGAAGAAAACGAAAATAATTGTGAAAGAATTCGTTTTAAAAAATTTAATAACCTTTATAGTTTCAAATTTCTTGGATTAGATAAAAACAACTTTTTATTTTTTTTTTTTTTTTTTTTTTCTTCAAAACATCATTTGAAAATTCTAACGTTCAAAATAAATATGGTTCAATAAATCCTTCATTGATTTCTGTTTAATGTTTGACAAAATCGTACAGATGTCTGTCCATAAATATATAGCCAAACTTTTCAGAAATACAAAATTTATAAGGAAAAAACAATTTAGAAGATTTCTTAGAAAAAGGAAATTTATCCTAAGCTTTTATGGTCATAATTATTGATAAATTTTTTATTATTAATTAAATTGGAATTTTTGGTTTTCTATGTCTGTTCTGCTAATTATGTACGCTCGGATACTATAATTCAAATCCCGAACATGAGTTATTCCAAAATGGCAGCATGTAAATCGTGAACCAGAATATAAATTCTGAAGTAGCAATTCAAGAAAAGAATAAGAGGTATAATTATAAGTTATAATCCAAAATGTAATGCTGAATTTTCTTTAATCAACACATCGTAGATTACTAGAAAGACGAAAAGTAGTACAATTCCTTTGGTTTCAAAAGATCTCTTCAAGTTTTGAAGCATTTTTTGCAACAAATGTTTAATTTTTTAAATATATATTTTAGGCTTTGAAGACTTTCAAAAATCTAAGAATGGGGAACCTTTGCCTCCTGTAAGAGATTTGATTGTGAATATTTTCAAAGACGTGCATCGCCCATCTCCGAATATTTCATTCATGTTCACAATTTTTGGTCAAACTGTTGCCCACGATATATCCCTATCTGAAAATAAAAATGGTAAGTATGCAACTCGGAAAGTGATATGCACATCATTTTCCCCACTTTTTGGAAAATTAACAAACATTTTACTTCTAACATACTTAAAAAAACGAACATCTTAAACTGAAGACCAGGGACGAAAAATGCAGTAATGTTCAAATTAAAGTTTCATCATAAAATATTAAATGCATTTTAGATCAAAATCAGTTGCTACGGTTTTTTTCTAAGTCAATACGATTAAACAACTGAGAAAACATTAACTGCCATGAATAGTAATTAATAAGAATTCGCCTCTCAATGCATCTTCTGTTTTGGTTTAGATAGTTATATTACCATCCCGTTTCAAAGCAACGCTGGGTCTATTTTGGGACGAACCTTATAATTTTTAACCGAAATCAAATGATGAAAACGAACACATGAACTCGCATCTAATGTCTATACTTCAGGGGGTGCCAGGTCAGATGTCATCCTCGTCATCTGACCATGGCTCAATATTGCGAGGTCAGTCCCAAAATAGCCCTATTGTTGCCTTACAACGGGACGTCAAAATAACTAAACTAAATAAACATAAACCTGTCTAAACTTCCGCAACACACCAAGCAAGCAGGAGTACATCCCGATGGATTTAACTTGCACCAAACCCCATTACATGACAATTATTCTGTAAAATAGGGGTTTAAACAAAAAAACCGTCAGGATCTGAAGCCTTACTACGAGGCCTGTGCTTTCTGGAGACAGTACTATCACATCTGATTTACTTAAACTGAGTTATGAGTAAGACATTTTTGTCATTTCTAAATAATAAACATCAGTAATTATTTTTATCCAATAAAAAAAAGAGAAAAAATTCTATCAATTACTCTGTTTTTCGTCTGCAATCTTAATTATATTATTTTTCTTCTTTTTTGTTACGTGATCAGAACTGAACATTTGGAATTATTGTAAACAAAGCATG
Source organism: Argiope trifasciata (assembly GCA_026543055.1). Taxonomy (NCBI): domain Eukaryota; kingdom Metazoa; phylum Arthropoda; class Arachnida; order Araneae; family Araneidae; genus Argiope; species Argiope trifasciata. Next base: position 243,311 of record JAPMOQ010066519.1, on the reverse strand, counting down.
AATAAGCTCTTTCGGTTTTCTCTGAAATTCTTTATCGCATTAAAAAAGTCCTCTAAGTCACATTTCCACCTAAAGTAATATTGTATTAAAAGCTTTGGTGAAAAGGTTTTACTGGCCAAACAGGTGAATTTGATATATAATAGACATACGTGCAAAGCTGTAGATTTTGATGGCGATAGGCCTCTAAATGTGATAATCTTCTTTATTGTATTCTAAAAACCTTAAAGACGTAAAATTGATGCTTCAAAAGCGATAAATTGCCAATCTTCTGGCTCTGCATTTTGTGGCTTAAAAAAACCATAAACTAAAACAAAATCGTGTTCTCATATGATAGTTATTCCTTTGTTAGGATTGCACAGAAAAAATAGCTTTTATATTACTTTTTCAGTACTTGAAAAGTGCTGCGGAAATTCCCCTGGTCATGAAGCTTGCATTCATATTTCCATAAGATCAGATGATTCATTCTATTCTCCATTTAATGTCACGTGTTTGGAACTGCACAGAACTCTATCCTGTGAACTCTGCAATACCAGTAAGTTCTTCCATTTGATTTTTTTTTCTTATTTTATGATGAAAACTTCGATACAATTCAATTTTAACGGTGACAAAAAGCCGCGAAGAAAAAATTTCGCCAAATTATAAAAATATATTCAAATGCATATATTAATCACATGTTATACAGTTCGGAGATTGAAATCGCTAAATTGACGAAATTCTTCCTTGGTGCTTTTTGGTAGCCGTTACAGCCACTAAAATTTAAATGTTAAATTTAATGAGTTTTAAACGACTTCTGAGTACCTATTCTCTTGCATGCATTGGGTTGTTCGGAAAGTCATTTCGTATTTTTTTGTCAAAATGAAAAGAAATTTTCGTTTAATGAATAAATTATTTATTAAATTATAAAATTGCCATTCTGGTCTAATACCTTTTGCCATATTTTTGGTAGTAACATGATTACACGCTCATAAAAGTTTTGGTCTTTGCTGTAAAAAAAACTGATCGAGGTGGTTTTTGGCCTCCTCATTTGAAGGAAAAATTTTGCAAATCAGTTCTGGTACTGATGTACTGTTAACACATCTTCTCCACACATATTGGCTAATTTATTTCTGGCTTGAACAGCATTTTTACCTTTTATAGCAAAAAAGAAAAAAATGACGAAAATGCTGTTTATTGCTCTCCATATTTAAAAGGGCACCATCCAAAAACTACTGCGAAGAATCAGCTGCACTTTTTCACACTCAAGCCTTGCTATATCAGCTCTTAAAACATAAAATGATTTTGCGGTTTAAGTATGAAATTGGGTGCGAAAAATGCAATTAAATCCTTTGTCAGGAAAAAACGAAATTACTTTCCGAACAACCTAATATTTTACCATTTAAATGTAAATTGATTTTGACTAATTCTTCTTTTATGTTTTATCAGCAAAACGAGAACAGGTTAATGGTGTAACAGCTGCTTTGGATGCATCAATGGTGTATGGTACAAATAACAAAAGAATGATGGATGTACGGGCCAATGATGGAACAGGTGAAACCACTTTTACTTTTGCATGTTTTATAAAAAACTACATGTTTTCTTAAGCTTCCAACTATAGCTTGCAGAGCATCTTAAATTCTTAAAAATTAAAATAATATTACAAACATTTTAGAATTCCATTGGCTTTTTTATTCTTTCAACTTAAGCAGCATATATTAAAACTCACTGCCAGATTCCAAAAGACTTACAATTGATCAATAGCTTTTATAAAAAATAAACGAAATAATAAAAATAAAATATATATTTATCAAAGAAAAAATTGTTTCATTTTACCTTTTAATAACATTTTAACTGAAATAAAAATATCAGCAATTATAAACTGTCTGAAAAGGAATCGTCTGCTAAATGCCTATTAATAGATTTGGAATTAAGATTTTTTTAAAGAACATTTACTTTTTCCTTTAGAATATAAGAAAAATTGAAACTTTAAAATATCTTCTGAATATACAACTAATTTTAAAACTGTTTCATTCATTTTCAAGTTAAATATGATTTCTTTCAATCCTAACAAGACTTCTTTTAATGAGTTTCATTTTAAAGTAGTAAATCAAGTTCATTTGCAATATTCAAACGGTCAGAGAGAAAAAAAATAATTACAATTATTAAAGTTTGGTTAAAGGACAAATATATTAATTCTGTTTAACGAAGTGGGATAGATTGGTTTAAATGGATGTGGATCTTATATGGATGTGTCATAGTCTCATAGTTAAATAGATTTATTATATTTTCGGTTGTTTAAAATGACCCTACAGTAAAATAAACATTGAAATGGAACTCATACCAACTCCAGTATTTATGAAGGTAGGTATATATTATCTTCTTAGTACCATCGATTCACAATAAGTTAGAAACATGCCATTATCGGTTAGTTAAAGTGATATTTGTGGTGGAGCATTTTGCTTGCTTATTTTGCAGTTATGCATCATGTTATCATAGTTAAATAGGTGCACTATGTCATTAGTTGATTAACGTGTTCCTGAAGTAGTTAAGTAAATTCTGAGACGAAAAAGTTACAAACATTAGTGAATTTGTGGATAGGTAGATTATTTTCTTACGGCCATCGATTCTTGTTAACAGGAACGTACGTTAACATCGGTTTGTTAAAGTAACATTGGGTAGTGACTTTCTACATACTTACTAACTAGTTTTAATTAGTTAAGCCAATCTAAGAACACTAGTTGTTTTTTTTATGGCACTTGCGATTGGACATGTCCACGGTGACATAGACAGCGATTTGAGCCAGTAGGGTGCGTCTCTTGATATTTTTCAGTGGCCAACAGTATAACTTTGCCACTGACACGTCAGAAGCCTTTTTATAAGGCAGACTTTTATTCATGCATTTTCATTCACTCAATCACAGATCGTAGTTTAGACCTGAATCAGAGAGCTATCACCTCTGAATCAGCACTCCCAGTGATATTAATCTTGACACGGTGGACTTTGTCCCACAGCAGAATTATACGCGCTTTAGCCATCACCACTCACACACAGAGGAAATCTTCGGCTGGTGGGGGCCGCGGTGGCCTGATGGTAAGGTCACGGCTTCGGAACAGGAGGCTTTCAGGTTCGAGACTCGATTCTACCAAAGAACCGTCGTGTGAGGGGGTCTCTTGCACGTTAAATCTGTCAGGCCAAACGTCCTTCCACTGGTGTTGCGTGGTGTGGACAGGGGGATGCCATTTCAGGTGTCGTCCTCGTCATCTGACCTTGGTTCAAAATTACGAGGTCCGTCCCAAAATAACCCTTGTGTTGCTTTAAAACGGGACGTTAATCTTATACTATAATACGAGGAAGGGTTGCCAAGTCGAAAATCACCCCAGAATTAATTTACTCCGCTAAACTTGGGGGTCTGGAGTTTTTGGCCACGAGGAATCGATTGGCGCCGGTTTTGAAGAGCTACGGTCGAGCAGTTCGGAGTTACAGATAGGATATTTTCAAACTTTATTAGTTCGCCATAATGGCTACTTAAATTCTCAAGCAGTAACGTGCTGCCATCTATAACCAATATGGCGAACTAATAAAGTTTTATGTTTATGCTGTTATAGGTTTATAATATGTTTCTTATGTATGTATATATGTTTGGTTTTTCTAAATAAATTTGTCAAAAATATTGAACTTCAACACACTTCAATCTTTACCTTTACTTTACCTTTGTATAGAATAGGTCCCTTTCCAAACTCTAACTTTGTTTAGAATAGTTTACAATGGTGCACTTTAACCGGTTATCTTTTCACCAATGGTTTCACAAATTTTCTTATGGCATGTATTGTTTTGATAAATCACAATTGAAAATTTAAATCTTCGAGTTAGCTTCGATACCTGTTTTCTCCGAGCGGAACTCGGTCACCCGCTGTTTTAACTAAATCAAAAAACTTCGGCTGGTGGATTCTAACTCTTAACCTAACGGACACAAGTCCAACGCCTAACAAACCGAGCTATGCCGGCCTACTAAGAGCACTTAGATTGAGGTAGTTTATTGAGCAATGAGATAGAGCTCTCATTCAACCCAAAAAAAGTATGTAAGTGGGCTCCATTTTGGTATCAAGGACCCATGATAAAGAGGAAGCGCACTTTTTGTTGATCACAGCGAACTTGAAGCAACGAAAAGATACTCTCTATTAAAGAACATGGAGATAGCTTACCATCTGAGAATACTTTAAATAGAAATATGTATTAATATGTGTTTACATTAGAGGAAAAGTAGGAAAAATATTCTGAAGCTAACTCGAATGCAGAGTGGATCACAAATCAAAATCGAGTTTTTAATCCAACTATATCTGAGATCAGGCCATTTGAAGTATCTTAGAATAGTGGAATGCCCAATTTTTTTTGAAAGTAGGAATACCTATTTCAATATAGCAATGAAAGTTTTTTTTTTATTTGTAAAGGATATGTATGTAAAAGAACATATCAATTACATGGTTAGATATCTGTCCATGCTTCTTAGGTAACTTCTCCGTCTTCCAAACCTACCTGATCACATGTAATAAACAAAGAAAGCAGCTCCGGTATTCAATAAATTACGTTTAATGAAGCGAAGAGAATTTTATAATGATTTCTTGATGCTTCTGGGCTCACTGTAGTTTCATTGAAACGGACGCTTGACACCTTTCAGAATGTCTATTTTAATAAAGCTAATAACAATTTTTTGGCTAAAGAACAAAACTCATCTTCTTTTTCTGATTTATGTCAAAATACGTTTCATTTAATTTGCTAAACGTAATTATGCAAGGTATATTGCGAAAGGCTCATATTATTGGAACAACAAGCCAATAACATTTATTGGCGAAGAGTTTAAATCATCCGTCAAGTTTAAACATAAGTAGTACTGTAGAATAATTTACAATATGAAGGGCTTTCGAAATAAACTAAAAAGGTTTATATGAATTAATAAATATAAATGTATGAAAAATTTTAAATATAATGTTAACAGGTCAGATAATCCTTACTATTGATAACCATCTACAGCAGATCGAGGGAAAATTTCATGTTTGCTTTTATATTTTATGAAAATTATGAAAAATGAAATGACAAATCTAATAAAGATTAGTCTTCCATAAATATCGAAAATTTCAATTTAATATTCTATCAATAAATTTCATATTTATCTAAAATTTTTTTTTTTGCTTTTTTTTCCAGGAAAAATGATAGTTTCATCAACTGAGAATGGTGATCTTCTGCCTGAAGATAGCGGGCGTTACGGCATTTTCTGCCGCCAAAAGAAGCTTTTGACTTGTTTTATGTCAGGTAAATAAAGTATGAAGTGCAGGTTTATATTTAACAAATAATAAGGATAATATAAAATTAAAATCTGTAATCGTAAATTCCAAGTATCAAATGAAAACATTATTAATATTTTATATAAGTGTTTGTCTAATTTTATTTAAATTTAAACCGTTTTGAAACCCTTTCGTGACTATGTGATTACATATCTCGTATTTAGAAATAAAGACTATATTCTTTTCACCCCAAATCGCTTACTAATTTCCTTTTTTATAAATCATACATACTTTTCTGAAATTTCTTGAGAATTTTTTCCCTTCTGGATAATTAAAATTTTACTGCTATTATCATAATTTCGATGCAATTAGTATTTAAAAAGGCATATTTTATAACTCATTTTTGATTTTAAAAAAGGATCAAATGATCAATTTTATTTATCAATATCAAATTATAATTTTATTATCAATATCAAATTTATAGTTCTTAAATATCTCTTGCTCATTTTATAAGTTTTTTTTTCTGCACATAAAACTGTCTTTCTTCAGCATATGGTCTCTGTTGAATTTCAATGCTAAAAATATAAAATTTCCACCTTTGTTTGATCAACTGCTAATTTAGTTTTCTAATGGAGAGGTTTATCGAAGTACCCGCCTTGCGGAGCAAGGCTATCTTCTGTCTTAGCATCTTGAAGACCTGGCGTCGAATGATGAACTTAGCTGGGATAGTCTCCGGGGTTGGATATGATAGGCTCAGGAGTAGTGGGTGTGGAGGGTGGGGAGTGCAGCTGTCGACCAATGGTCTTTTCTTCATTTGCCTGGTTCGTTGTTGTGATCTACTCAGAGAGAGCAAAAACTGGACCCGCTGCGGCTGGATTAGGCCGTTGTTTCTACAGGACCAATCAGGTTATTTCCTTTTGGGGTAATTTAGTTTTCTTAGGAAAGCACCAATATTTCTAGAAGGAAATCGGATAATGGTAATACCACTAAAATTCTCGTCTTTTCTAGAACCTTCATTTTTGAACACCAGTGCCCTCGCGAAGACTGGGAAGTGTGCTAGAGTAACCTTTCAGCATTCATTAAAGTTTGTTTCATTACTATGAGACTAATCGCACTGAGAAACGATATTACAAATTTGTAAAACTTAAAACATTTATAAAATTTTTAATTGTCACTTATGATAATCTTTTTAAAATTTTAAATTTGGTCGAAAACCTTTTTTTAAAATAATAAGCAAAGTGAATGAAATTTTACCATATCTCCCACGTTTTTATTTCTACTAAGCAAGCCCATAAAGATGAAACGTTACATTTTTTAAAATTTTTTATGAAGAAGTATTATTTATTATTTCCCTTTTAGTATTATTTCCCTTTTTAACTAGATTGTTAAAAACTCCCCCATAAAACGTTCAAAATTTTTCTAGATGCGGTCAGCATCTCAGTTCAAAGTGATTGAAACTATCACCAAAGACAAAAAATTAGGAATAATAAATATTCCAAAATCAAATTCTTAAAATTACGTATTGAAAAAACAAAATTACTAATATCATAAATTCTCGAAGGTTAGATTTACAAAATCTTTTATAATTATATAAATTCTTTAAACATTTTTTTTATAATTCTAAAATTTTGATTATTAATAATTAAAAACTTAGATTTTATACTATACTAGAAGTATCAGTATAGCGTTGAAAACAAGAAAAAAAAAGCTGTAAATTTGATTCCTTCTATCTCTAGTATTTAATTACATATAGGATTTAAGAGGATTTAGGATTCCTATAGGATTTTTTACAGATAGGATACACAGGATTTAAACAGAGATGGTTACTTAGCTCAACAGAAAAACCCCTTCCCTAAGTTAGGACATTCTTTTTCTACAAAGCGTTTGGCATTTCATGTGCTCAAGCCAGGATTGGATTTCCCTTTTTTAGTTTGTTTTGTGCTTCGTGAGTTTTGGACCGTTTTTTGAATTAGACTTAAAAGAATGAAATGCATTGCATATGCATACCTCATCCCTTGTTATTTGCGTATGAGAAGTTTGAGGTTTTCACCTATGCGCGGATAAGTGCAATGCACAGATACTGCTGTTTTACGAATGAGAGAATCGTAACAGGAAAATAATTAAAATCGCAATTATAAAACTCCTTTTTAATTTTAATATAACTTCAATACACTAAAACCTTCACCAATAAATGTCCTGCAATATAGTACAAACATCTCTGGTATCAGTAAAGTATTTTACTAGTATTTCTCTTTTAAACATCCAGACGCTTTTTTTCAACATCAACAGGAAAAGTTATTGGACTTATTGAATTCGGCATGTTTGTTTAAAATGTCCTTAGCTTTCCTTTCAAAGTAATAAATCATTTTTCTGATTAACGTTTAAACTGATTATTTTATCAATAAATAACTGCTTAAAGAATTATTTATTTGAAATAACTGATTATTTTAATATTATTTGCTTTTTCTTTATTTTTTAGTAGTAGTTTTTTTTCTGATTAACCTCTTTTACTAAAAAAGATGATTAAGGTTTCAATAGACATACATAATATATTATGTATTAAAATATGTGTGATCATATTCCCAACCATTTATTTCTCAGGTGATATACGAGTGAACCAGCATTTTTATCTTACTGGTATTTCCACATATTATGTGAGAGAGCATAACAGAATAGCTACTACTCTCAAGAAGATGAACCCTCACTGGGGGGAAGAGAGGCTGTATCAAGAAGCTAGGTTTGAACCTAAGTTTAAGTCATTTTATATATGAATCAAAAATTTCATTTTAAAATAAAAAGTATTAAATAAATATACTCTGCAGAAATATTCATGAAATGTTGTTCAAATCTTTTTAAAGAATTAGAAAAACAAATGTAAATCTCTGATGCTTGACATTATAACATGATAATACGTTTGAAATCTATTTTTTAATTCCTACTATTACTAGTATTCAGTAGTAATAGTAGGAAATAGTAGAAATAGTATTAGTTCGCACTCTCCTTATACATATTTTTTATATGTATTGTTCAAATTTTCAATTGTTAATAAAATATTTATTATTCATCCACTCAAGTTCAAATACACTTTTTTTAACTTGTAAGGGATGACACTTGATCTTAAAACAGTTTTTTCGAGTATTAATTCATTGATAAGGTTCAATTCATTTTGAATATTTTAAATAGAATTTTAGATGTTTGTAAAGAAAAGGAAGTAGCTCAAACGGTGAAATGCGAGGATTTTATTTTTTTTTTTATTCATTTGAAGGTGAAGAATGTGAGTTCAGTTCTTGCGAAAGTCAATACTTTTTTTAAATAAATTTATTAATTTTATTTTTATATGGGATAAAAATATTTCCCTTACAAGGGATATTTAGCCGGATATAATTTTGAAATAAATACCATCAGTGGCAAAGCGTGTAGATTGCTAGAAAAAATTATTTTGTCACTTAATATTGAAATTCTGTCATATGTATATACATATTTATATTAATTGTAATTATTTAATTTAAATTAACTAAAATTAAAAATTCCTTAGTTGACATAAATAGGAAATAAATTTTAATTTTTTTTTTGTGTTACTTATTATTATACTAGCCGCCTTTGGTGACCAGCTGGTTCGCAATGAGTAAAGCGTTCTAAAATTTTCAATTAAATCACATATTCATTAGCCTTGAAGTAATTCCGGGCATTTATTGGCCTAAAATTAATATTTTCTTTAAGATGCTGGACGGAAAGTTCTAAAAGTACACCTTTTCCTAATAATATTCTTTAATTTTATAAATCAGTCAGGTTTAACTATCGGTTATGCTTCCAAAATATTAAAAATGTTTTTTAAGGAAAGCGAGAAAGGGAAAAAAGTATTGAATTAATGATACAGATATTGCTAACGATTACATAAATATGCCATTAAGTTGGGATTTCAATGCATATCCTGTCTAAATTGAATCAGGTTTACCGTAAATAAAGAAGATTTATTGAGTTAATGATATAGATATTGCAAACGATTGTAGAAACCTTTGCTTTGCCTTTATTTTTTAAAGAAAATATCACATTTTATATTTCTTTTATTTTATCCAGTCACGTGCTAAAAGTTGCATTTCTTTATATTTGATTTACTAGGATAGTTGTTTTTTTTATTTGAACTTCCGACATTGTTTTTTCTTATTTTATCCAGTCACGTGCTCAAAAAAAACATGGTTAAAATATTTCTTTAAAAATTCGTTAAAAATAGAGGTTTAAGTTATACATTAAAACACTGATACCATTAGAAGGCTATTTTTTTAATCTTTAAATGGATGTAAAAATCATGTTTATACGATCATATTTTCGGAAGTTATAGCCGAAAAACGTCGAAATTTCGCTTAAATTTTAATTAATTCAAATTCTAATTAAAAAGTCAAAAATAGGGCTCCGTGGTGCACATTCCGGACCTCCAAGGTATACATGTACCAAATTTGGTAGCTGTAGATCCAACGGTCTGGCCTGTAGAGCGCCAACACACACACACACACACACGCACACACACACACGCACACACACACACACATTGAGCTTTATTATAAGTATAGATTTGGTTTGATGACATTTCATAGGAAACAATTTGATATCAGAAGAAGAAGAATGCTTGTTTATCAAAGAAGAATGTTTGCCTGCTCATTTTCTTGATACCTGTGTTACTGTCGCTTTCTTTTTAGTAATTTCTAACAGTATCAGTTTTCTCCCATTGATTGCTTCTTATATTCTCATATACTGTAATTTATAACTAGTATAGTAGCATAAAAATTGCTACTATACTAGTAGCAAAGAAAATTAAGAATTTATTGAAAAAAAAAAGGTTGAAAAAATTAAGAATTTATTTTCAGTAATTAAGTATTTATACAAAAATAAATTTAAACCTTCGTTCGGAGTAGGAAGCAGAAAAAGTAGAGGAAGTCGTAATCATATAATTTAGTCTGTCAGTGTATTCTTTCCATAAGTGTCATAACATGCTTTATCTAATTTGAAGAGCTTTATTTAAAAAGAGGTTAACAAACTTAAAGAGTGAATCTTTATACCTATATAAAGTCGATAGTCATTTGAAGCAAGTGATATGCTGTCTTATACACTTATGGAAGTCAAACATAGCTTAAAAGGAATTAAAGTTAAGTAATAACAATTACTCATTATGGTCAATGGATGTCATTTCTGGCACAAAGGGCATCCTGGGGTGATGGCTATACCATATGAATACCATATGAAATTATCTCTTTCGATTAGGCTATATGCTAAGTACAGCAACTCCATAAAATCATTCTCTAATCAACTGAAATATACCGATAAGCTTATGGTAATCCGAAAATTACCATAGGTGGAGTGCATGAGATCTTAGAATACGGCTAGCTATCTTGAACATCTGAGTCTCTTTGTAAACCCGGGTTGTTGCTTTTAAATTATAGAAAACGCCTAAAGAAATTGACTTTGAACATGCTACATGAAATATTTTGGAGTCCGATGAAATTTCGAATGGATGCTGCCCAAATGGCAAACCTCCTCCTCCTCTTGAATACCATCAAAGGAATTAAAGTCTTTTATTTACCTATAATAACAATTGTGGTCAATGGATGCCAATCCTCACACAAACTGCATGCCTGAGGTACTCCATTTCAGTACCACACCGTTAGCTACAGATGAAGGCTTGCCATTTGGGCAACATACATTCGGTATTTTATCTGACTCTAAAATATTTCATGTAGTGCACTTAACAACGTGCAAGAGTGCGCGAATAAAAACCCAAGATTAAAAGGCCATTCTAGCCTATGGCACTTCATTTTAAATATTTGGATAAGCATTATCGGAACCATGCTAATTAGACTTTACTTAGTACATCAATCCATTTCTATACACAGTTTCCACTTGATTTTCATTAGCTAAGCAGGCCAAGTTTTGTGTAGCTACTCCTCAGGAATAGGAGTTATCTTTATTACTTCAGTTTTTCAAAACATTGCTTGAGTTTATTCTTCTTTTGAGATCATAGTAGAGAGAAATTCTGTACATGTTATTTACAATTCATGAGTTTAAACCAACGCGAATGATCTCCACAAAATTTTAACGCATAATCTCTAATAAAGTTGTTATTCCAGAGAGCGCATTTCGTCACATTAACGGACAATAGCATACAAAAAATTAATTTTCTGCTGAATTTAGCATTTTCATTGAATCTATCAAGTGATCATACGTTTTGGTGATTAAACCCTGTAATATAATTATTAATATTCAAAAATTTATGTTTTGGACTCCTTTCTCCCTAACTATTGAAAACGTATACGCTTCCAGTCACATTATTTCATAGTCTGAAGTCCTTGCATTTTTGATTTATCGTGTTTTAAGTTTCTAAAGAGACTAGATTTTTCTACCGAATTTTATCCCTCTAGTTATATTTACAATGTTAACTTATATTCGAACAGCCAAACTTCCTTTGAACGGATTTTGATTAGATAGAAATCTACAAATTTGTATGAAAACCGTACACTAAATTTCAAACATCTAGTACAAAGTCTTTCCAAATTTTTTCTGTCTCAGACAAACAGATGGATGTTTTCGACCTCATCCAAATACTGCTGATTCAACAAAATTGCGAGTTCAAAGTTTTGGACAATTGCTATTCTTTCTCTATAATACGCACATCAGAAAGTAAAAATTCAATTCTTTCTTTTGTTTTACATGTATATATTATGTCTTCACAGGAGAATCAATGCTGCAACTATACAATGCATCACTTACAAAGAATACTTACCGGTGCTGCTTGGTCCATACCTAATGGAAAAGTTTAACATGACACTGAAAAATGGACCAGATGGATCAAAGTACAACCCTGAAATTCGACTTGGAGTCAGTAATGAATTCTCAACAGCAGGTTACCGACTGCACAGCATGGTACCTAAATTTATTGGTGGGCAGCATTCGAGGTTTAAAGATTATTACTCAAATCCAGAACTGGTTAGAGAGGGAAATATGGAAAAAATAATGCAAGGGAGCTACAAAATACCCTCCGAGGAATATGATCATTATTATGTGGATGATGTAACTAATTACATGGCTAAGTAAGTTCACAAATTGTACTTTATTCCGACTGAATTTTTCTAAATCACGAATTTTAAAATCTTTAATTATAAGTTCTGAATCTTGTGTTATGAAAAATTTCTCTATACGGCTTTAACATCAATGTAGCGGGCGTCCTGGCCTAGGGGTTACGTGTCTTCCTAGTGTTATGGGCATCCAGGGTTCGAGTCCCGATTCGGGCATGGTTATTATTCTGTGTTCTATCAGTGAGTAGCGGGGGTGTGTCCTCCTATATAAAGGGGTTGTGAAAGTGAATGTGAAGCATGAAGTAGCTAAGTTGTACTGTTGGCACTACTGAAAAACAAGGGACACTGATTTACGCTTAAAATCGCTGCTAGCGATCACTGGTGACATTGAAAACAATAAATATCAATGACCAGTGACATTGAAAACAACAAATTCAAAGAAAATTTTAATAGCTTCCTGCAAACGTGTTACTAAATTGTAATTGCGTAGAAGTGTGGAGGGATGTTATATAAATTATCAGTTTTTTTCTCTAATGAAACAACAATCGAGTGTGTATGTTTGCTGTAAAAATAAAATAAAAAATGAAATAAAAATGCTTAAAATGCTAAATTTATTTTACATATAATAAGACATTCTTTTTATGTTCTCTATGAATATCAAAACGAATTTAACCAAATTTCTTTGAATTTGCTTTAATATGAATCAATGTTGTAACAAGAAAAATTAACTTTTTACTCGAAGCTATCAACATAGGCAAAGCAATCGTAAACGGCATCCAGTATAAGCTATAAATATAAGTAAAGCAATCGTAAAAGGCAGCCAGTATAAAGTATTATTTTTTTCGCCTCACTCATTCCTTTTTGGTTTTAAATATTGGTCCAAAGGTTTTGATGTTTTGTCTTCATGGTGCAATAGGATTGTTAATCGAGGGTTTTTTTAACCTTTGTCACTATGACATTTGTTTTTAATGAGCTCAGTTGACTGCTTAGCTACCATTCAACAAAACAGTATTTACAAGATTTATTGTGGTTGACTACTGCCTTAGTCATAATCCAACCTTATCATAGGTCAATTTTCCTTTTTTGCATCCTCTTCGGGGCAATTTGCTCTCAGCCACAAGGTGGTCATTCTCTGACCATCTTTCCCCCATTAACCTGCACCTGTTTTCCTGTTTCCCAAGTAGTAGGCAACTACATTGAGAAAATCTTTTCAAAATTCTCTATATTTCTCCAAACATACGTCCTACAACAATAAAAGAGCAAATGATTTTAAAATTTTAAATAGTTGGCAAACAACTCTCACCTGCCTTTTAATGTTTTTCTATGAATATTAATGTTTTCTAATACAAATAGACATTTTTTCAGTTTTCGTGAGTTTTTTCAATGCATTATGCAATTAATTAGCTATCGACTTTCTTTTAAAATTCGCTCTAACATTAAAAAAGCCTAATATATGAAGTAAATTTGATAAGAATAGTTAAACTTGTAAATAAAAAATGTGCTTAGCCATCTTTAATTAGCTATGTACTAAGTAATAAAAGTAAAAGTATTTATAAAAATTGCTCATATTTTTAAAAATGCATATTATTTTATAAAATAAATGTAGTGATCGAATAAAAATTGAACAAATGATACAAAATTTTATAGGTCCATATAAAAGTACAGTACATAAATTTTCATTGCAATTCAATTTTGATTGAGTTCTGAATAAATGTTTAGTAATCAGCTTCATTGCGATGATTATTAATCCATTATTGAGAATAAAAAATATTAAACAATTTATATCGTATAACCTTTCCGGCTTCTTATTAATTATTTAAGAAAAATATTAATCATATAAAGCTCAAATAATATAAAGCTGAAGAATTAAATGTTTCTTTAAAAATGAATTAACCTAGATCATTAAAAAGTTATCAACATTCTTGTGGAATGATTGTGAAATGAAAAAAAAAATGGCAAAAATACTCTAAGAATTATCTTATTATTACAAAGTTTCAGTATGACTGGATGCTTTATGAAGAAGTGTTCTTAAATTGTAGTGAGAAAATTGTCTATATATTCATAGACGGCATGGAGTGCCTTATGGTCTCGATTTAGGTTCCCTCGATATTCAGAGAGGAAGGGATCATGGATTAGCTCCTTATATAGTCATGGTGAGATTCTGCTCTGAAGGACGAGTTGTCATTACGACCTTTGATGACCTTGCACCTTTGTTGATGACAGAGGAAAAGGCAGAAATGTTGAAGGAAAACTATAAGTAAGCATGTTTACATTTTTATGGAGGTATTTTTATCTGATTTTATATGGATATTGTAACATTTAAAATATTTTTATATAAATTGTTTTTATTAAACCATGTTGATTGCAATAAAGATGGTGATTAGAAAAATACGTTAAAAATCAGAGTATAGTTGTAATTTTTAAGATTCTTTTGAACTTGAGCTATACTCGAATGCAATGTTTGACAAACCAAAATATTACACGTTACAAGCATTGTTGCTCCCTATAAAACTGGTCTGAAATGATCCTGCTCTACTTTAAAAGTAACAGATGCATTTGAACGGAGTTTGATTTTAAATATCGATTATTATTTAAATATCGATATTTTAACTATCGATATTAAATTAATTTTTTAAAAATTAGAATTTTTCGATTTTTTTTTCGATTTTTCTATTTTTTTAAAGACTTTTGTTTTATTTTGCAATTCATTTCATTCTCTTCATATCTGTTATAAATTGTAAACCATAATTGCATGTCTAGAATAACATTTATATTCGGCTTCTTTTTTTCAGCGTCAGCAGAATTTTTCAATAAACTGATACATTCTTAAAGATTTAATTTTATTTTATTGATATCCCATTTTGAAGAACCACGAGATCCTTTTTTTTATATATATATATAAACTCTAATTCTGGGCATCGACCCAAAAAAAAAAAGGATGATACATGAGCCAGTCCCATCATCTCTAAAACTGTCACTGCCCATCAGGAAGAGGTATTTAATTCTTGATAGAATTAGTTTGGAACAAAAACATGGATGCACTCGCCACGAAACTAAAAACCTGTAAAAGGTCACTTCTAACTCTTCTTAAATAACATAAATACACCTTATGTATTACCTTGATATTTATATTATTATATTGTTGAACACAGCGAAATTGTCAACAAATTTTCTCAGTTATATAGTGGATAAAAATGTTTTTATGAAAAAATACTATTTTCATATTCGATTATAAATTGCTATTGATTTTCGAAATTGAACACATTCTAATCTGACATTCTATTGAAATATTGATAGAAGTTATTAAAAGGAAAGTAATAGAGAATTACTCGTTGTTTAAATATTTTCTTTATACACATCAATGAGCTCTTCAATTTACCCGGTTCTGCTGTTTTTTATACTTCAACGACGTTTATTCACATACAACGTTGAACTATAAAAACGATGTATGAGATTAAACATAGAAATATATCACTATATCATGAAAAATATTGTTCTACACAATTATTCATGATAATTAGTAGCTTAAATTATCATGAAAAATAGTAACTGAAATTGGCATGAGCAATTGGAGATTATAGTAATATCTTTTTTTTTTCATGTTAATAATGCCTTAGTAATGCCTTTTTTAAATGACGAATCAAAAACAAATTTATATGTGTATAATCCGTTCTATTTCAGTCGTAAATTATTAATATATCTATAGTTATGCGGTTTCTCTATAAATGTTTAGCATAAGTTACATCTCTACTAATATGCCATACAATTTTATTTATCCCACAGTTCAGTGGAAGACATTGACTTATTTGTCGGGATACAGATGGAAAACCTCTTTCCTGGAGCAGCCGTGGGACCAACGGCTGCATGCCTAATCGCTATGCAGTTTTATTCTATCAAGTTTGGAGACAGATTTTTCTTTGAACATGTGGGAGAAATACCCTCATTCACTACAGGTAATCCTTTTTATTTGATCAAAATCATAGAGTAATATTGTGGATTATCATGAACCATAGTAACTTAAAACCGTAGCTTAAATTATCATGAAAAATAGTAACTTAAATTGTCATGAGTTATTGCAGATTATAGTAACAGCTTATGTTTTCACGGACAAAAGCAGTTTAGATTATCAGGTGCAATAATATTTATAACTGTAGCTTAGATTATCATGGGCAATAGTATTTATAACTGTAGTTTGGATTATTATAAACAATAGTGGTTTATGATAATAGTTAGTAGTTTATGATAGCGATAGTAGCTTGGATTATGAACAAAAGTAGTTTATAATATTAGTTTGGATTATTATGAACAAATGTAGTTTATAATAGTAGTTTGGATTGTCATGGACAATTATAACGTGGATTATCTTGAACAATAGTAGTTTATATTAGTAACTTTCTTTATCATGATCAATAATAGTTTTTAATACTAGCTTGTATTTCCATGAACAATAATATTTATAATATTGCTTGGGTTATCATGAACAATAAAATAATTTATAATAGTAGCTTATGTTATCATCAATACTAATAATGTACGATAATAGCTTGGATTATCATGAATACTATAAGTTTATGATAATAGTTTGAATTATCATGAATACTATTACTTTATGATAATAGCTTGGATTATCATGAATGAAAGTAATTTATATTAATAGCTTGGATTATTATGAGCAGTAATAGCTTGGATCATCATGTGCAATATTGGTTTATAATAATAGCTTGAAATGCCATGAATAATAGTAGTTTATAAGAGTAGCTTGGATTATAATGAACAATCTATTAAAAAATATTGAAATACCTAAATAAGGGGAATAATAATAGAGCTAAAACATTTATTTTTAAAGTGGTATATACTTATTTAATATTTGAAGGAGATAAAATTTATCCAATAAATACACAATTATTTTATTTTTATGTATTATCAAGGAAGTTCTATATAAATTTCAAGGTAAGAATGCTTAAATTCAAAATTCTCAAATTAAAAAAAAAAAAAACTTTGTTAAACATTATTTTTCATATATATATAATATTAATACAGAAAGATATTTCAAATATTTTTTGATGTATTTCATAATAATGGAAAATCCAAAATTAATCGAATCAGGGAAAATAAAAATACCGTGTGTTTAAATCAAAAAGTGCATATACACAGTTAAAAGAAACGATGATATTTCAGTGCTTTAAATATAATTATCTTGTCCAGAATAAAACAGTTGCTTTAGCTCAGTTTAAAAATTACCCTAGCACGTGATTAAATATATTGATAAATGAAATGAATTTGAATTTCATCGTAGCATTAAGATTGATAATTTAAATGTTTCATTAAAATTATTAAAAAATTTAACAGAAAGGAAATAATGTCGTTAAAAAGTATTTTAAGTTTTAAATGCAACATTTATTTTAATGATGCAATAACTTTGGATTGATGTAATAAATGCATTTTTGTACTGTACAAAACTATCTATTTACCGACTATGTTTTTACGCGTATGAACTTCAGTTGTTGCATGAAATCACGCATAATGATAAACCACCAAAAGAAATTTTACAAAAAATAAGAAGTGGATGAAAATTTTCTTCAAGTTTGATGTTACTAGATAAAGCAGGATTTCATGTATCTGTCATCGTTAACTGACATAATACTCGAAAACTGGAATCAAAAAATTCTCATGCCACACTAGAGGAAGCAAGGAACAACTCTCAATTTGACATGTGATGTTGTTTATAACAAAATCAAATTATTGGTCCTCTTTATTCCTGACTAATGTCTATTATGTTAATAACCTAGATATTATTGAAAATTTTGAATTGACTTAGACAAAAATCTTGCGAAACAATACCATTTATTTGAAGGATAGGTTAACATTGGAAAAGCGTGAATTGTTGGGAAGACACCCTCTCAAGAATATCATAGAATTTTTAAGCGACATAAATTTTATTCATTTTATATAAATACCATAGAGATTTTAAACATTTTCTTGGATTCGTTTATATGGTTGGAGTTCTAATTTTAAGACCTTTGTCCGTTAAACTTATTGTATTTTGATTTCATAAAAGAAAAACGTTGTTTGTATTTTAACCTTGAAGAACTGATTTCTTTAATAGATCATTTGACAATAAACACACACCACTTGTTTTGGTACAGCATTGGCCTTTGCGCCGAAATTTCCAAACACTCATCCATCCATCCTGAAGGATAGGACACAACCACTCTGGAGTTTGGAAGTGCGAAAAGTTCCCAGGCAAAGGATGGAAAGAGGAGGTCGAAAATTGTAGCCACCTAAATTCTCCAGACATAGCGCCTTTGAACTTCTTCTTTTTAGGATATGTTAAAATCATCGTTTACTTATCTTCAATTCGTGAAATTGATGAACCAAAAAGTTGAATTACAACAATTTAGAGCGTTGCTGATCCTGAAATGCATCATAGAAAATGGCTATGAATCTCATGTCATCTGCGTGTGACTAATAGTGCGAAGACTGAAAACGGGCACCAAAACATTGAAAAATTATTTTTATATTTTCTTTATAGAACGCAAAAAAAACCTAATTAAAAATCTTTGCTTGATTGTATTTTTTTAAAGTTCAGATATACTTTTCGGTTATCCGGTACTTTATTCTCTAATAACAATTATCATTATCATTACAGCTCAAAGGAACTCTCTCAAACAGTGCTCATTATCTCGTATCTTGTGTGATAATTCTGACGTCACACATGTACCAAAGAATGTTATGCTTCTTCCTAGCATCACGTAAGTTTGATACACATATTAGCTACTGTTTTATAAAATGCTATTTCAAAATGTGGCTCAAAATTATAAGATATAATGAATAAGAATAACTTTCAGTCTTAAAATTATTTAAAGTTTATTTAATTTTGATATAATATTGTTTCGAAATTTCTTCTTCTGAATGTGTTTGAAGGCAATCCAATAGCCAGGATCTTACAAAAATAAAGCTCTTTATTTCTAACGAACTCTAAAACTCTACGTAGCTCAAAGCAACAACACTTGCAGCAGTCAGCAAGAAATATCCAATTAATCAGAATAACACTGCTAATTCAATCGCAAGCTCAACAGCTTGCCTGCTGTCTAAAATTCCAACTCCACTGCTCTGATCTTGAGTGCTTACCATAGGAAGTGATGTCACTGACAAGAAATGACGTAATCTTTAGAATGTTCTCCAAACTTTTGGCAAAAATTAGTCTTAGTTGATAAAATGAAAGACTATCTGGATTTTTCTAGAAAATTCCTTTTGTCATCAAGATTGCCAAATTTCTCGCCAAGGCTGGAAATATCTGGTCAAGTCACTATCTTTTGTCACCAAGCACTAAGATATTTGATGCGACACCTGACAGCACCTTATACAAATGATTTTACTGAGAAGAAACTTTACAGGCTTGTAACAATATATTTAGAGTTCTGTTTTAAGTTCTGTTGTTTTCGAAATTATAAATTAATATCTGTAAATTTAAAAGGGCAGAATTTTTCATATTTTTATCCATAGATGGCTACGTAATACATATAATAATTTATTGATAAATTTAAATTTATTTGAAACTGAGTTTAGAGGCATCTATTAGAAATAAATGAAAGAGGGTCATTTTATTTTGATATTTAAAAACTCTTTAACTCACCAAAGTTAAACACTTTATAGCATAACTAAACTAAATTCTTTATTTTAGAACGGTTTAGTTATGTTAACGATCAGCTTTAAAAAGACACTATGATTAAATTGGAACGGACTTCGTAATTTTAAGCCCCGATCAGAAGACGAGGACGAAACCTGACCTGCCACCTTCGCCAATCTTTCACACCTTAGCAATGAGAGGAAGGTTAGACTCAAAGGATTTAGCGTGCACTAGACATGCTAAATCCTTTGTCTATGGTGGAATCGGGTCTCTTACCTAAAAACCCTACCTTACTTCCAGTCACCGCAGCTCTACATTTATAAATGATAATATAGCTACACTATACACTTTGGCTGGTGTCCTGGCATAAGAGTAGTGCGTCTTCCATGTGATTTGGGTGTCCCTGGTTCGAGTCATGATTCAGGCCTGGTTGTTCTCATTCCCGTTTATATCTGTGAGGTGTGTGAAAGATCTGAAAAAAAAGGAATTGTGCAAGCGAGTGTGTGAATATCATCTTCATATGAGAGAGAGGTCAGACTTCAGCCCTTGGGGTCTTTACCCTTAGAAGCTACTACATCCTCATTTCGGGGGCCCGACAACATCATTATTAAATACTTTATTTACCATAAACATGAAGGTTTATTTTCTTACAGTGTATTAATATTAGTTTTTAAGATTTGAAATTGATTGTGTTTCACAAAATAGTTAACAGTAATTTCTTCTGAAATTTTCGTGTATTTTTGAATATTATTATAACTGATGCAGTTGATTGAAATTATGATCTGTTCCACTGTTTCAGAAATCCTGAAGTGCCATGTGAAGACATTCCAGAAATTGATCTGTCATTCTGGATGGAAGGTACCTCACTGAACAATGACAATAGTCTTCATTTGTGATTGTTTTCCTATTTTTTCATTATTATTTCATCAGTTAGGGAAAAATATGAAAATACATTTTATGCTGTTATTTTTATCAAGCTTTCTTTTTCAATCTAGTATTATTAGAAAATTTTGTTATCCATAATAACACTGTTTTTTGGAATAAAAGTGATCGAAACCAGTTTTATCTTTGATCTATATGAATTATATTTTAATCAATTTCTTATTAATCTTTTCCAGACGGGAAGCCTATATCTGAAACGCACACATGGAAAGGAACTTAATCGAAAAGAATTATCCAACAGGAAGAGGTTTTTGCGTCGATAAGCTTAAGTTTGAAAAAAACATTTTCTTACATCGAAAATTTTTTTTAGATTGCTTTTATAAATAACTAGCCGCCTTTGGCGACCAGCTGGTTCGCCATGAGTAATGCGTTCTAAAATTTTCAATTAAATCACATATTCATTAGCCTTGAAGTAATTCCGGGCATTGATTGGCCTGAAATTAATATTTTCTTTAAGATGATGGACGGAAAGTTCTAAAAGAACCCGTTTTTTTGATAATATTCTTTAATTTTATAAATCAGTCAGTTTTAATTATCGGTTATGCTTCCAAAATATTAAAAATGTATTTTTCGGTGATGTTGCCAAAATATTAAATATGTTTTTGAAAGAAAGCTAGAAAGAATTATTAAATTAATGATACAGATATTGCAAACGATTATAGAAATATGCCATTAGGTCGGGAGTTCAATGCATATCCTGTCTAAATTCAATCAGGTTTACCGTAAATAAAGAAGATTTATTGAATTAATCATTTTAGATATTGCAAACGATTATAGAATCCTTTGCCTTGCATTTATTTTTCAGAAAGTATCACTTTTTATATTTATGTTATTTTATCCAGTCCCGTGCTGAAAGTATCATTTCTTTAGACTTGATTTACGATGATAATTTTTTTATTATTATTTGAACTTCCGTCATTGTTTTCTTTTCTTTTATCCGGTCACGTGATCAAAAAAACATAGTTAAAATATTTCTTTAAAAATTCGTTAAAAATAGAGGCTTAATTTATACATTAAAGCACCGATACCATTAGAAAGGTAATTTTTTAATCTTTAAATTGATGTAAAAATCATGTTTGTGCGATCATATTTTCGGAAGTTATAGCGGAAAAACGTCGAAATTTCGCTTAAATTTTAATTAATTCAAATTCTAATTAAAAATTCGAAAAAAGGGCTCCGAGGTGCACATTCCCGACCTCCAAGGTATGCATATACCAAATTTGGTAGCTGTAGGTCCAACGGTCTGGCCTGTAGAGCGCCAACACACACACACACGCACACACACACACACATTGAGCTTTATTATAAGTATAGATTAGATCATTCATAATGTGAGAACATTCTTCCACTCACACAACACCTCCTTGTTCCCTTGTAATTATAACCCTCTGGTTATTTAAACAGTGTAATGAGCATGAAGTGGGAGAGACATGGAAAGACGAATCTGTTTTATTTCTCTCTGTGACTATTATTCAACTTCTGGCATTTATTGATTGAAATATGGTTAGGGAATTTGGATAAAACAAAGCCGAAGGAAATGAGCCTTTTAAAGTTCAGATATGGAAATAGTTTTGACTTATTAAGCTAAATACCATGCAGAAACTGAAAACTTGTGCATATTTACAGAAACCGAGTTATAATTTATTTGTGATTACAAGATTCTGAAAAATACTAATAATTTTTTTAAAAATACTGGAAATGAGGACATAAATAAAAAGAGAGCACTACACACACAGAAATACAAATGCAAATAAACGCTAAGTACAAACACAAAAAGGACAGAAAATAAATATGTGTATATAAAGTGCTACTCTTAGGAATAATGTTCATGGAATCTAAACAGATCTTTGTTTTCTTCGAGATGACGAATCATTCTCGAAATTTTTTTTCTGGATCCTTGGGAAGAGGTAACGCTGAGGAACCAAACTCGTTCTAGTTCGGATGTAGGCATGGTCATGTGAAAGGAAGAAGTAAGCATGCATTTTGTTGCGTAGTGGATTGGCATCAAGGTTTCCTCAGGGGCAGAATGTATTAGGGATCAGATTGAAACGCCGAAGATAGGAGGGGAATGGTCGGTGAGATATTAAAGAAAGGCTGAAAAAGGAAAAGAATAATCCCTTTACGAGTTTCTTCCACTCACAGACAGTATTTTCTTGCCATAAGAAATCGAAACCGAGGCTTTCTGTAATGAAAAAGAAATTAGCGAAATGTATCCGAAAGCTAGGCAAATTATAACAAAACTGAAGGGACAATCCGAACAGACATCTGTTACAAGCAAAAAAGCAATTGTAAATGTCTCAGTCAAAAGGGAAGTTACACAACCCAGTTTTGTTTATTTATGTTACTCTTATCCACCACCCCCGAAATAGCTGATGTGCGAAACACCAAAATCAGTCCTAATATGATCAAATAGAAAATCAGGATATTAAAAATATATTTATTTCAAAAGTAATGGACACAGAGAGCCATCTAATGCCGATTAAAATTATTCCAGTTAAAAATTATTCCCTCTGTCCCATGAATTCGCTTTCCAGATATTTAAGGATGGTATGCCCAGCGGGAGCAAACATTCGTAGGTGATGTATATATGACACGCCCTTCGCGAAAGGGTAAATCATCAAAATGACAAATTTCTAGAATATTGCAGTTATTTATTGAAAAGTTTAAAAAAATGCTTCGTTATTAATAAATTTGCTTATTAATAATTTTGAATTTATTTTGCGCTTTTATTAAATGAATAAGGCACTTATAAAAGAAATCCAAAGCTATGAAGAAAAGATAGAATTGGAAAAAACATTTGTCGGTTTATTATATTTGATGAGAGGCCTGGCTATTTCTAAATGCTATGGAAATAGAACTTCGATGTTCTAGAGTATTTAAAATATCAAAGAAATGCTCTAATAATATTATTAAATAATTCACACATTAATTATGAAGAATAGAATTAGATAATTTTTAGATTAGTTGATTTTTAGGAGTTATTGGTATTTTTGTCGCTTTTCATCTACGAATCAAATTGTCAAAGACGACCATTTTTACTACGATCATGATATGACCATTATTAGATGACCAAAAACTAACAACCGCCACTGACGTGACATCAGTCATTATTACATTTTGTTCCTTATAAAGATAAGTCACATTCATTGTTTATCTATCATCAATTCATGACATTGGTGAACTGAAAACCCCAATTGCAACAATAATTCAGAGCTTTGATCCTGCGTTGCTTCATGGAACATAGTAAAATCAATGGTCTAAATGCAGATCAACGCTGCGATTGCAGGATCAATGGTCAACTTTAAAACATTGTTAACGATCATAACAAGCTCCTGCCAGCCAATACAATAACTTGGATTGAGTGTGTTATTATAATGTTTTGCCGAAATCTCATGCTGCGTGCACTTTTCCCTAAAAAGTTTTCTTTGATTTCTTAACTATAATTCAAATTTTTAACTAAACTGCATACTTTTAAACATGGCAAATAAATGTTCGCAGTAAAATAACTAAAATCATATTTAGTCTGTCTTTAAGATATACTGCAGAAAAATATTAGTAAAGTAAGATGAGTGAAATCAACAAATTAAGGATTTGATTAATCTTGATTAATCCAATGGGCTAAGATTACAGGAAATTACTAAGAATTGAAAAAAATTCAGTATGTTTTTATATTCTTATCTATCTGGAAATAACATAGAAAAGACAATTAATGTTCACATGATGAAATAATTCTCACAGATTCGAGTTAGAATGCCTTAGATGAGAAACACTAAGATGAAATCAATATTTTTAGGAATATAATTAAAAAAATATTCATTAAAAAATTAAATTCATCATTCAAATTAAATTAATTCATTTAAAAAAATATCAATCATATGAATTAGAAGCTTGTTTGACTACGAATTGGAAGTTAATTTTGCTTCCAATGCGTTTTTTTTTTTTCATTTCGTTATTTGAAACGAATGCTCGTTTTTTTCAATGTTTTCAATGCAAAATTTTGCATTTCAAATTTGATTTCTTTCTTTTTGTTTTTACTATTTTTATTAAGTTTCTTGTGTAGTTTTAAGTTTTTTTTTATCAGTACAATTTATTTCAGATTATTTTCTACATATATATTTTATCGTTTAAGTTCATCAGAACATAGATTTATAATAAAATTAATTTATGCTTTTAATTTATTATTGAAGTAAAGGAACAACATAACACACTCCTATTACCTTTATATTCCTTATGATAAAATCAAACACTCCAAAATACTATGTGTTGACCTTAGTTAAAATTAACCAAATAATAACCAATCAAAATTATTTATGTAGTCTATTTTCGCTATGATTATTTTTATAAAATACTCTGAAATAATTAATGTTTTTTAAAATTGCATTAATAAGTTGAGAATAAAACACCCATGAGAGCAAAATGTAATAGTTAAGTGAAAAAGCTTTTTTTAATAAAAGTGAAAAAATGAGAGGGAGAGTTGAAAAGTGGTAATTAAAAGCATAATTTATTTAATTTAAGGTTTATCAAATGATTTGCTTAATACTTTCAGATGATTTTAGAAATATATTACATAGTTCCAAGCTGGCGACCGTATTACATCAAAGAACCATCATGTAAGAGGATGTGGTTCGTGTTAAATTCTTCGGGGCCACCCCTTTCGTGTGATGTAGAAATTTTGAACTGTGTAGTTCCAGCTCAGGTGTTTTTTTCGTTATTTAAATACTGTTCAAAACCACGTGTTTCGTTAAAGAATTGGTCTTGTGTTTCTTTAACTCTGCACAGGTCGCGCGCATTACAATAAGACTTTAAGTAAGTTTGATGTTTAAAAAATAATTAAGAAGAAGTGCCTTATTATGTTTAAAGTTGATTAAAGAATGTTGATTAATTATTTGGGTGTTTTATTTTGATTTGAAAATGGACTACAGTTGTAATCCGCTGGACCTTTTACGTGACTTTATAGAGCGCGACCGGTGCAGGGTTAAAACCTGACATTAATAAAACTAAATCAAACCTAATTCCTGAAACAAAAAAGAAGCTGCATTTCTGTTAACTTGAAACACTAAAATTCTTTTAATAAATAAATTTTAATTTTAATTTTTTTTTCACATCGTGATTTATTTAAACAGCTGTAAAATATTTCTAAATGAATGTATTACTTATTTACTTGTTCAGAATCTGTAGAACATCTTGAGAAATGTTAATACGAAATTTAAAGGCAAAATATGCATTGAATTTTTAATTATATGGTTACTCACAAAACGATACTTCTAGTGATTAGAATTTGAGAAGAGCATATCAAGATGCATTAAAATACATCTAAAGCAAATATAAAAAAAGCAGTGTAACTTCCCTAAAACTGGAATAAGATGCAAAATCTATACGGTTTTTTTAAACAAAATTTCTCAAACATTAAGAATATTAAATTTAAAAAAAAAATGTATTTGCAAAAGAAATCGAGTTTTCCCCAGTGTCACTTATCTTATCATCAGCAAAAGATATGTTTAGGTATTTATTGTGTAATCATAAATATATTTTTATTGATTGCTGAGTAGAGCTAAATATTAATTGAACTAACTTCAATCAATAAAATGTTGAATGGAAATATCAAATCTTACATAATTCTAAAATATAGCTAATATAATTAAAAAGTTAGAGCAAAATGAATGAATTGATGGTAATGATATGCGACTGAAATTTAATGAGGTTTCGAAGTTTGTACTTTACCAGATCATTTTGAAGCATAAAATTACAAAAATAGCTAAAAATTTTATTTAAAATAATTTTCTTAAGATACTCTAATGTTCATTTTAAAAAAAAATTATAATTAATTAATGCTTTATATTTCTAACTTGTATCTACATAAGTATTTCTAACTATAAATAGTTTTCTATCAAAACTCTACTGCAATAAATCTTATTCTATAGTGTTAAATATGCAATGTCAAAAATTAAGAAGGTTATAAACAATTTTATTAACTTCATTTGAATACAATGAGTTTCTTTCAATGTTACAAATGACTTTGCATCTAGTATTGGGTTGAGCGAATAGTATCGTTTCCTTCGTCTTTCCACAATGTGAAATCAATTTTCGGAATTTCGCTGCAAGGTACATCTGTATTCCTAAGACAAATCAAAAATCTATGCAAATACAAAACTTTACCGATGACCTATAATGCAAAATTTTCAGTCATAAGACGAATTTACAATGAAATAGATTTTAAACAATTTTATGCTCACGTATATTGTTAGAACTTCATAGAAAAAGTATAACAGATCCTAAAGAAGTGAGGAATTATTTTTCAAACACTTTCCATTCAGGGATATAATTTAAATCGCTTATATTTTTCAAAATTGATGTGAATTTTTTTTATTACAATGAATCAAATTGCGTTTAATTTCATAAATCAGAATTTTGCAATTTGAACAGTATTTTAAAAAATAATATTTAAAATTTTAATAAAGATATTATTACAAATGCTAAGCAGCAGTTTAGTAAAACTGTGCAACAATACATAAAGATATAAATACATCTATTTTCGATATTTAATGCATCTATTTTCAACACAATGCGTCTATTACATACATACACTGATGGAAAAAAATCTCAACACTAGGAAGGAGCTGTGCTAGATAAACGAAATTCGGTAGGCGTGTTTATACATCTGAAAGATGACGTCGATTCAAATTTCGAGCTACGCGCGTAAGTGTGGCGCTAGTAGCGACACTATGAACATGCAAATAAGGTTTGCTTTAAATAAGCGCTGTAAGGTTCGTGATCGTTATTTACAGTTGAGATTTGACGTAGTGGGTTAATGTTAGTCAAGGATGCCTCTGAGAAGACGAAGAAGCCATTATCAACAGCTCACTGAGTTTGAACGAGGTCGAGTTGTAGGGCTATGAGAAGGTGGGTTTTCTTTCAGCGATATTGCTGAAAGACTTGGCAGGAATGTATCCACTGTGATGAGTATTGGTGGCAGTGGTCAAGGGAAGGTACTACCTCAAGAAGACCATGTTCCGGGCGGCCACGTGGTACTACTGAGAGGGAAGACCGTCGTATTTGGCGTATGGCTGTGGCTAATCGTACTGCGTCTGCAGCTGAAATTCGAGCTGCAGTTGGCACCACAGTGACACAACGAACTATTACAAATCGGTTACTTCAAGAACAGCTCCGAGCCAGACGTCCTGTACAGTGCATTCTACTGACTCCAAATCACTTCCGTTTGCGACGTGAGAGGTGTCAGGCTAGAGCTCATTGGAGGACGAAGTGGAGAACTGTTGTGTTTTTTGATGAAAACCGGTCCTGCATTGGTCGCAGTGATAGCCGTTTGTTGGTTAGAAGGAGGCCAGGTGAACGCCTGCTAATGACCTGTCTGCGGTCTAGACACACAGGGCCTACTCCTGGAGTTATGGTTTGGGGAGCAATTTCGCATGACAGCAGGAGCACTCTCGTGGTTATCCTACGCACCCTGACTGCAAATTTGTACGTCAGTCTAGTGATACAACTGTTGTGCTGCCATTTATGAATAGCATTCAAGGGGGGGGGTTTCCAACAGGATAACGCTCGCCCTTATGCCGCTTTTGTAACCCAACATGCTCTACAGAGTATCGAAATGTTGCCTTGGCATGCTAGATCACCAGATCTTTCTCCAATCGAGCACGTATGGGACATCATTGGACGATAACTCCAGCGTCATCCACAACCAGAATTAACCGTCTTTGCATTGACCGCCCAAGTGCAACAGGCATGGAACTTCATCCCACAAACTGATATCCGACACCTGTACGACACAATGCATGCACATTTGCATGCTTGCATTCAAAATTCTGGCGGTTACACCGGTTTCTAATGTACCAACATTTCACATTTGAAATGGCTCTTCTCGCCAATGGCTCTACCTGTGATCTTGAAACTTTAATCAATTAAATATGTTACCTAGACAAATGTATTCCTAAAATTTCATTGCTGTGCAATAATTTTTTCTTGGTGTTGGGATTTTTTTTCCATCAATGTATATGTTCAGTACCATACATCTATTACATATATTTATGTACAATACATCTATAACACACATATATTTTCAATATTTAAATATACATTTTCATAGAAAAATGTCATTTTAAATTTATAGTAAATGAATGTAGGAATTCTTGATTTTGCTTCATTGATCAATTTTATTGAAAGATATCTCTAAGGAATAACTATAACTCAAGGTTTCAATTGCATTATTTTTTAGAAACTAAAAGTCCTAATCGCTTCCTCGGTTCAATATTTCAGGAAACATCATAGAATTAATTTAGATGTTAGCAATTAAAATTGAAATCATCACAATTAATTCTCAGCCGAAGATTGTAAGGAATGATCGAAAGTAGTTTGAAGGCATTTTAAATTTGACTTAAAAGATTGAATATTTATGAAACATTGGAAATTTTTAATCTAAAACAAAATGAAATAATGCTATATTTACATAATCGTAGACCTTTTAAAAATGAAAAAAAAAATCTTTTGCATTTATTCCTACAAAATTTTAATTACAATATAAATTTTCAAAAATACTCTTCGATTAGTGCTGTTAAACAAATGAAAAGATGTATTTTAATGACAAAACCTGAAATCACATGCCACACTGATAAAAAAACACTTTTTAAAATATTATATTTTTAATCAATTTTATCAATTGATTCAAATTTCTATTAATAACTAGCAGGAGTAGTCTCCCTCGAACTTTCTAAAGAATTTGCCATGACATAAAATGCCTTGCAAGGCATTGGCGTACAATAATTAGGAAATATTGTCTTTTGACTCGACTTTTTCATTTTTACCGGATCTATCGTGTTATACTTGAGAAGTTTTGATGGTTATTAACTCCTTGCACGCCATTAATAGTATTCGGAAATCGAATTTGTAGTATAGACACGTATTTCTCCACCAATTGAAAAAAATCACAAACAAATACAAAGATTTTTTTTAAAAATACCACAGATTCATACACAAAATATTAACGGAAACTTCAAATTTTGTCCCAAAATCCGTACAAAATTGATTAAACATTAGATAAATATACTTATCAGTGACAAAATGTGGTAATGGAATTATGCATTTCTAAAAGTACAGATCGACAAATAATCAACCCTTTTGTTAGATTTAGCTCAAGATTTGACAGGTGTCTACACTGAAGATGATGAAACTGTACTCCAAATCTCATATATCTTACTATCTTCGTTTTGCAGGTATCGTTGAACAATCAGACTAATAAACTTCCTCCTTATTAGCAGAAGAATCCATAGTTAAATGGTGGACAAGAGAAACGAAATGTGATCTCGTCAAGAAAACACAACTTGATTCTTGGTAATTTGTAAGAGAAGGTTTTAATTAGGCTCCTTAATGTAGAAGTTTCTATATAAATAAAAATGAATGTTTGGCTGTACGCATTATTGCGTCGCTCATCTGATTGTGATGAAACTGAATAGTTATTACTTGCATAACGGGGGTGGGGGTTGAATAATGAAGTTACAAAGAAAATAAAACAAAATAAAATAAATATTATTTACGCGTTTTCTTTATATGCCTTCAATTTTAATGAATGTATTTATTTCCTATGAGAAAATCAATATTATTTTTCCTATCATTCCTAATTAAACAAGACAGTTATTTTGAATTTTCAACGATTTTTTTTCCAAAATTATATCTTCTGCAGCAGCAACGCGTTGGGTACCAGCTAGTGTGGTAATAAATACATTCACATTTTCTTGACTTATATTCATGTTTACAGTAAAGTGCTTGAAATTTCACCACAAAGTTCAAAATTATCTTACTGTTTATTATCAATAATCTTGATTAAATTAGTTTTATGCATAGAGATTTCGAGTATGAATTCTAATTTCTTTTGTGTTTCATCCAATCTTCAAAGATTATAACTGAAGATTCCCTATTAGATCCTGTTATTAGAGTGTTAACTATTTCATGTATTAAGGGGTAGGTTCTTGTTAGGAAATATGCGGGCAATTTTAGAGATTCCTTTTTTAAAATTTTTAATTTAATTAATTAATTTTTTTAAAAAAAGCTAGGAAAGCTAAAATTTAAGAGAATAAAATTAAAATTAATTTTAGATTTTTTTTATATTCGAATGATATATCCTTAATATCACGGAAGAATTAGTAACTACTTACATGTTTATTTAACAATTAGTAAAAATAACGGCATTCATTTTAAATTTCCAATTTTTAATTTTTTAAAAAAATAACTAGGAAAGCTAAAGTTTAAGAAAATAATATTTAAATTAATTTTAGACTTTTTTTAAAAAAAATCGAATGATATGTCATTAATAGCACTGCAAGAATTAGTAACTACTTTCATGGTATATTTAGCAATTAATAACAATAACGGCATTTATTTTCAAATTTCTTTATTCAAAGATAATTTTAAATATTAAATATTATTTCCACAAAGTTGATATGTGTACTTACGTGGGTGAGGAAACTGAAGAACATCTAATATTGTATATTCTGCAAATTCAAGGAATTGGAAGGTCACATTGACAGTAGGTCTATGACGGAATTTAAATATTTTCAAAGATATTTCCCTGGGTTCTGGCAAAGGCACACCGGTAACGGATTTTCGGAAGTTACCATAACCTGGAAGGATTAATAAAAATACTGTTCAAAAGTTCATGGTGAATTAAGTCTTGTTGTAGAGAAATTTTAGCCGATACAATTTTGAAGAATGCTGCGAATTTAAATCTAAATATTCTTATAGAATTTAAATAAGTTCCCTGACAAAAATTGACTTTTCGAATGCAAAAAACCTCAGTGATTTTAAATTATTGGAATAAAATCAGAAAATTCATCCATCAAGATGTCCATAAATAATTTGAACTGTTTGAAAGCGACTATAACTGAAATTAATTAATATCATATTTATTATACAGATAGTCAAAGGCAATAGAGAAGTAAATTTGAAAAAAAAAATGATTAGAGAATTAAGAACCTCAAACGAGAGAGATTTGGTATTGAAATCAGAAATTACAAAGAATGCTCTGAAATCGGATTCAGAACAATTTTATTACTGTTCGAGCTAAGAAAAAGAAAATAAATAAATAATCCACTTACCAAAATGAATGACATGAAATATGAAATTAACAAAAGTTTTTCTGTCAATTATCAACGTTAGTTTATCATTGCCAACTAAATTTATTACTATCAGCATATTTTCAATGTGCATTCAACGTTTGTTTCTTAGATATTTAATTACAATCTTCTTTCCATTGTGAAATTTATTTCATCATGCCTTCCGCAATCTGCCATATAAATTTTGATTTCATTCTAGGTTTTAGATGAAAATGTCTTTAAAAACAGATAACTATATTTTTTGGAGATCATGTGTAATTTCAAATTTATTTGAATTTATTCCATTCGGATTTCAGGATATTTTAAAATTATCTAGATACAATTATTCGAACAAAATTCAATAACACAGAAATAAAAATATTATATACATGTAATGAAAGAGAAGACTAACAGAATTTGACTAAAATAGCAACGATAATTCATTATTTTTTTTTTACATTCTTAAATAAAAAATGTATTTAATAAGTAATTAATAGTTTTAATTAATTAAGACATAATAATTAGATATAAATTCGTATTAAATCCATATCTCTTAATTTTGAATGAAAACTTACTAAATAATAACTAAATTTAAACTAATTTTATACAAACTCAGAATAAAATACTGTGAAATAACATTTAAAAAGAAGGTTTGATTTGATTTTGTGTGGTTTTTTGGCGCAAGAGTTTAAAAAGAAGGAAAGTATGTGATGATCTTAAAATTCACAAAAATGAAGAATTTTTAATGTGTTAATTTAGATAATATAGCAAAGAATTCTTCCAGGTTTTGAAAAATCTTCATTTAGGGTTTTTAGAGATCAAAACGTATTAGTTCTTGTATTTCAAATTGAACGTAATACATTCCAATTGCTGTTCAAATATTTATAATACTTTATTTAATGAAAATAAATTCTGCATTCTAAAGAGAAAATTTCGAATGATTCACTTATGACTACGAATTAAAAAACTCTAATAAACTATGCAATACTATATTAAGATAAAATAATAACCATACCGTCGTAAAAAGGAGGTAAAAACCGTTCGTAGTATTGATTCGACATGCCAAACCTTGAAGCGTATGGATTGTTACAGGAGCCATCGTAAATCCGGTACGAATACGAATAATCACATGGAAGAGGGTCCTCAATTTGGCATATTATTCCTGGGTGATGATAGAATATGTCTGACTTGCAATCCGAATCTGGCGATGGACTGTCAAAAATAGAGAAACCGTATTAACCGTAGTAACCGTATTAAAAATATTTCAATGTCCGCTCAGAAATGTCTAGTAAATACTAGAATTGTGTAAATCAACAACAGTCTATAAAAGGTTTCACAAGTTTAAAAAAAATTGAAATATTTAAAGCACAGTTTGCAGGATAAAGACATAAATTTTGCACACAGTTTTTGATGAAAGAGACAGGGAGTAGCTTAAAAGGGATATTTTTAATCCTTTATTTTTTTGAAAAGCAATTAACATATTAGAGACCAGTAGGAGTGGTCAACCACAAACTTTCTCCCATACTTTCTAATAAATTTGTCATGCCAGATAAAAACTTTGCGAGACAATAGGCGTAAAATAGTTGACGAAATAATGACATTTGGCGGGAATTTTGCATTCTTACTGAATCTATTGCGCTGTCTTGGCGATTGATTCCTGACATTCAGTATTTGAAAATCGAATTTCTCCATTTTAGACATGCTTAACCAAACAATTGAAACAAAAGTTTAGAATAAAATTACACTTCTAATTAAAAATGAAATAATTTAATCATAAAATAAGTCTGTATTTTAATTTTTATTTTTAGACGGTCTGTCTGAGAAACAGAGAAAATAAAGTTAGCCAACGCACAGTCAAATGCACGCCAGGTTAAATGAATGTAAATTTACATTTCGTAAATACCCAATTAAATTGGATGCATTTAATTCATTGCGTTTTTGTGTCACCCCATTTACATTTATCTGAAAGTAGAAGTCAACAGGAAATCAACCTGTTGGTGGATTTAGCTGAAACTTTGGTAGGTGTCTACATTATAGTTGTTAAATTTGTGTACGGAATTTTATCTACCTAGCTCTCATCATTTTGTTATCATCGTGTTAACTTATATTCGAAGGACATACGTACTTCCTGCCAAAAAGAGAATTAGAAACTTCCGGAGGGGGTTACAAAATCTTTCCTGATAACTGTTGCAAAAAATTCTTATAACTTAGCATATAGTAATTTCGATAAATTGTAAAAATATTTATATAAATTTTAATACAAGAACTTAAGATGGATTTCTTCAAGTGTTCTTTCTTTTGTTTCGAAGAATGCCAAGATGCTATTCCGATTCTCGCCAAGTAATATCCAACATTTAGGTTATCATACCAGACATAGCATTTATAACTTTTAATCAATATCTTAATTGGAGTCGCAAACATTTCATTCTTTATGTGACCTCAAACTAATATTGTGATATAGAGCTATAATATATTATAAATATAACTAGTAGGCACTTTTTTACCATAACGGTTTCAGCCTATATTATTTCAGCTGCATTTGATTCACGGAAGGAATTTTAAAGATATATTGATGCCTAAAAACCTTTCGAAATATGTGGTGGTGGTGTGACTGTCCAATTTCTCCATATTTTCTAAAATTTATGAGCCGCATGTATTTAATTTTTACTTCTAAAGCTTCTGTGAAAAAAACTGTAGTTGGTATTTTCATTTTTTGTTTGACAGAGCATATGATGGCTTAAATGCATTTAGTGCTTTTAAGCATGCATTTTTCAGTAGCGCCTTATTTGGCGCTACTAAAAAAACTAGAAACACTAACAACTTAAATCGCTGACAAATAACTGTCGGTGGGAGTATAAAGTTCCTTAAGTAATTACATCAACTTAAAACTTGTCCTAAAAGCAGTTGTGATATAGAGCTATAACGTATTATTGTAAATATAACTAGTAGGCACTTTTTTCACCATCATGGTTAATCGCACTGTGGCTAATCGTACTGCGTCTGCAGCTGAAATTCGAGCTGCAGGTGGCACCACAGTGACACAACGAACTGTTATAAATCGGTTACTTCAAGGACAGTTCCGAGCCAGACGCCCTGTACAGTGCATTCCACTGACTCCAAACCATTGCCGTTTGTGACGTGAGTGGTGTCAGGCAAGAGCTCATTGGAGGACGAAGTGGAGAACTGTTGTGTTTTTTGATGAAAGCCGGTCCTGCCTTGGTGGCAGTGATAGCCTTTTGTTGGTTAGAAGGAGGCCAGGTGAACGTCTGCTAGTGACCTGTTTTCGGCCCTAGACACACAGGGCCCTACTCCTGGAGTTATGGTTTTGGGAGCAATTTCGTATGACAGCAGGAGCACTCTCGTGGTTATCCCACGCACCCTGACTGCAAATTTGTACATCATTCTAGTGATACAACCTGTTGTGCTGCCATTCATGAACAGCATTCAAGGGGGTGTTTTCCAACAGGACAACGCTCGCCCTTATACGCTGTTGTAACCCAACATGCTCTACAGAGTGTCGACATGTTGTCTCGGCCTGCTAGATCACCATATCTTTCTCCAATCGAGCACGTATGGGACATCATTGGATGACAACTCCAGCGTCATCCACAGCCAGCATTAACCATCCAAGTGCAACAGGCATGGAACTCCATCCCACAAACTGATATACGACACCTGTACGACACAATGTATGCACGTTTGCATGCTTGCATTCAAAATTCTGGTGGTTACTCCGGTTACTAATGTACCAACATTTCACATTTGAAATGGCTCTTCCAGCCAATGGCTCTACCTGTGATCTTGAAACTTTAATCTATTAAATATGTTACCTAGACAAATGTATTCCTAAAATTTCATTACTTTACAATAATGTTTTCTTGGTGCTGGGAATTTTTTTTCCATCAGTGTAATATGTTTGACATGAATGGAAAGAGGTATAAGGGAATTAATACATAAAAGTATCAAAAAAGGGGGGCTCCTAGTTATAAGAAAGTTTAGTTCTTTTTTTTTTACTTTTTAAAAATCAGTCTTAAATACGACATATGTGCACAAAATAATATTCATATATTCTGATCAGATTTCAATTTTTTTGCAAATATAGATGCATGTGACTAAGAGCTAACGAAGCCATGTCGATATTACCAAAAGGACAAAACTTTTAAGTAGCGTCTTTCTTCAAATGGGAATTCAATTTTGCTTTCTGAATCTTAACGTTAACTGCGCATTTATTAAGCGTACCTTTCACTCTTTGCTTTCAAAAATAGCAGGGAAAAAATAACCTTTCTATTAAGAAAAAAAAAATGTTTAAATTTTTCTGTTACAGTGAAATAATTTATTGAAAAGTATGCAAAAATTATTTTAAAAATTTATCTAAATTCAGAAAAAAACTTATATATGCTAGTGTCAAAGTAAAAATTTTAAATATTAAAATTATATGAAAATTAGTTTTATGCAAGAAAGTATTACTATTGCAGTAATATTAACAAAATATTTTTTAATATTTACTTTATTAAAACTTTAAAAATATCTCTCCGCAGTGTATGAAGTATATTTGCGCATACAAACTCTGAAACATACAAACTCTGAAGTATACTTGCGCCAATTTAATAGCCTTGCGTCAAATTCAAAATAGTATCAACATGGGTATAGGTATAAACATCACTATCCAATTTTTTCATTGAATTCAAGTTAATTTGTATGTGATAGTATAGCAAAGAAACGTTTTCCAATGCTTTGATGTCAAATCACAATTTTGATCCAAAATGCATATACCATTTACACGTACAAAACAGACTATCAATCAAAAAACTTGAATCCTGAATGTTTTATTAATTGTGCTGCTAAAGTTAATTTAAGGAATTAAAACTTAAATCTCTTTGTACATTTTACACCCAAAGCAAAATATTATTTCACACTGATGAACAAACCACTGAATATGTAAATTGATATGTTTATTAATATTACCGTAAATAATACAAATTGTACGAATGAAGTTTTATCAAGAAAATTAATAAAATATTATTTTTTTTCCCTCTGATATAAAAAAAATTCTTTAAGGGGCCCTTCCACCCCACCACACACTGATTCATTTTTAGATGCGGCTACGTAGAAATTATATGTAATTATAGAACATCTATACAGAAAGTGGGATTTGAGATGCATTTCGCATATACATTTAAGACATTATTTCAGGCTATTTTTTAAATTCTTACATTTTGAAAACAAATTTTTACCATGGAAGAAAAACGCTGAAGGAATATGAGCGATCAATGTTGATATATTAATCGCTTTCATACAACAGCCTACACAGTAATAAATGATGTTTTCGACATTTTATCGTTTCATCTTTCATTTTTTTTTCTTGAATGTTATATAACTGTTTTTCTTTTTTTATGATGATTTTTTTATTATTGATGAGGCTATGTTTTTCAGCTGGATATATGTCAATATTTCTTGCTATTTCTTTTGCTTAATTTGCAAAGGAAAAAAAAACTCCCGAAAAACCTTTGATAAGAAAAATAAAGGGACTTTTTCAGGGTATATATTTGGAATGAAATACCCAAGAGAAGTTATTTAAATTTTCTGCCTTAAGATTTCAAACAATAGTTATACAGAATCCCAAAATGATATTTATCAATGATAAAAAAATATTATTGAAAAGTACTGCAATCACTAGCC
Source organism: Argiope trifasciata (assembly GCA_026543055.1). Lineage (NCBI taxonomy): Eukaryota > Metazoa > Arthropoda > Arachnida > Araneae > Araneidae > Argiope > Argiope trifasciata. The sequence goes on along the minus strand of JAPMOQ010066519.1, from coordinate 205,642 downwards.
AGTTTCAGAATGATGCTTCGGTATACAAGCCTGTACTGGAAATTCACAGAAATTTGCTGTAAATTATAATTTTACTCCGTATTATTTATTATTTTACTCTCTTTATTTGTAAAATATTATCAGATGAAGGTCTTTATAAATAAATTGTTTTTTCTAGATGTTTTTTTTTATCCACAAAAAATAAAGAGTGGTGGAAGATAATTTTTTAAAATATTTGTCAAAAGAAATTTTGTATAATTTAAAGTAGCGTTACAATTTTCGTATGGAATCTTTGTGTAATATTCAGCTGATCATAGATCAAATTGGTTCTTGTGCCATAAAACCAAACCAAAATAACCATAAATAAAAATATATGTATTTGAAATAAATTATAAATTTGGGCTTACCAAACGATGTCTATTATATATTAGCTAACATTTGTAATGAAGGTTTTTTTTTTCAGCAGGAAGTTACTTTCTAAGTTAATAGAAAATGTAAGGAATATCATATTGTCGAAAGAAGTGGTGCATTTTTGTGTAATATTCAATGCTTATTGCAGATCAAATTCGGTTCTTTTGCTACAAAAAAAAACCTTATTAAACATTGATCAGGAAAATATTAGAAATTTAAAGTTACTTGTTAATTTGTGTTTATAAAATTTTATCTATTGAAGGAACATATAGTAGGAGTTATATAATTTTGTGTTTTACACAATTTTTAACCAATTCATTAAAAGAAGAGGGTAGTGTTCAAAATACATTAAGATAGGAGTGTTTTATTCATTATTTTTAAGTAATTCTTTATTTGTTACTCTCATTAAGCAATATAAAAATGTTTATAGTAAAGAAAATATTTTTTAATAGCAATTATATATTTTTCTGTTTTGAATTTTTATGAAATAACTTAAAAACAGATGCTATAGCCAATTTTAGAAATTTAAAATAAGATATATTATAAATAAGAGTAAAATTATTTTGATTGATTATACAATTGAAACTATGATTATGTTTATGTTCTTCCTGTGCTTTAAACAATGAAAATAAATTGGAAATATAAATGAAGGAAACATATCATATATGTATATGTATATATAGATGTGCAAGTGATCAAACTAAAAATAGTTTCAGATAATCTTAACATTTGATTATTTTTCTAAAAGAGCAGTAAAAAATGCCTTTAAAATTTTATAAGGTAAGATTATGTCAAAATGTCTGCTTTTATAATAATTATAGGATTTGAAGAAAAGTTGAAATCATGGAAAATGTCATTATATCAAAAGAAAACTCTTTATGGAATTTTTAAACATATCAAAATAAATAACGAACGAGATTATTCATAAGTAAAACAGAAAAGCAAATCAATCAAAACAATCCGTATTTTCTGTAGTTTGACAAAATTTTGAAATTATAATAATTTTAAATATTATGACACTAATTTGTAAAGTTTGAGAAAACTGAATAACCAATAAACTTATATTTAAATTTGACTCTTGCAAGCGTTCTTAGATAAATAACCTAATGACTGGTATTTGGTCTACCACAGCTAAAATTTAAGGGGAAATGGTTGGTATTGGGTCTCTCATTGATAAAGCACATAGCGAAATGCTTTCTATAAAATCGCCCGTGTCGCTCACACACCGGAAAATGATTGGGATATTCCTCGAAAACAACTGGGGCCGATTACTTCATTACCTTCCATCGGGTTGCAGGACATTCGTTCTGTAGAACGATGCTTGGCCAATGATTAGCCGACGTTCTTTTGGAATATAATAAAAAGGAATAGCGAGCCATCATCCATTTCATCTTGTTGGAAGATATCGTAAAAACCGTCACTAATAACCATATACAAGTTGTTCGAAATGTCCAACAGTATTATTAAGATAGCTCCACAATATTATCCGGCATTCCGAATATCAAAGGACATCTTGGATGCAACAGAAAAAAAACTTATGTAAATAGGGATATGGTGTAAATAAAATCAGGATTTCTCACTTTATGTTAAAATATACTGTTTTAAAAACTAGTTTTGATATATGAAAATGCAGAAATACTATTACTGTATAATCCAAGAATTTATTAACTGTTTGAATTTAAAATCCTGCATCTCTTTCCCTGAAATCTGGACCGGAAATTTATGTCTCCATTTTTTCCCTTCCACCGAAACATCCTAATCAATGTGTGTAAGAAATTTCATTATAATTTAACTCATTCTTTTTAATGCTGATTAATTAATACTTTTTGAATGCGATTTAACTTTATAATTTTAGAACAGCAGTTGCCTTTTGCTCATTGAATCACTCTGTATTGCACAAAAGAGAGAGAGAGAGGGAGGGAAAATAAAAGAAATTAAATAATAACGTTGTTTTCAATTCCACATTTTAACATGTTCCAACAAAGCATTTTATTAGTAATGGAACGAATCTTTATTTTATTAGATATTGATGTATCATACTATGCAAAATACCATTCAGGATGCATTCTTAGTGGATACTAAAACCAGTTCTTAGTATAAATTAATAAGGACTACAGCATCCTAACTTGGATTTCCTGATATGGAAATTAATCATTTTATAAATTGCACCATAAATTGAATTCTTTTATAAAATTGCAGATCACATCGCTTATCTGACTGTAATCTGACAATTAAAGTTTAATATTTTGCACTCTGTATATTTCAGGTTGATTTCAGGATATATATATATATATATTTATATACAATACATATATATATA
>JAPMOQ010066519.1:170292-197932 GCA_026543055.1 Argiope trifasciata | reverse complement strand
TTTTCTGTATACTACATATATATATATATATGTAGTATACAGAAAATACGACAATCACGAAAAAGTTCGAATTCAAACTTTCGATTTGCTGAATTCAAAGAACAGTATTTTTGAAAAATGACTGTCTGTATTTAAGGATGACTCAAAAATGCTTTCAGCTGGATTGTTAGAATTTGGAATCACACCAAACGTGCAGATTACTAGTAAATTTTGATTAAAATCTTTTCAAATATAGTCCTTTGGTCCGGTTATTAGAATATAAGTTAACACTATATTTAAAAACTGAAGAGAGAAATCTAGATAAAATGTGTTGCATAGATTTAATATCTTTAGTGTTATATACAGATGTCAAATTTATGAGACAAATTCAATTAAGTTTTGACAGTCAGTTGATCAGTAATTTCAGAAGCATGTAAAAACGGTAATTAAGAAATACAATGACATAAATGTATCAAATTTGTTATGGAATTTTGGGACTACAATTGGAGATTTGTATCAAAGTTTTGTTTTAATTGGTTGAGTAAAAATGCATCTAAATCAAGAATTCGATTTTGGATTCTATTAACAACATGTCGGTGATTAATTATCAACACATTCTCTAAGGATGGGAAGATAAATTCAGTAAAAGTACTAAATTCAACAAAAAAAGTTAATTACCCTAACTATTCTACGTCTTTGTCATGTAAGGTGCTTTCTGACGTGGCATGTTTATTAGAAAAGTATGAGAGCAAATTTTGGAGACACCACTCTAACACTGGAATTTTTTGAAGTACCTAGAATCATCATATTTAAATTTTAATCGAACAACATTTAATTAGAGAAAAAAGATTTTGTAACAATGAATATAATAAAGTAATCTAGAATAACGAAAGTACACACTTATAAAGGAAAATGCATTGACCTTATGCCGTGATAAAATTAGGATCAACAAACGCAGATAAAGGCAAACGAAATTGTTATCTATCTTGACGAAGATCATTGAACTAATTGTTTAATGGCAGAAGTCGAGCGGTAATTTTAAGTGCTATCAATTCTAACTATTTTCTTATCAATTCTGATAAAAATATTGTTTTGTTCTTCTAGAAAATCACAGTCTAAAAACACAGCAAAATAATCAATTTTTAGTTTGTAAAAATTGTCTACAATTGATAACAACCATTGATATTGCAGAAGATAATACTATAAAGAATTGTTTTAAGAAATAGCTGTACTACGTATTCTATAATGGTACACAGACATTTAATGTTCGTTTGGGTTTTTTTTTTTCATTCCTTTGGCCTTTTTTTATTTTCTTTTATAAGAAATATAGAGAAAAGTATTCCAATGCCAAAAAATCAGAACTTGAGATTTTGACGAACTGCTAAGTTTCAAAACTCCCGAGTAAGAAAAACTCATTTCTGACTTTATGTCTGCCTATATGTCAACCCGTCTATGAACACGATAACTTAGAAACGCTCAAAACTCGACGAATTAAATTTGGGTTTTGTACTTACTACCAAATTTGTAGATTTCGTCGTTCAAACCTTGAACTAAATACAACTAGATTCAGCTTGAACTAAATTTATGTATTTGGCAGCTCAAGTACAAGGGACTCTATAACTTTAAAAAGCAAAGAGCTCGATAATTAAAAATGATGTTCTGCTTTAGAATCTAAAATATAAATTTTAATCAAATTTTGAATCAAATCAGTCATTCCGTAATTTAACATTTGTGTACACTTAATAATTCTTAAATCCAGTGACTTAAATCAATGAAATTCGGTAAGTTTTGTGATTTGAATTGCAATTTTGATTCATGAATTTGAACATTTTTCATATAATTCTCAAAATTAGATGACATTCTGAATAACAACTTTCCGGGCCTGAATGTAAGCTAAGAAATAATATATTGCAAATAGAAATATTTGAAATTTCGAAAATAACATTTTTTTTCGTTTAGAGCAATGACAACTAGATGATAATTAGCAATCTTAAATTCTCATACAATTATTTTTGAGTTTAAAAATAAAGTATTAAGTAAATTGCGTAAGTAAATAAGCTAAATTTTAAAATTATATATCAGAAAAGTATGTAACATTTCGTTTCTAACACCATTTTGTCACAATCATTTTTTCATTTGAAATTAGCTTCCAGTATTTAGAAATAGCCTTTGCTGTTTTTCTCGTGGGTTAATATTTAAAAATTTATGAATCTATAAGCGCTTTAGATAAAATTAATATGTTAAGTTCAAAAATGTTACCAAATCCAAGGTCCATGATAAACTTTTTTTTATAAAAAAGTTGTGATAACAGAGAAAGAGAAAAATTAAAAATAACTGCCAACAGCCATTTTGATAAATAATAGTAAGAGACTTCATCTCAGAGGGTAGCAAATGGATGAAATTTTTATTTGTTTTTATGGTTAAAGGAACTGAAATAAAAGTGTTTACTCATCATAAAAAATAGCTTTATTTCTTCAGGCGTATTTGAACTTTGGGTTTCTCTATCGATTTTTTTTAATCACTCGAGCAAGTGATTCAATGATAAAGACCTTTTAACCCCTTGAACTATTTATCTTGAACTGATAAAAAGTGGCTTGTGCTAGTCGGATTTGTATTTTTTTTTACTGAAGTGCATACTTAAAGTAAAACAGCTGTTTTCAAACTGATTTATTTTGATCGGCTCCTTTTGATAATGATGATAAGCAGTTTATACATCTTTTTAAACCAGGAAATATAATTTCATTGACACTATTTGAAACAAGAAAGCTACCATGGCCACTAAAGATGAGAATAGGAGAGCTCCTTTTACGTATATCTGGGCAATAGTTAATTGCACTGATCTGTCTCTTCATGACAAAGTCGAAAGCCCTGTATTCACGGTGGAATTAATGGAAAAAACAAAATGGCAATTAATCGTATGGAAGGACAATGATTTGATCGTGTGTTGCATTCAAAGAGAACAGGAAGATGATGGACCAGACAGCATTCAAATAGAGTTTGAACTATCTCTGCTGGCAGCAGATGGATCACCATTGATTGAGAAAAAGAAGGAAAAGCAGTTTAGTCGTGGCAGATACTTCACATTCAGGTGGTTCGCGAAATTGGATGATGTTTTCTGCGGCAGACGTGAGCATTTTTTGCCAAAGGATACCCTCACAGTTCGCTGTCTAATGTGGAGAGTTGGAACTGAAATATCCAAAGCTGATGTATATTTCGCCCGGACACTGATGGGAATGGAACGATGGCTTTTCAACTGGCATATAAAGAAATTCAGTAGTCTTCAACCAGATACGTACCATATGCACCTTCTAGAGTCAACTTTCAAAGGAGCCCCTCCAATGACGCTCACTTTGTATTTGAACGAAAATGATGGAGACAGTATAAATATCAAGGTGGACAGAGGTACGGGTATAAAAAGATATTATGGAATTAATGGTGAGATATCTCTTTTGGACGATATAGGACGACCAGTACATTCCATAAAAATCAAGCGATTTTCTGATTCGAGCGATCAAGGTATTTTTGAATTTGAACAGATATTTACGCTCAGCAATTTGATGGCTGCAGAAGATACTTTATTACCAGATGATATATTATCCCTTAGATGTGAGTTTGAAATCGACATTGGTCCTGTATCCAGCCAAATTGAAAACTACTCGCACTTTTCCCCTTCTTATTTAGAAATAGTCACTCCTGAGTCAAGCAATGCAGCCTTCAGTCCTGGAGACGAAGATTCTGCCTATTGCTGCCCCCTAAAAAAAGCCCTGAAACACTTGTACGAAGAAGGATCTTTCAGTGACATCACTCTTCAAGCTGATTCTCAATCTTTTCCTGTCCATAAGAATGTTCTTAGTGCTCGTTCTCCTGTCTTCAGAGCGATGTTCAAAAGTGACATGAAAGAGAAAACTGTCGAAATCATCGATATTCCCGATTTCGATGCAGAAACTTTACAACTAGTTCTACTATACATTTATACAGATTCTGTGAAAAAAATTCAGTGGGAAAGTGCTCTGGATTTGTATAGAGCAGCAGACATGTATGAATTATTGGCTTTGAAAGAGAAGTGCTCAGATTTCTTAAAATCAAATCTTTCCATTTCTAATGCCTGTAGTATTCTAATTCTTGCGAATTTGCATGATGATGATGAACTCCAAAAAACTGTGCTCGGCTTCATCATAGAGCATGATGATGAAGTTTTAGCGTCTGAAGGATGGAAATTTTTTAAAAATGAAAATGTTAAACTTGCAATGGAAACTATGGAACGCATTTACTTTATGAAGAATGGTAAACGTTCAATTTAACCATTTATAGTGTGGAGCTATATTCTTTTTCAAAGTATAATTTTTTTAATAATTTTTAAAATTATTTTCGATTGATTAATTTTATTGATCAAATAAGTAAAATCTATTTGAATGAGAATGACTCCAAATATAACATTTTGCTTTTAAAATATAACTCGGCTTTAAAATAATATTTTTAAAAAATTAAAATGCATTTAAATAAATAATGAAAATATAAAGTATATTTAAATAAAAATGACCTTCAAAAACTGAATCATGGAGCATGATAATGAAATTCTAGCTTTTAAAGCTAGGAAAAACTTTAAAAATGAAAAAAATTAAGCTAGTAATAGAAAGGAAGAAATGCATCGATTTCGTTAAGAATGATAAACTGCCTATTTTACCGTATTCGGTTGAGCAATATTTATTTTGAAAAGATTAAGTTTAAAATTTTTAAAAATATTTTTGATTGACAGATTATTAAAACTGATTAATGAATTTATGATTTAATTAAACTGATTTAATGACTGATGTTTTCAAACATGGCATTTTAGTTTTACAATACAACCTTGCTTTTAAACAATAATTTTTTTAAAAATTAAAATTCATTTAAATAAATTATGTAAATATAAAGCATTTTTAATTTAATATAATTTCCCTTTTTATCTTAATCTAAGTAATATTTCATGAAATTGACTGAAAAAAAATTAAAAATTAAATGCTGGTCAGTCTTCATGTCATAGAAATTATTTTGTGACATACGTCTGCTTAGAAAAGTTGAGAATGTTTGCATTAGAGCATTAACGCTTGATAAACACATATTTTCGGTGTCACAAAAGTATTGTGCAACACTTTTACGATTTTTTTCAAGTACTCGTTACTGTGTGACATCAAAACAGTATTATTCTAATGCATTTTGCGACTTTGCTTAAAGAGTTGAAAATACAAAAAAAGTTTCTGAAAAAAAGTTCTAATTTGTAAAGATGTCTTGTGTATTTTATTTCAGCATTTATAATCCATAAAATGCTCAAAGTTGTTTATCATTTTAAGCTGAAACGATCAAATTGAAAATTTTGTTATTTCATAGAATTATTTTATTTTGTTTCAATATTGATTTCATTCTTTTTAATGATTTTTGGTTTTAAACTAAATTTTTATCTGTTTGGATAGAAAAATGATAGTACAACAACTTCGTTTATAGGTTTTTGTTGTTTTCATTTGTTAATATTTTCGCAACTCTCGGAAATTTTTACTTGTAAATATTAGATTAGTGTTATTGAATTGATATTATTCTGTGATGTTAGCAATTTTTAAATTCGGAAAACCTATGATAATTTTTCTGTGAAAATAAAATTTTTTGAAGATTTGTATATTTTTCCTTATATAAAATTAAAGTAATAATTGCTTCATTCTTAAAAATGTTAAGATAAAAGAAAATTAGCTTTAGAAATTCATAGATTTTAAGAAATTATTATTATTTTTATTTATAACATATGCTCGAATCAAAGTATTTTATATATGCTGCTTCAGTGTAAACAATTTTTAGCTATATCATACTTTATCAATTTAAGGTCATATTTTAAAATCCTCAATTTTCAACTGTTTATCAGCATGTTATTTTTAGAATATATATGTGCGACGTATAAAAAGCAATATAGCATGATATTTGACACTTTAAAAATGTAAACACTTACAAAAGACAGCATTTAAAAATGTTTTTTCGCGATAAATAAATACTTCTTTTAAAGATAAACTTTGCGAAATATTATGATAAGAAAGTATCTATTAAATTGATAAGATGAAATGACTCATTGATTATTTTTATCATCTCAACCGCGTGTTTTGCATCAGAGAAACATTATTTTACCATTTAACCTTTTTTAACATGTGTATTCTAAGATAGATTTATTACAGCCTAGTCGCCTTTGGCAATTTATATAACTTGGTCTTTCAATACTTTATTTATTTATTTTTGTTCATTTATTTATTTGCAAAATATTTTTAAGTTTCAGATTTTTATGGTTATATAATTCAATCATACCACTATGTTAGAATTTAAAAGTTTAGCTTATTGCACTTTCTATTTCTTTCTTTAATTTTCTGTCAGCACCCATAGAGTCTCCACTTTAAATTAGAGTGGAAATGTTAAATTACCACTAATATAATAACATTATTTACTGAAACCAATCGTGTCTTATAAAAAAATGAAAATTGAAAACAAAATCATTTGACTTTGGTTGGTTGGTTTGTGTAGTTTAGTAGCATAAGAGCCACGTTTGGCCATACTGCGCCAATCAAAAGGTAAACATATAAAAATACTTTAGAAAAAAAAACTCATTTGTTAAAATGTAGCTCAAATGTGCAGAGACATAACTGCATAAGGCTGATATAAAAAAATGTTTTTAGTATCTATAAAAGAAAGACTATGAGTTATGAAAATTTGTTAAAATGAAGAACCTAAATAGCAATATTTAACAAAAACAGTATAATAAAATTAAATGCACGTAAAAAATTCAATAGATCTTAAGAATTTTGGGTGGTATTTTTCACTCACCAAGTCTTGTGATCATTTGGTATTGAAGTCGTATGTGCACTGCTGAATAATTACCACAGTTTATATAATATGTTAAAAAATTAGTTAACAAAAATTTCTCTGATTCATCGTCAAATTCAATTTTCAGTCCTACCTTCAAAATATTTAAACGATGAAGGTAAAAGATATTTTACTTCGTTCAATAAATGTACTTATGAAAAAATTATGCAGTTTTAATTTTACATAGGCCTTTTCTGCTAAGGAATCATATTCTGTTAAATACTGTTATCCCATACACTTTTAAATAAATAAATAAACGTTTCTGTCTTCTGTGATCAATTCTGACCAATTTATGAAATTTTTATACATCGATCATAGAACAATCAAGATTTTCATAAACATAGGCCTATCACTGTCAAGAAATCATGGCAGAAAAATAGCGTATCTTCTTAAGGACAGTCAATAAAGTGATCTAAAACCGTCAGTTTTTATAGAAGTGTGATATTAAAATTTTATAAATTAGTCAGTTTTAATGATTTAGTTAGTTGATAGTATCCAACAATTTTATTTAAAAAATTTATGCCTTCAGAATATTTAATTAAATCTAATTCAAAAGGCAGAGGACCTGTGTTAAAAATTTAAAATTAGTGAGTCATTTGAGCATTAATTGATTATATATATTAAGCCATGTGTGACTTAGATTAAACTGTTTCATTGAATTAATAATATAGATATTGCGAAAGATCTTTGAAAATTGCTCCTTTATTAACGTTTTAGATAATATCATATTTTAGTTTTTTTTTTCACTTCATATAGACACGTGCTGAAATTATCTATATATACATTGTATTAACAATTAATAATTTACTAAATTTGAAATTCTGAGAGATTAAATTCCAAATTTTAACAGCTGGTAAAAAAAGTTCTGGAGTTCAAACAATCCTGGGAAAAAAACATCGCTTTTTTAACAGTTGACGATCCAGCCAATCCAAATAAATATTCCAAATACAAATATGTATATATGAAAAAATTCCTGTTTTAGAGGTTCATTTTTGGGGCCTGAATGATTTAGAAATGGGGGGGGGTCATTTTCTTAATATCGACGCATGCGTTATCTGATAGTCACATGGTTACATTAAACCGGTTTTAACTGGTTAATGACTTAAATTAATAAAGACAAACAATGATTTCAAAAAAAATGTTCTCAAATGATAACACAAAACTTCATAGCAAGAGATTTCAATTTTTTAGTAATTTAAAATTGATCAAAATATTAAAATTTTTGTACAATAATGTATGAGCGTATTTTAATAATGTATGAACACAAAAGTATTTTAAACTTCATTATACAAATAAAAAAGTAATTTTTCAATTATATGTATTTCATTTCTTGCATATTTTCTTAAATCATAATAAATAGTATAAATTTGATGAAATTCACAACACTTTCACCATGATGAAATCTCAACTATTTTTTCTATTTATATTCAGGAATAAAAAATTTCATTTAATATGTTTTTATTAAATATAAGACACGAGGAAAATATTTGTTAAAGAATTGAATCGAAATATATTCTAAATGAAGGGCTACAAGCTTTGGAAAAAAGAATACACCATAAACGATCTCTTTATACTAAAGCAACTGAGCAAATATTTCTTCAGTGTGAAATACCCATTTTCGGTCAGATGCATATTTATATATTTATATAAGCATATAATTGGGGTGCAAATTTTCATTGTAAGCACCTTAACTGCCTTTGACGAGTAAATGGTACATCCTTAATAAGGGAATTATTTAACTTCAATTAATTCTTCTATGCTTAATTATATATATATATATATATATATATATATATATATATATATATATATAATTTCATTTAATTTAATAATGTATTTAAATTTCATCGCAATGAGGTAAACCGTTATAGAAAATTATATCATGAAATATTTTTTTTAAATAGCGAAAATTCAGAAAAAAAATGACAGCAAAATAATGTTATTAATAGCATTCCTTAAACTTAGATATAGTAAAAGTGAGTTTTGGACCATAATATTTTTGAAATGGGAGAAACCTGAAATGTTTTTTACCATTTAATTAATTAAAGTTACATGTCAAACTTTAAACAAATGGCTTCAAGTGTAGTTTTGACTTTAGAAAACATTTTTCTTTTCACTCTTGAAAATATACATGGGCAAATGTGGTAGCTGACGGTCAAATATCTGTGGCTATTCTGGCAGCTTAAAGTCAAATATCTGTGGAAGCTCTGTGTCAAATACATGTTGTAAATATGGTAATATTAAATCAAACTGTTTGATAATCAACACATGTCAAGACATTTATTCATACAATACTTCATTATTCGTACGTGTTTATTATTCTAACTTGTATGGCAGTTTGTGATTATCAATAAACATCCTTAGAATGATCTCTATTAATGTTTATTTAATTTAATTTTTAATTATTTCTGTCAATGTTTTATTACCTACAGGAGATTTATTTATAAGAAAAAATCCACTCTTTTTGTCATAATGAACATGGATACAGTTTGGAATTTCAGAAATTCTGGATTTGAAGAAGTATAGATTTCAGAAGCATTTTTACTCAGTTTATAAATATATTTTTTCACAGTTAATTGCGAAATTGCAGCCAAAATTGTTAATTTAAATCTTCTATTATTAATTGGTATTTTAAAACTATTACTATTTCTTTTTTTTCTTTTCAATGGATTTGAAAGGCTCAAAATTTCTTCAAACTTATAATTTACTCACTTTTTTTTCACTCCTACATGAGGTACAAAAATTTAGCACGGTTATATGTTTTTAAAAACAATATATTTAATTAGTTTAGAATATAAACATTACTTACCGGCTAATGTTTAGATAAATTTTGAACATTTTTGTGAGATTTCATTTAAAAGAAATTTAAGAAAAATTAGAGGATGTGCCCCTCCACCAAGATTTTTTACATAGTCTTCAAGAAAGGTTGCCTGTATACTTTACTGATAAAATTTTGAACTTAGGCAAAACTGTCAACACTACGAATGCTAAAATTTTAATTTTTATTGGCCAAGTCACTAGAATTGTCTGCTTCTTAGGATTGAAGGAATTGTAAAGGAAACCGGCATTTGTTTATTATTAACCTCAATCCTTTGGAATACCACAACTACGAGAAATTAAAATTATAATAAAAATAGCGTGTTAGCATATGATCTTTGACTAATTATTTAGAGATTAATCTCTAAGATGAGGTTAATACACAAGCATTAGAAAAACGAATAAGTATTATGAATGCCTTTCTTCTGACTTATCGAAAACAAATTATGACAAATAGCAGTTAAAGTCACAATTTATATATCATTTTTGATATAGTAATTAAACATTTTATTTTATGTTTGTATATGTATGTACAAATACACAGATGGTGAGAACTTTGAAAGATGTGGTTAGAAATTTCACATTGTTGTAAAAGTTAAAACGCAACTTTTACTATCAAAAGTTTAACGGTGTAAAAGTTTACGTAACGTAAAACATAAACAGTGTAAAATTAACATAACACATTAAAAACGTTAAGTGTTATAAAAGTGAACTAAATTTCGTTTAAGTAAGTCATTAGCTTTTGTATTAGTATTTTTGAGTACTTGCTAAAAGTGGACTGATAGACGGTCATCCCTTGACAAATCTCATTCCAAATTTGAGACAGATCTATAATCAAAATGTTAAATATTTGCGCTTAATATTTTTTATTCAACTATTTTCTTTTTGTAGTAATCGTTAACAATGTACCGGATAAATTTCAAAATACTTGCAAAAGGATAAGTGTTGTATAAAACCATTTGCCAAGTTTTAACTTATATTCATGAACAGAATGATATAGTTCCAGAAGCAACAACATTAATTTAGAGAGATCTGAAACATAAGATACTTCAAAGTCAATTTTTGATGTTTGTAAAAATTTTCTTCATAAATTTTCTTAATTAAAAAGTAAAAATAAGGGCAAAATTAAAACTTTTATATTAATGAATCAAAATGGGTATAAGAAGTCTGAAAAATATAAAAATAAAAGCATTTAAACTCTCGCTTTTAGAGTAACAAAAAACTGAAAATAATAAAAAAAGGAAATAAATAATAATAAATTTAAATAGAATGCCACTGAAAACAGAATCGTAAAAAAGTCTTTAAAATTTGTTAATATTACAAACAAATTAATCTGCTGTCAATACCATCGATTCCGACAAAAAAAAAATTCTACCTTTTAATACTTTAATTTAAGAAAGTTCGTCTAAGCTTATTTTTATAATTTCAACTTTTTTATGGACCTGTATATTTACAATATCAGTAAGCTATTATGATATTATTTTCTTCGTATCACTGTCTTTTTGGATCTGTATTTACTTTATATACAGTATTTCTCTTCTTTTTGCAGAGTAAATGGATAGGATGTTTGATTGCGAAAGGTGGAACGAGTAGGTTAAACCAAATATGTTGTTTTCTGATGTCTTGACTGTAGTGGAAAATTTATTCTTCTGTTTCCATTGAAACTTGCTGTTTGATAGCAATGAGGTAAAAACTTTATGTTTATGCATTGAATTCTTTCTCTTAAACGATAAATTTTGGATTTTGCTAAGCAAGGATGTAAATATTAATTATAATAAATAATTTTTTGAAATAATTTGAAATATAAAGATCACGATGTTTTTTGAATACTCAAATCGATTTTTGAATAATAATAATCATAAAAAACAATACTGTAAGAATTGTTTCATAGTAAAAGGGACACCTAGATATTTTTTCCTTGTAAAAATTGTGAATAATGTCTTTATCTATTGTTCTCAATCTAATGACTGGATGTAGAAAATACGTGTCTAAAAAATTCTTTACACTATTTTTCATGGATAGTGACATTTTTGTTCTATTCGCAATCTAATGAATGAGTACAGAGCATACTTGTCTACAAAAATTCATTTTATTATTTTCCATGGATAACAGCATTTTTATTCTGTTCGTAATCTAATAAGTAGATGTAAAATATACTTATTTAAAACTCCGTTTTATTATTTTCCTTGAATAATGACCTTTTTCTTTTCATTTTCTAATGACTGGATGTAGATTACACTTGCCTAAAACAATTCGTTATATTATTTTCCATGAATAATGATATTTTTATTCTGTGCTTAATCTAATGACTGGATGTAGATTATACACGTCTAAAAAATTCATGTCATTTTTTTTTTCATGTATAAGGATATTTTTTTTATTCTGTTCGTGATTTAATGAATGGAAGAAAAGTCTTCTTATCTAAATACATTCTTTTCATTTTTTTCCAAATGACATTCGTAATCCAATGAATGGATTTAGAGTATATTGTAAAAAAAATTGTACAATATTTTATTTTTTCTTGAATAATGGCATTTTTATTTTCTTCGTTGTCTCATTAATAGATGTAGAGTATACTTGTCTCAAAAAGTAATTGCATTCTTCTTCATGGATAATGTCATTTTTTTCAATTTCGGAATCTAATGATTAGAATATGTACTTGTTTGTGAATACTTGTATACTTGAATATATACTTGAAGAACTATATAGAATATATACTTGAAATATACTTGTTTAAAATATTAAATCAAAAAGTTTGACATGAGTTCTGTTTATTACGAACATTGATAGTTTTATGGAGTAGCGTATAATGGGATCATATTGACGTTGTATTAGTAATTATATAGATAATTTATTTCATAATTGCACGTCCCTCCTCGCAAGGCTTGAAAAATAGTCAATATTTTGGAAAATTTTATGATATCCTAAATATCTCGCTAAAATGATAATTTTGGGGGTTTTTTTTGTATCACAAACTATTTTTCACCCAAAATATATTCCGAAGTTATTAAGAAAAAATCAAGATTTCCTTCAATTTTTAATTTATTAATATCTAAACAACACTTTATAAAATGCTTAGTTCTTACTTTAAATATTTTTTGTTTTAAATTTGGTAGCTCTAGATCAAATGATTAGGTCCGTTTGGTCGACAATCGCACATACATTCTTTTGTTGTTATTATTAGAGATTTTATATATTACATATTTTGCAATCCTAGAGAGCTCACTTTATAAGCTTTAATAAGAAAATAAATTTGAATTCTTAAGTTTTCAACATCTTTAACATGTATAATTTTCTGAATATATGTTTATATTTATTTATTATGTTTCACATTGTCCGGCATTCAAGTTTGTATCTTAATTATCGAAAAAGGGATTCAGGGCTTATTAATATTCTATTCATGTACTAAATGTATTGAAACATATAGAAGCGAGTGATTACAATATTTTAAAAGTCAAAATTGTCCTAATAATTTATCATTCCTAGAATTTATAAGCTGATTTATTAGTTAACAAAGAAAATGAAATTTATAATTGATTTGCTTACAGTCCCCCTCATAGTCTAATCACCTTAAGTAGCTGTCTAATTTTAAGCGTTAGAAATCCACCTCTGTAGAATTTGTATTGTTTTGCAAAAAGTTAAAAAATTATTTAAAATGATATAACCCAATTCAGTTAAAATGATAGCACCCAATGTATATTCGTAAACTTTCAAAACAATTTTTGCGGCGCCATTTTGGATCAGGATTGATAGTGTAAGACATCTTGCCATAAAGTTTCTCCATTCATAGTAAATTATCAGCCGGTAATATTAAATCACAATAATTGATAAAGTGAACCAACCATTAATAAAGTGAAGATCAAAAGTTATCTTAGCAAAGATATATTGAATGTCAAAGGTCCTCTTAGTAAATATATATTGAAAGCAAATATTATTTTTGATAAGATTGAGAATAAACCAGTTTGAAAAAATGTATAACGCCATTCAAGAAGATCGGTTTTTACGCATTAAATTGAACTGGATTGAAGAGGTTTACAAGATAAATTTACAAAGGCTACAATCACTTCTTATCTTCTTAGGTATACTATAGAAGAACTAATACTGAGATATAAAGAAAATGTGTTGAGTACAATCTTTCTGCTATAAATTGTTTCAAGAAAAAAGGTCCATAAAGTATAAAATTTTCAAAATGTAAATTTTGTATTCACATTTGATATATTGACATAACTTTTGAAGATTTATGTCCTATTTGGGGCTACAAGGTCTAGTTTGATGGCAAAAACTATAACTTTGAATAATGGTTTGACCACAAAGGTATTAACTAAAATGGTTTATTATTTTTCAAAATTCCGAAACATATCCTTGTGATGAAACCGAAAAAAATGAAAATAGAGCCCATTTTAATATTTTAACACCTAACAATAAAACTAGAAATTTTTAACTTGCTTTATAAAATGTTTGCTAAAAATTGTTGGAAGTAAAAATCGAAATAAGAATGATAGACAAAATATATTGTATCTTGATTTCAGTTGTAAATACTGAGTCTGCATGAATTAAACTTTCATGAAATATTCTTAAAATAATTCTAAGCTTGTTGAAAGAGATTACTAATCTCTGGTTGTTGTTAATAAGCTGAATAATTTGTTTTTAAACTGCTTCTAAATTTGCTATTAATAGGCTGTAATTGTTGTATTCCACTTTGCATAGATCTATCTATAAAAAGCAGCTGCGACTATACTAGAAATCGAAACGATTTGAATCACAGTGAGATGATGAAGATGACACCTAAGCTGGTATATCTCCAATAAGCACTTCGGCTCCACATCTGTGGGAGGGCATTTGACCCAGACGTTTTTAACTTACACTAGACCCGTTTATATGGCCTTTCTTATGAGGAATCATGTCTCAAACCCTTCAAAATGTGGAGATAAGACAAGACCTTACCACGAGACTACATCGGGCAAAAATGCACAGTAATTCTACTGATGCTATGGAAAAGTATATTTGTTGTTGAATGAAGGTGGTTAATAGAACCGAGTGTAACTCACAAATCCATTTTACTGATAATTTTGTGATATTAAAGTTGTAATAATCATGTGAATGTGAAAAAGAAGGTTAATCGTGTTTAGTCATTTATGTAAAAGCTATTAAAATGCACTTTGTGACAAGCATTCAACTCTGTTCAATTCCACTAACACTTGCTTCAAACAAAAATGGTTGCTGTTTTCAATGGCACTTGCCAAGGACAAAATCACGGATGAAATCTACAATTTAAGGCGAGGATGAGACTTTTGTTTTTATTATCGCCAATTAGGAACAACAGTCTGTCTTATCTAAACACACATTCGCTTTCATAACCCCCCTTTTCACAGGGGGGCATATTCATATATCTTACATAGACAACAGAAGAGCAACAACTATGCCCGAACCTGGATTCGAACCCGGGACACCCATGTCAAGGGAAAAAAATGCTACCCCTATGCCAGGAAGCCTTCAAAAATGGAAATGCACTGAGCAAATATGAAGGAGCCAATGGGACCTTGTTAATTATTTCATTGCCTCAGCTATAGTAGAAGATACGACTTGAAAAGTTGTACCAAGTATAATAAACGAGCCACTACAATCTATCTAAACCTTAATTTCACTTACATTTAAAACAGTCACAAAATTACTTCTTTTACAAATAAAATAATCTTAATACCAAAACAACATGATGTTTCTCAGTTTATTTGATATCCTGTAATTTATTTCCGATGATGCTTACTTTTTATTAATATTTACAGGTAAAATTATAAATAATCATCATTAAACATTTATTTTGCTGCAAAAACAACAATTTGGTGGCAAATATCTTATATTTTGATAAAATTATGATTATTGCATCAACTTTGTTTCCCTTCAATCTTTTATTTATTGGACTTAAACGGTACTTTAAAGTACTTTTTAAAATTCGGTTGATATCTTCACAATATAATTATTTCTTCTAACGGTATTTTAAAGAGGACAAAGAACGTATTTCAAATAGAAAGCAGTAAATATCATCCGAAGATAAGATTAAAAGTCTGTTTTAAATCATTTAATTAATCAAATGATTTTAATTAATTAAAAAAGTTCTTTTATTCTTCCTGGACTTATTTTGGGCCAAATCTTGATTAATGATTCAAAAATAAATTTGAAAAAGTTATGGGAATATAATTCTGTAAATAAAAGGTTAATTATATCAGATAAATCACCTATAAGAAATTTAATATTTTTATACCTTTATTGATAATTTATATTGCATTAAAAAACTACTTATTTAGAAAATGTACTTAATTTTTAAAATACAAATAAGTTTTTATAGTTTTAAAATAAAAGTACTGGTTATTTTTAATCAATTTTATAAATTATTTATACTATTTTGGTTGACAATTTGTGGATGACCTTCGAAATGTGAAATTCAATGTTGGGCATAGTCGATAAGTAATCTAAATACATTGGGCAAGTAAATCTACAATACTTGTTTTTGGATATACATTGGTGACATTCTTAATTATTACCTATCACGCCAATTCCATCAGCTTAAATTCAATTTAAGATCGAAAGTAATTTTAAATATTGCTAATTGATTATTTCTATGCTACTCGAATTTGAATGATTATGCAGAAAAAAATCAACTTCCATCGAGTAATCTAGACATTCTGGATATCTAAATAATCATCGCTCGATGACAAATGTGATTGAGGAGCAAGTAGTAATCAGTGGCTACATCCCATCCATTCTTGCAGGTTCTGTTCTCGATGATGAATTGTTGAAAAGTAACCCGATTTCACTTTATTGGCACACACATCAAGAAAGCGAGAATCTACTCACCAATAGAACAACTTTTTACTTAACGATCGTCGGGATTGTACTAGTAAGGATCACATACTCTAAGTAACAGCATTATAGACTTTTAAAATTAAAATTAGTTTTTTTATTAGATGCACTGATTTAACTTCTGAAGCTCAGTTCCAACATGTCCTTTCCTTACATGGGAATTTGTAACTGTAAATATAGAATTCATTGATGTAAAATAAGTATTTTGTAATATAGTATGGATAATAATTTTGCAAATTTTATTGTGGTTTGCGTTTGCTCAGTAAATGGTGTATTCGCGACATAACAATTGTTTCCATATGTTGAAAGTTTAATTGTTGTACATTTCAAAGGCATCCATCTCTATAATAAGCTTGTTTGGCCCTTGAATTGCTCAGCCGATGTTAGAATTGATTTTTCTTTCAATATGTAATGTATTTTCGCTCAAATATAGCTCGTTATTTTGCTGTTTATGGCATTTACATCAATTTATTATTTTCTTTTAATAAATTATTATTTTATTAATATTTCTGATTCCATTAATAATTTAAAATATCCTTCAGTTAAGCTATTATATTATCCTTCACATAATAAATAAAGACTCATTTAATTTAATGACCTCTATGAGAATAATAAGTCATAATATTCTTTATTTCAAAAACATCATCTTATATCTACCTTAACTTTATAAGGTAGCTTAAATCGATTTATCTTTTCTCTATTATGACTTATTTCATATAAAATAACCTAGCTCATTATTTCAAAACTATTGAAGAAATCTATTTTACGTGAACCCAATTTAGTTTATTGAAGTACCATTTAAAGAAATTTTGTTTTAAAACTATACTTTTATGTTCTGTACTTACCCTCTATTATTGTGGTCTGAATTATGTCTATCTTACTTAAACTACCAATTTAAGAATAGAACAGCACACTCGAAAGATTAAAGAAGGTTTTCATTAGTTTTGAAAGTCTGAAATTCTAGACTTTATATGCTGAAAGAAATTTATTATAATAAGAACTAGAATATTTTAAGAGCAAAGAAAAGGTAGAGTTAAAAGTTTTTGACTTACAACACCGTAAACATACATACTTTATATCAATTTAATTTGTCAATTAACTGTGTTTTCAATCATTGTATTGTTTGCTGTCTTTCCCTTCAAATTCAAATAAAAGCGGTGCATAAATGGTGAAAAAAATGTTTAGTGAATTAAGTACAAAAAGTGGCAACTTTCTTGCACTAAAAGAATTTAATTTCAAAATATACTTTTATTTTTGACTTTCTCAAAGTTTTGGGATGATCCTAAAGTATCTTGAATTCTCAGTGTTTAAATTTTAAAATTTAAAACTTTTTAAATACCTTACTTTTATCAACAAATTCTGACTTACGCAAAAAAAATCGCATTACCAAATGCAATATGAAGACATGCAACTTGCTCGAAAAATCAATAAGAACTTTCAGAAAAACCCCAGCATCTGCATCAAATTTTATTTTGCTTTCGATTAGTTCATATGGCCCTATTATTTATGGCTTCAAGCCTTAAGAAAATCCTTGGGTTTCATAGTTTAACACAGAATATAGACAATTTGTGTTGATTTAAGTCCCATTAAAATGACCACTATATTAACTTCACTTTTGAGATACGTTTCTATTGACTATTTTATAGATTTTGAAAAGTGATCTACCCAACTTAAAATAATTTAAAATGAAACTCTCGTTCCATTAAACGTATTTGCTTATGCTGAAAATTTTAACCCTTAGCACTCGAAAAAGTGATTACATGCAAAAATATTTGCCGAATAAGATAATTTGTTTATTACTTCAAAAAATTAATGTATATGATTTTTTAAGTTAAATTTTCAACAAAATTAATCTACACATTTTTTTCACTATTTTTACAGCCAATATTTAAGAATATAATTAAATAAAAAAGCAAAATGATGCACTGCTTTGAATGGTGCCTGAGAGGAGACATCGGAGTGCTAAGCTATTAACTGCCTATCGAATCAACAAAGTCTTGTTTGAACATGGCAATGTGGTTGTAAGTTCATAAGCCAGATAACATCTACGGGGCATGAGCAATTGCTTTTGTCTAGTGGATATGTTACGAGGCTTCAAATCCAATGGTTTCTGGATCTATTCCGAGCCAACACCACCTATCAACATATAAATATAATATGAGTGGGCAAATAAGATGTGCAATAAAATGTAAAGATGTGTAACAAATGTGATGTAAAGTATAATAATAAATAGGTAAATAAGATGTGTACAAAGCAATCTTTTTTTAAAGTATCAATGGGTAATCTAATCAATATATCATTGATCATTTTTAGGTTTCTACAATTTGTAAAAGGCACTCAAGAATATCATTGATACTAAAGATAAAGTAATTTATTCATCCCAACTATCAAAATTTGAATGGAATTTTATATTTTTTCATAATAATATTTGCATTAATATTCGTATAACCTTTTTGAAGATGTCATTTATTTATTTTTTTGTCATAAATAATTTATATATTTTCTCTGTCATCTAAATAATATGTAATGAATTATTTTACAAACTCTTTTTCACTGATTGAGGGAATTTGGTCGAAAACTCAGTTAAATTTGGATAAACAACAACCTAAATTGGTCTACACACTAAAATAAATATTTCTGAAATAAAGCTTTAAATTCATTTGTATCTGATGCAAGAGATAATATTGACCTAGAATTCAAAATACTCTTGATATGATAAGAGACTATAAGAAACTTTGTGCAAGTTGATTCTAGGTTATCTCGAGATAAAAAAAATGATTACTGTTTTCTAAAATACCTCTGAACTGTAAATATTTTGGAAAAATGAAATTTTGTTGAATTTTCTTTGAATCAAAATAATGAGTATCTCCTAGCTTATATAATACTAGCCGCCTTTGGCGACCACCTGGTTCACCATGAGCAATGCGTTCTAACATTTTCAATTAAATCACATATTCATTAGCCTTGAAGTAATTCCGGACATTGATTGGCCTGAAATTGATATTTTCTTTAAGATGAAGGTCGGAAAGTTCTAAAAGAACATGTTTTCCTAATAATATTCTTTAATTTTATAAATAAGTCAGTTTTAATGATTGATTTAGAAGACTGATTGATGTAGTAACTTTTATTTAAAATATTAATAAAAATATATTGTAAAATATGGCTCACAGATCAAAGTATGAAGAAATCTAAAACTCATTATACATGAATGCATTTTTTGACACGAGTTACATAAAATGTAATTATTTACTTAATTTAGATCAAATTAATAGTATCAAACAATATATATGCGTATTAATAATATTTTACAAATTGGCCATCGGACCTGAATTTGAATGCATATCTTGTATAAATTCAAACCTGTATAAATAAAGATAATTTATTGAATTAATGATTTAAATATTGCAAATGATCATAGAATCTTTTGCATTGCATTTATTTTTTTAGAAAATATCACATTTTATATTTCTTTTATTTTATCCAGTCACGTGCTAAACGTTACATTTCTTTAGATTTGATTTGCGATGATATTCGAACTTCCGGCATTGTTTTCTTTTATTTTAACCAGTCACGTGCTCAAAAAAACATAGTTAAAATATTTCTTTAAAAATTCGTTAAAAATGCAGGCTTAAGTTATACATTAAAACATTGATGCCATTAGAAAGCTAATTTTTTCATCTTTAAATTGATGTAAAAATCATGTTTGTGCAATAATAATATCAGAAGTTATGAAAGAAAAACTTTGAAATTTTGCTTAAATTTTAATTAATTCAAATTCTAATTAAAAATTTGAAGAAAGGGCTCCGAGGTGCACATTCCCGATCTCCAAGGTAGGCATATACCAAATTTGGTTGCTGTAGGTCCAATGGTCTGGCCTGTAAAGTGCCAACACACACACACACACATTGAGCTTTATTATAAGCATATAGAAGTATTTTCTAGAATACTGAATATTTTCTAAATTGCTAACAGTATTTTATAAAAGCCTGAATTCATTATAGCATAGATGTAATCATCATTATATGCGAAATAGTCGAGTTTCTTTATTCTCATAACCTAAATATCTAAAGAGCAGCTATAAATAAATCGAATGTTTAATCTGAAGCGGTTTCAAAGTCATCTGCTCGAATAACAAACATGTAGAGATCAGGGTACAAAATGTTTGAAGCGACCATATTTTAAAAATTTTATTCATAATGTGGAAAAGACTTTCAAAATCTGCACCATTTATATTTAAAGGTACAGAAATATTACAGTGTTGCCTTTCTTTACCTTTAAATATTACCAGTAACTCTTCGATTCTCTGAATTTAAAACTGTGAATCATGTTGTCGTTGTTACTCATGGCACTTTTACAAGCCCGCTGATAGAAGACTGTCAGCGATTTAAGCCTAAATTACCGTACCTTTTTTTTTCATTAGCGCCCAGAGTACGACTTAACTACATCATGCTTCACATTCACTTGCACAACCCTTTTTTACTGGGGGTCATATTCATACTAATTACAGATAAAACACAGACTAACAACCAGTTTTGAACCGGGATTGGAACCCGGAATGCCCAGACCTCGGGGAAGACGCGCTATCCTTATGCCAGGAAAATTGTGAATCATTCTTCTATAAACGAATGTACAATACTAAAAGTTATATTTTTTCCACAAACTAGTCAATAGTTCTTCAAAGTTAAATTTAAGAGAATTTGTACTCTAGCATGACAATTTCTCTTTGAATATTTAACATGAAAAATATGTAAATAGCACGACCTTTTGGTAGAAAAATAACGTGTTTTAAATGATAAAGTAAATCAAAGTTATGCAATCGTCACGAACACTGATCACATTTGATCAGTTATCCAAAAATGGTGATTTATAGCGTTCTTCAAATGGATAATCCATTTTCGGAATTTAAAACTGTGAATAATGATTTATATAAATGAATGTGCAATACTAAAAATTATATTTCTTCCACAAACTAGTCAATAGTTCTGTCTAGTTAAATTTAAGAGAATTTGCATTCAAATACACCAATTTATAATGTGAATATTTTTAAAACAGCATAATCTTTTTTTGCAGTACAACCAAGTAAATAGAAGAATCAAATCATTATTTCCCTAATTTTGCGTAATAAGGCCGTAAAAAAGCTAACCATTATTCAATACTAGAACTAGGACTAAAATCGTTCTTTAAATATTTTAATGTGAATTTATTTTAAGCATAAGTGCCTTCTTCTATGATTTCGAAAAAAATAGAAGCCGAAGAAAAAATTGTTTAATGTGAATGAACTAAAATTATATGCACAAAGTGATACTAGATAGAACATTTATCCTCAATGTTATTTTGAAGAAAATATAATTTGTTATTTTCCGAATGATTAATGATTCTATAGTCCTAAAGTAAGATTCGTTTCAGTTCGAAATAGCCAAGCATATATTAGGGAAAATACATAATTACTATCATTTATATCACACACACACACACACACACACACACGCGCGCGCGCGCGCGCGCAGACGATACAAAACTGTTTTCGCTTCCAAGAGGTAATACAACTTTAACTGGCATTTTTACGTTAGATGCGTTTTTAACGTAAACAATAGCAGTTGGTAAAGAAGCAGATGGTTTATTATATGTATTTTTATTACATGTATTTTATTTATTATATGTATTTTTTATAGACTTCAGTTTTGCCTTATTAGAACACGTGGATTCTCAAAGTGAATGACTTGGTGATTTTCATTTTGTTTGCTTGAATTTTATAACTGAGTTTCGTTTTGAATTATGTGTTTTAATTTGAAATTTATATGTTAAAGGCGGTTATGTTACAATGCACAGTGTCTGTATTTTCTATCCCTGAAACATTGCTGAATCTTATGCACATTAGATGACCAATTCCTACATTAATTACTTTTAACTTGATTCAGTCTGGTCAAAGGTCTAATTTCAAGAAGACTCAATTTTCAACTTTAGCTAGGGACCACTTGCAACGAACTTTCAAATGGCTTTCGGTCAACCTCTATTCTATTGGGTTGTTCGGAAAGTCATTTCGTATTTTTTTGTCAAAATGAAAAGAAATTTTCGTTTAATGAATAAATTATTTATTAAATTACAAAATTGCCATTCTGGTCTAATACCTTTTGCCATATTTTTGGTAGTAACATGATTACACGCTCATAAAAGTTTTGGTCTTTGCTGTAAAAAAAAACTGATCGAGGTGGTTTTTGGCCTCCTCATTTGAAGGAAAAATTTTGTAAATCAGTTCTGGTACTGATGTACTGTTAACACATCTTCTCCACACATATTGGCTAATTTATTTCTGGCTTGAACAGCATTTTAACCTTTTATAGCAAAAAAGAAAAAAATGACGAAAATGCTGTTTATTGCTCTCCATATTTAAAAGGGCACCATCCAAAAACTACTGCGAAGAATCAGCTGCACTTTTTCACACTCAAGCCTTGCTATATCAGCTCTTAAAACATAAAATGATTTTGCGGTTTAAGTATGAAATTGGGTGCGAAAAATGCAATCAAATCCTTTGTCAGGAAAAAACGAAATTACTTTCCGAACAACCTAATATATTTATCTCAATTGTATGGATTGACATTGTAGCTCTCTGTTTCAAGACCTTCAATATAAGTGAACTTTTTCGACCTGTTTCAGAGAGTGTTTTTTTTTTTTTTTTTTTTTTTTTTTTTTTAATAATAATTCAGTTTTTTCTTTGAGCGCGATCTGTAAGAATGCACCTCCCTGATAAATAAGATTCAGAAACGTTGCTAAAACTTAGGCCTCGAAATGATATTCAATTTACAGATCCTATTATGAAGCAGTGTTTCAGACTCTTTAAATGAAGCAGAAAGTGATGCTAGTGATAAGAACAATTGTGTAGAAAAGTTTTTCGATAAAAATTCATATCCACCGATACTGATATATATGTTCAAACATAATTAAATTTTCTAGTGATAATGTATTTTGAAAAATTTATAAAATATATTAGTATACCAAAAGAAATATTTACATGATTTATAACGTGATTTTTATACCAGTTTTTTAATCTTATGTTTAAAATGTCCAATAAAATAGTGGTAGAAAAGCTAAGCCAATAAAAAAAGGCAAATTTTGCCCATTGTCAATTTTATTTTTATTTTTAATATAACAGTTGTATTTTACATCATATTGTTTTCTATGTTTATTTATATACTAAAAAAATATATTACTTAAAAAGTGATATATTTTTTCATGAATATTATTTATTATAACGTATAATTTGTGAAGAAAATGTATGCTCCAACGAATTTACTTTTTTCAATGATGATATATCTTTAAACATTTCTTAAATATATCTATACGTCAAGAAAAAAATTTTGGTAGATTTTCTCTCTAATACATTCATAAGAAAATTTAATTTGAGTATAAATGAAATGCGGTCTTGTACACCTTACTTGTACTTATACACTTACATATGTATATAAACATAATTTTTGAAGCGGAGTCGTTTCCGAAGATAGAGAGACGACACATTCGAATTTTAAACTTCGTTTTATTCGACTCCGGGAAGCGGAATTAATGTATAAGCAGAAGCGACGAGTATATCAACACAGAAAGAGAGCAAAAACGAGGGAAAGCTAATGAGATTCATCCCTGTCATTATATACAGTGAGATTTTGATAGGTATTTCTTTACAAGTGTCGATTTTGGAGAAAGATTTATAGTGATCTTTTAAAAGAATTTGTTTAGGTCTATTAGGCTTAGGCTATTTTTTCTCATCACTCGGAGAGTCTCAACCACTGACCTGAGCACTTTTACAAAGATTTTGTTAAATTAACTTAATAGAAAAAGTGAAATAGGATCAGTTAATAAGAGAATATTTTAGACTGAATTTGATAGATGCTAAATTTAGTTGAAAATTACTTAAATTTAAATTAAATTTTAAAATATCATTACACATATTTATTTGAGTCGAGTTTTATAAAGCTACAATAGTGCTTGACATTCGAATCGTAGGTAAGTAGTCACGGTACTGACCTCCGCCCCGCCAAGAAGGCAACATCGATAAACCACGTAAAACTGACTGACCCTACGGCAAACATGGCAGGAACTATGGTTGCTTCCTAATGGTCAACACCGACCACAGTACAACCATCCCCGAAGGGTATACGACCCATTATCGATGGGAGGGTCAAACCCCCACCTATTATTGTACCCACTGGGTTGGCGAGATCCAACCACCATACCGGTAACATCTCATCCTCAATTAAGAGGTACCCCCCAGGGGATCATTATGGGTAAGTAAGTCATGTTATAGACCTCCGACCCGCCACGAAGACACACTGGTAAACCACCAAAAACTGAATGACCAGAACGTCACCACAGTAACACTGGCGGGAACTGTGGTTGAGTCCTAATGGCCTTCACCGGCCACGGTACAATCCTCCCCGTAGGAAGTATGTCCTCTCATCGATGTGTGGCTCAGACTCCCAACAATTATTGTACCCACCGGGTTGGAGAGATCCAATCACCATACTGGACAGGATGTCCTCCTCAATTACGTGGTGATCTTAATGTGGGTCATTATGGGTAAAAAAAGCAAAATCTGAAATAAAGGGCAAAGCTCAGAGTAATATTTAAAAATTCTTACAATTATTAAATAGTATATGAATAAAGTACATATTGCAATAGATTTCATTAGAAAATCGATTTCACTTTCAGATTTAATGCAGTAATAGTGATTTTTGCTTTCATATAACCGAAAATCGATATAAAAAGAGGAAATAATACATGACTATTGGCTTTAATTCTACAGGACCATAAATCATATAAAAAGAAAATTGATAATTATTGCTAAATAAGATTTAATAAGTTTCTGAGAAAATTCAAGCATGTAGAGTTTTGTAACGCTTTGCAGAAATTGGCTTTGAAAAGTGTGATGTCAATTAAATTATTATTTTCCAGATATCATGTCTCTTTTCTAATCAACTTTAAACATAAGTAAATTTTATAACAACCTGAAAACTGCTTTTCTTATTTTAATGCCGATCCATTGATATGGAAAAGTTATTCTTTGATTCCATTGAAATGATCAAAATGCTTTTTGCGTTCTGTCATCATTTGTAATTAAATTTTTAATAAAATCTGTGGCCTTAATTGATACTTATGCTTCGAAAATTTAAAATCGTGTATTTGAAACATTGGAAATACACGAATGGATAGAGTATATGTGGAGAAAGGCAACGACCAGTATTAATATGTAAAATGTATTTATTAAGATATAATAGGACAAAATGTAACTAAGCTAACATATAACACATAAAAAGATACTCTCGTCTGCCGATAATGGCGGAGAAGCATCACGTGATTAATGACGCAATATGGCTAATGTGGCGTCATGTATCTGAGATCTGTGTAGAAAGATCTATAGCAATTCCCACATCGGCCGTCATGACTAGAATGACGACCTCGCCTTTAGGTATACAGAACATTGATGTAAACGTATTATAAAATAGTAAATACAGAAAAAAATAACAAAATGCCCAAATGAAATATTTACAAGATAAAACAAACAAAATAACCGCACCATCCGTGAGAACATAAGAATACTCTCTGTATCTTTTATGTGTTAAATTTTAGTTTAGTTATGTTTTGTCCTTTTAAATCTTAATTAATACATTTTACACATTAATGCTGGTCATTGCCTTTCCCCACATTCCCACATATATAACTACAACTTGGAAATAATTAATTTCTGAAATGCAACACATTAAAAAAGAATAAAAAATTCATTTTAAAAGTTTCATCTTATAAATCTAGAGTTTATAAAAATATATATATTGTCTTATATAACCATTGTTTCTGCCTTTTTTAGAGAATTCATCTTCATTTTGACCACCGGCTTGGCTCTTGCTTTCATTTTAGCAGAAACTTCAGAAATTTCATCGATATTCTTTCCCCATGTGAACATAAACTTCTATTCCTCACCGTCAGGTAAGTGCTAAGCAGAAAAAAAATTATTTAATAAAACTACTTGTAGTTTCAAATGAAAGGTGAAGAAAGAAAAAATAATTGCTGTTATATAAAATTAATTGCAAATTCAAATCAAAGGGGAAAAGAAAGTTGTAACTGAAGTTCAATGAAATCCATTGTCATACCAAATAAGCAGAAGACATTTATAAAATACTAGCCGCCTTTGGCGACCAGCTGGTTCGCCATGAGTAATGCGTTCTAAAATTTTCAATTAAATCACATATTCATTAGCCTAGAAGTAATTCCGGGAATTGATTGGCCTGAAAGCAATATTTTCTTTAAGATGATGGACGAAAAGTTCTAAAAGAACATCTTTTCCTAATAATATTCTTTAATTTTATAAATTAATCAGTTTTAACTATCGGTTAGGCTTCCAAAATATTAAAAATGTTTTTTTCGATGTTTTTGCCAAAATATGAAATAAGGTTTTTTTTTTTTTCAAGGAAAGCGAGAAAGGGAAAAAAGTATTGAATTAATGATACAGATATTGCAAAAGATTACATAAATATGCCATTAAGTCCGGATTTCAATGCATATCCTGTCTAAATTCAATCAGGTTTACTGTAAATAAAGATAATTTATGGAATTAACGATACAGATATTGCAAACGATCATAGAATCATTTGCATTTATTTTTTAAAGAAAATATCACATTTTATATTTCTTTTATTTTATCCTGTCACGTGCTGACAGTTGCATTTCTGTAGATTTATTTTGCGATGATAATTTTTTTTATTTGAACTTCCGGCATTCTTTTATTTTATCCAGTCACGTGCTAAAAACATGGTTAAAATATTTCTTTAAAAATTCGTTAAAAATAGAAGCTTACGTTATAAATTTGAAAAACTGATACTGTTAGAAAGCTAATTTTTTAATCTTTAAATTGATGTAAAAATTATGTTTGTGCAATAATATTTTCGGAAGTTATAACGGAAAAACGTCGAAAATTCGCTTAAATTTTAATTAATTCAAATTTTAATTAAAAATTCGAAAAAAGGGCTCTTAGGTGCACATTCCGAACCTCCAAGGTATACATGTACCAAATTTGGTAGCTGTAGGTCCAACGGTCTGGCCTGTAGAGCGCCAACACACACACACACGC
>JAPMOQ010066519.1:133659-170192 GCA_026543055.1 Argiope trifasciata | reverse complement strand
ACACACACATTGAGCTTTATTATAAGTATAGATTACTCCCTGGCGTTATTTTGTCTCAAAGGCTTAGATAAATCAGTCTAATAATCTGTCTGTGTTGCCTGCATCTTATAGAAGTTTCCCCTTTCTTGAAACAACATATAGTTGAACATTTTAAGAGATTTTTTTTAAAAAGTCAATCCAAACAGTGCTAGTATTTACTTAATATCCTCCAGAAAGGCAATAAGTTCGTATATAGATAAAATGAGTCTATTTTGAATTCATTTCCGAAGTTTAAGCTCACTTTCCCCTTCATAAGAGGGCCGTGGTGGCCTGGTGGTAAAGTCTCATCTTCGGAACCGGAGGGCTTCAGGTTCGAGACTCGATTCCACCGAAGATCCGTCGTGTGAGGGGGTCTCTTGCACTTTAAATCTGTCAGGCCAAACGTTCTCCCGTTGGTGTGGTGTGGTGTAGTGTGGAGAAGAGGGTGCCACTTCAGGTGTCGTCCTCGTCATCTGACCGTGGTTCAAAATTACGAGGTCCGTCCCAAAATAGCCCTCGTGTTGCTTTAAACGGGACGTTAATATAACTAAACTAAACAAACCCCTTCATAAGATAGTACACTTTTCTTTAATCAAGAGATAGACTTATGAAATATTTTAGGGAAGGTAGATTAAATCGATTGGTTTGCCAGTGAGATCAAAAATGAATACGAAATCAGAATAGACTTTTATGTTAAAAAAAATTCAAAATGACCTTTAGACATCATTTATACGAAATTTTAAGAGATAACCTTACTATTTGTTAAAAATTATATTTTTAAGTCAAATCAAATAAATTAAAAAGCCTATTTGAAAAATAAAATTTCTATTTTAAAAAAAAAATTTCTATTTCACATCATATTATAGAATATATGTATAAGAAAAGATATACAGATGGTCACAGCTGTAATTGATAAAACATGCCTTTTTTAATTAATTAATTAAAAATAATTTATTTTTTCAAACTATATTTTAAAACTTGATTGAGATCAATAGTAATTCAAGAAATGATGTTATTAACGTATTCTGTATGGCATTATTAAACGTAATTTGTTAAGCTTTATGTTAATGTACAAATAATTTCGATAAGAAAAATTTTAAAACTTGCTTAATTTTTAATTCTTTTATATTGTAATTTGTATTTTTATTTTATTAACTTTGTACCTACCACATCTTTTCTTTCTTTACTTTTTTTAAATGCATACGTAATATTTCATCATAAAAAGTATATATTGCTCATAGTATCCATACATATAATATTTCTTTTATATGTGAGTGACTATTAATTTTTTTCTTTGGCATACGATGCAGAAAAGTTAGATAATAACATACAATTCGTAAACGACAGCTATATTGATTAATAAATCGATAATTATCGTTTTATTAATCTATAAATAAGTTCTAAACTGGTTTAATAATAGTTATTTTTGGATTTTTATTAATTCTAAGTCAATATGTTAAAATTTAAAAAATGGGAAAAAATGTGGCGATTAATTATTTCTATTTTGTATTTGCAGCAAATGAACAGCCAGAAGAGAATAATTCTTTGAATGCTATAATGTAAGTTACTCTGATAGAGAATTTGACTTTTTTGTTATAAAATTTCCTTATCATTTATTCAAGGATTTGGAATCACAAATTTAACAAATATATTTTTATTTGGTTTTCAATCATTAAAAACAATTGGGCTTTAAAGAATGTCATAATTTAATAGTTTAACCTTTAAAAAACGGAGACTAAGTTTAAGTCAGTTAAAAAAAAACGAAAAATGTTTCGACAATCCTCCAAACACATATAAATTAAATATTAAATTCTTTCTCCACAGCAATAAAATAATGCATTCAATAAAAATATATCTTGAAAATTGCTTAAAATCATAATATAATCAAAAAATATGTCTACGATTCGCTTAACATCATTATTTGGCTAAAATAAAAAATGCGGAACAAAAAAATGAGCATTTAATTCACTTAAAAAGATATAAATTAATTATTATACAAGGAAATAAATCAAAACACTTGAAGATTCTACAGCAGAAGTGGTATTTGTGCTCTTATATAAAACTTTAGAACTTCGTGATGATAAATGAATAGTTCCCTTGAATTGAAAGGCAAAGAATATAATAGATTGTTGCATTTATGTATTCATAGATTCTTAAAATTATGTTATTTTATGAATAAATGTATTTTATTTTCTGAAATCAAACAAAATTTTGCAAAATGAAAACAAATTTATATTTACTGGATGTATGCTTTAATGGCCCATACCTAATTTCTAAATTGTTGAGAATAGATCTATACTTCTTTTTGGAAAAAGAAATTTCTTAGCATTATTTTGTTTAAATTTCTTAACAGCTGGTGTAATTAAATGTTCTGAAAAATGTTTTTTACTTGTTATCCTGTTTATATTTTATTTACATATTCTATTTTTTGTAAGCACAGTTTGTCATGTCTTTGATTATAATATTCATTACATTCAATAGATTTTGAATTTTTTGTGTGATCAAAACTTAAAAATTTAGGAAATAGCAAATAGTATCAATCTAGCACAGTTAGGTATAAGCAGTACAAACAAAGAGCTCATTGATTGGGTAATCTTCAACTGTTGAAATCGTATGAAATTGCGATGTTCAGAGCCATATAAATTGGTTTGTCTGTATTGAAGAAAAGTGGAATGTTTTGTTCAAAAAACGGATGAGTAAAAAAAATCTAGATATCAAAATCAAAATATTTCAACAGCATATTTTAGATAAGGAATGCGATAAATTAAAACATTCATGTCATTAAATTTATTTTCTAAGTTGTAGAATCTAAGTGTATATATATATATATATATATATATATATATATATATATATATATAAATGTGTTAGAAAATGTTGAAATCTATGCCGTTTTTTTTGCATGCATAAATAATGATTCAATCCAATGTAAGTATGCTAATTATCTTATATAGAGACACTTTTATATAAACAGTCATTTCAATTAAAATAACAAAACAAAATCTAAGTATCTTATCTAATCAAAATATAGAAAAAAATATCTATCAAGCATTTTTAATTCTTTTCTTTTCTCTTTCGAATAAAAATGAAATATAAAAACAGGAATACTTCTTTATTAATTTAAATTAACTATGGTAGCAATTTCATAAGATCTCAAATGTACCATTTTACAACCAACTAGTACAGGGTGTTTCACCAGGTATGTGGCGTACCTCTGAATACGTATGTATTCGGTGATCCCCCAAATATATATCAAAATAGTCGTCTTAACGTGTTCTACACGTATCTGCAAAAATTAAAAGCTGCATACCTTGTAAGACAGTCTGTACATATTAACATTGTTACAATTAGGATATAGCTCACCATTCACAATATCTCACAGAATGTAGGAGATATTTGCAATATTTTATGCAAATGAGTAACGAATTTGCATATGGTTTTACTTTTTCTGTGGCAGCGTATTTCTATTTATATAACCCTCTACCCTTAATTTCAGACCAGAGAAAGCTATATTCAAAAGATTCTAATATATACATAATAATGCAGGGTAGTTCTATAGGGTCAAACTATCTATAATAAAACCGAAGAGGAAAGATTTAAATTACTATTTTTCTATAGAAAGTAGCATGAAGTTTAGTACAGAAAAAAATCAATTGATGTGTTGTAGAGAATTGAAGATTTAATACGCTCCACCATATTTGTGCTAATAAAAAACACATGAAAATTTCCTTTTCCACTATATTTGAAATGTCGTCGTTACAAAATGCAGAAGAATACATCACTCGATTTACCCTACATTCTGCCCTTTTTTTTTGAGTGTAGGGAGTATAGTCATTACTATACATTGTAACTAAGAATAGCGATATGATCAGTGACTAATAGAAATACGCCATCAAATGTCTTATAGTGCTATTGAATAGCATTTCTTGAACTTAATTATGGGAACTTTATGCATCAATAGGAACTACTGTTCTTCTTTTATACCATACCCCAAGAGATAATTACTCAATTTCTGAATGATTAATGACAGAGATGTAATATGCACGCGTCCGAGCATCTCTTACCAATGAATGCATTCAGCATTTTTTTAAGCTGTTCAGTATTTTACAAAAGATTGATATTGCAATAAGACATCTCATCATGTAACGCATACCGAATTGACTTGTAAAAAATTCTAAAGTTCATAGTTCAGTGTTGCAAGCAAACGGCTCGGGAAAGAAAAGAGATCATATCTTTAACACAAACATTTATTTGAGACACGTACACACACATGACGACACAATACAAATATTTAAGATTAACTGCTTTTAAACTTTCAAAAGGGGAATCTAAAAAGGAACTTATAGTTCCGCGAAAGTTTGGCTGTTTTCGCCATCGAAGTCTAAAACGAAATTCTTTTTCTCGGTGAGGAGTTCAATTCCTATACTGGCGAGAGCGCCATCTATAGGCTGTTTCTAAATTTTCCACAGACTATTTAAAAACATTTTTTTTTCATGTTGAATGATATCTCTGAAATACTGATAAATATGTTGAAGTGTGATTTCACCTTATTTATATCATCTCATAGAGTGATGAACAACACTTTTGAAATAGCTTGGCACTTCTTTTGCTACTATGACTTTCGCTGTTTCAAAGTTAAGTGATGTGGCTGATAATTTTAATGCATCACTGTATACTGTTTTCCATTATCAAATGGTTTCATTAATTTACCAAGTAAATAAATAAAAATTCAAATTGATATTTATTTACATAATTTATCGTTTTTTTCTAGCAATAATGATACAGATGCATCCTGGAATTTTGGTGTTTCATTACCAGACGATCCAAATTTTTGCCTAAAAGAACAAATCACGAGATGCAAGCCTTTTTATAAATATCGAATGATTGATGGAAGCTGCAACAATATGAATCATCCAACATGGGGTACAGCTAATGAATGTTACTTGCGATACCAACCTGCATCTTATGACGGTAACTCAGAAGAATTAATTTATATTTATAACAATAACGTCTCCATCACATATTTTATCTTCTGACTTTAAGTCAGTTGCCATTTCAGTTTGAAATTCCTTAATTCTAAAATATATTAACTGAGAATTCAAGGAACATTTTCTTGCAAATTTTTATTAAAACATTAAATGATATTTCTAATTAAAACACGATTCATTGTTTGTATTTTGAAATATCACGTATTACAAAACTTGTATAAAATCATTGAAATCATCAGAATAAAATTGGAATATTTTAATAATGGAAATGCAATAATACTTTTGAATATTTCCTAAAAATGCATTGGCCATTTTGTTAAATTGTTCATTTGCATTATTATATAATTGCAAATATTTTGAGATGCATGGGAAATGTTTCTACATAATTATGCTGGGAAATATTAATCAAACGTTTTATCTTTTAAATGCATTTAAATTCCAATGCAACGGCATTTCTAAAATATCGTTCTCTTCTTACGTAAACTTTTAGAAGAAATAGCAGGAAATCGTCAGTTTTGTAAAACTTTGATTTCTGTATCTAATTCATACTATGTACCAAAGAATTTGCTAGCAATTGGCAGTACTTTTTCTTATCTTTGTAATTTGCAACGTAATTTGATGAAATTAAGTGCATGATTTTATAAATTGATTCTGTGCGGTTTTACCCGGTGTTCTAATTCACTTATTTGAATAATATATAAAAAGTAAACTGTATTCATTGAATTTGGCATGTTTTCCTCCTGGAACTAGAATATATAGAGTCTGTTTTTTTATTAAACAAATTTGAAAGAAGAACTAAAAGACTGAGGTGAATTGATCAATAAACAAATTAGGCCACTGCATAGAATCTCAACAACTTTAGAAGCGAATATGGAGGAAACGTTGAGTCAGATTTTTTTTTTTTTTTTGATATTTTCAGATAAATTTAATCTTGCTGAATTTAAAACCTCATTGAATTTAAAAATCCTTTTATTTCATGTTATTCTAATAATAATGAAGCATTGAAAAAAAATTGGAAAATTATTTCGACACAAATATTAAATAATTACTTTTCGGGATTTTATTGCTTTATAATTTTAGAAAATCTAATTCTATGAATAAATATAATTTGAAAATACCTTAAATTGTTTTTATAATTATACATAAAATAATGATTAATTATGTATTTATATATATATTGGATATACTAAAAAGATTTAAAATTTATCTGCAATTTTATTTATCAATAGTTGTCACAAAAATTGCTTTTACAGAGCTAATAAAAATATCCATTTTTGGTGAGGGAGCGGTAAAACAGTTTCTAAGGAATTTTGCCCGAAATAAACTCTTAAGAAGTATTTCAAATCGTTTTATCTGGGCTGAGAAATGCTAGTAGACTAGTGAATATCAACAAAGAAACTAGTAAGCCTTAATTGTAGAGATATAGATTCAGTTCCGAAACAGGACAAATAAGACCAATAAAGAATAAATGAAATTGACAACTTATTAACAATAAAGAATTAATGAAAATATCATTAATCGACAATGATATATTTAATATATCAATAGGAGAGAATAATGACAGTTCAAACGAAGAAATATTATGTGCCTGAACAAACGCTAGAATTTTAGGGTTATATTAGTAGTAATGACCTTGTAATAGTATTTTAATATCGGAGCTGGAGGACTCCGAAACCCAAGTGGACTAAGTCCGAAACCCAATTTCATCTAAGACTCGACATATATAACGTTTTATGTGCATTTAACCTTTAATGTATCTCATATAAAAGTGATCTAAGCAACTTTATGAATTATTTATGCATTAAAAAGTATGTTGCTTTTATTCTGTTAAGTTAAAAATTCACCAGATTTCATTTAATAAAACTACTATTCTAATACAAAAAAGTGTATCATTTAACTCATGCAGGAGTTTTTCAGAAAATTCAATAAGGTACTTGTGAACATAATTAATATATTTTTGATTAGAGCTATTAATTAATGTCTTCCTGTTAATGGTATAGTTTCACATATTTAATTTAAAATCAAATAGTATTGTGCGAAATTTGAGAAATTCGTTTTTTTTTCATTATATTATAAAAATACTCAATTAGATTGATTGAAATTATTAAAAAAATATCTACACTGTTTGTTTGGAATAATTAAGCAAGGTGATTTTCCAATAAAATACATAATTTATAGCCGTCGATAAACATGCTAAAATGAAAGAAACGCAATGAGTCTGATAACTGAAATTTAACGTATGAATTAATCATCAAAATTAAAGCTGTGATTTCAAATTTTGATTTGAACACTATTTATCTTCTTTCTTCTGTATAATCCTTAACATGTGAACGTCATGATTCAAATACTCTAACAAGATAAATGCAGGAAATTATGCTCTATATACCAAAAATATAAATCAGAGTAAAATTGCCAACTAAATTTTTTAAAAGAAGAATAAAAGGTACAATTCGATTATATGATATAAATTTACTTTTAGTTTTCATTAAACAACTTATGATAACATATCAAGCATATATATGAGAAAATATACGACAGAACTTTTCCCCTGCTTTCAAAAAATACCCTAAAATCAAAAATGCATATTATATTTCCCTTCAATTTTGTAAAAATAAATATTAATCTCACTATTGAATAGAAATATATGTATAATAGTTGAGTGGAGATTATTTTCCATAGTTTTATGAAATAATAACAAATTTGATCTGCTGATATACCTCATCTTATTGCTTAATTTATCATATTATTAATATTTCAGGCCACGAAGGAGTTAGAAAATCTAAAAATGGGGATCCTTTACCTCCAGCTAGAGACTTAACATTGAATATTTTCAAGGATGTTAACCGCCCGTCTCCAAATGTTTCGTTCATGTTTACAATTTATGGTCAAACAGTGGCCCACGACTTAGCCCATTCTGAAAATATCAACAGTAAGTGCAACCCTCAGAAGAGGTGATGACCTCATTGATTCCTTCAGTTTCTAAAAGATAAGACAGTGCTTTTTTGTATTATATTACATAAAAAACGTGGCTCATTAAATTGAAGATTATAAATCGGTAATACTGTAAATACATAGTTGTAAATTTTGAGGTAATGCGATAAATAATTTCAGAACAATAAAATTTCCTAAATAAATCGTCCTAAGTAAGTATTAGAATGATAATGACGTTTATTTTATTTTATAAGTCAACCGCTAATAAGCGTTAGTAGCTAGCGACATCTAACGACAGTTTTAGAATGTAATAAATGTCTCTGTTCACTAGTATTAAACAGCTGAAAAGAAGATAATGGGCATGCAAGACAATGTCTACTTTCCCGTTAAATCGTAGAATTAAATATTTAACTGGTGACAAATAAAGAAAGACTATTTTTCTATATAGAATGTATCAGTTACATTATTTTAGAGTTTGAAAACTTTAATATTTTTGTTACTTGTAGCAAGAAAGGAAAAACAAAACTTACATTTGTAACATTTTCTATTTATAGACTTCAATAATATTATCATGAATGTGTAAAGAAGTAATTTAAGCCAGTGCTTGGCAAACTCAGGATTCAACAGAGCCAGTTATTAATAGTTCATGGACTGAGATCTCATTTGTCAGCCATATTACTCCATTTTAAATTAGGTATATTGGGATTCATTTGTTTAGAATACTCTTATACTGTCTTTTTCTGAGATCTTTCTCAATATAATCCATGCTTTGCAAACAGCGGTTAATCGACTGTTCGTTTAAACAAACAATTAGAGTTCTTAAGACGAAGAAATTCACAACAGCTCGAGAGTGAGAATTTATTCATATCCGATGGATAGAATGTTCGAAAAAATCCAGTTTATATATTTACGAATGATCTAGAAATTTCCAGATCTTAGTTGAACAGTAGATAACATTTTAAATAAAAGAATTCCAGTCTTTGGATAAAACATTGATTCTAGATTCGAACCACGGGTCAATTAATAAGAATTGGAACGATCTGCCTGGCTCTGATTTATGTGGCCAAATTCCTGATTGTTATTTGGAATTACTAAGATATTACAAAAATTGAAGATAAGCAAATTATCTGCCGTCTTCGCTTTTATTTTTTAAAAATCAAAGTTTCATAAAAGTGTAAAATAACTATATAACGCATAAAATCATGAGTCAAATGATTCATCAACTACAGAGACAAACGTTTTCTGTTTTGCGCTGTGATGAATGTTTGAATTAATTAAACTTGATCTAACGCTTGAAAATTTATTTGAATCAGTTTATGGGGAATAAATTTGCAGTTTTTGACCCCTTGTTGTTTATATTGCCTCGTTCCAAACGATGTAAATAAATAAAAACGCATGTTTGTCTGTACGTGTCTTATGCGCTGCCGTACCGTTCATCTGATTCCGATGAAACTTTGAATACTTATTACTTGCACTTAGGGATGGTTAAAGCCATATTAAAATTATTTAATATGTAAAAAAATATTTTCTGATCTATTTACCGCATCGATTAATCAAGGATTAACCACCAAATAACTCAGTAAAGATAATTAAGTAAAGACGCAACGGATTCAGTAAAGATGCAAAATTCAAGCTAAACGTTAATATTTCTTAGTTATTGTACTTAAGAGCAATGTAAGTCTTTCTATGAGGTAATAGTTTTATTAAAGAGTGTGAGAACAAGTTTTATTGTAACCAATCTTAAAAGTTTTGAAATTTTAACTAAAAATTTATAAAATGTTAGTGTTTTTTGCAATAACTTTTGAAAATATTAGTTTACCAATAATTTTGCCCCATCTTAGCTTTTCAAAATTTGTGTTTATAAATATATTAAAGATTTTATGGCATAAATATATTTAATATATTTTCTATGTTTAACCAATTAAAAAAATATTTTAATCACATTTTCTAATGTTAAACTTGAGAATATCGAACGAATATTTAACGAATGATGAGATGCAACAAATAGTTTCTTTCATTACCATTCTGAAAGAACACCATGATTTACAATACTAAAAGAATACATAAATCTAATGCATAAAAATGAATATTTATTTGTAGAATAGAATAATAATAGAATAAATACTATTTATGCTTCTTCTTTATATATCTTTCAATTTTAATTAACGTATTCATTGCCGACACGAAAATAAACATCATTCTTCTTATTATTCTTAATTAAGCAAGATAACTATTTAAAATTCCAAACGATATTTCCAAGATTATATCTTCTGCGGCAGCAACGCGCCGGGTACCAGCTAATTCTTTATAAAAGTCAGACATGATATTTTATCCGATTGTTTGCGAAGAATGATTTGTTGAATGTAGAGTGTGCATATGAACGTATAGTTTGCGTAGAATCTTAAGAACTTTGATTGGAGATGCGGCAACTACCAGAGCATTTTTATGAGGAACGATCAACGCTTGATCGTTTGTAGACAGATAGACCATTACCCAATGGTATCAAACGATATGTTAGAAGTTACAGTTCACTGTGGCACCGACTTTAGTAAATTTTGCTGTAATGTTAGCGTTCAGGTGCTACTAATACATTTTAGGATAAAAAGTCTGATAGTAGCATCGAATGATGATACTTCGAACTTCCATTCTCGAACAATCATCTTCCATTATCAAACAGGCAGTTATTAATCCTAGATACAGCAATAAAAAATGTCTTGAATATTAGAAACATCATATTCATTCTTGTGCATCATATTCAATCTTGTGCCATTGTACGAGTCATTTTTCCTCATTATTCAGAAAAATAATCATTTTTGTTCCCTTTTTTAGTTACCAAAATGAAACCGTACTTAAAGTACGATTAAAAGATTTACTTAATCGTAAATAAAGCGTATTTGCACTTCATCGTCCATCTATCAGTTTGCATCCATCAATTCAACACTTATTTAAAGAAAACCAAATCAAAAATTCACAGTGTTCACAAACAGCAGTGCAGAAGAAATATTTTTCTTTGCCACTGCCGAATTCTTTTATTCAAATGCTAGATCAAACATTTTATTCAGTTTTCATTAAATCTTGCAAAACCATCTGAAAAAAATTTTGGTAATTTATGAATACCAATTCCAATACATGAATTCTGCACCATTCGTTTAATTTTTTGATCAATTATGGAAAAAAAATTCATTTTCTTCAGATTTCAAAATCCTTTAATTAAGAATTCATAATCGAAGAGAAATGATTTACCTATTCTTACCAAATTAGGAATTCCACACCGAAAAAGATCATATATTAATTCGACTATAAAACTGAATTCGGGACACAAAACTAATAAATTCAAGCAACGACTATTATTAAATCCATTAAATAGAAGTATCTAAATTATAAAAGGTATTAAAAAAACTAACTAAGCTTTGACTTCTTGAAAAACCTCTACGTGAGTAAAAGCACTTTAATTATAAACTCTTTGTACAAAAAAAATGCCAATATTATTTGCAAACGAATTAAATAAAAAAATTTCTGAATACAGATATCTGCATTTCTTAAATCCATAATTATATGTGTAGGTCATTAATTATATGTATACAATTTTTTGATCATTCGGAAGGCTATTAACTAATTGATTATTCACTATTTTTGTACTAACCATCTTTAGAGATAAATAGTAGCTTGCTGAATCTCATTTTGAAAAAAACTAAATGTAATTCCTATAAAAAATTTATCTTATATTAAATTTAAAAGAATATAAATGTAACTTAACATCAACAAATTTCTCCATACCTAATCACAGACAAACATTACAAATAAATACCTTGGAAAAAGTATCAATTACTAGATTTGACATCAGTGGCAATTTATGTAATGAGCTTTAATTTTATTTCCATGAGATATTTCTGATATCTAGATAATAAAAATTAGTGTGCACAATTTTTATTCAATAACTTGATAAACATTTCACTTCAGCCCAAATACGATGTGGGGATTAAATATTTAGTGATGAATTATAAATATAGTTAAACAAAATTAAAATGTTTTTTTTTTTGCTTGAAATTTTCAGAAAGCTAACTTTTATACAATTTTTTAGTAATTCACCATTGCTGTACGCAGCTCCCTGATCATGAATCTTGCCTGGTTATTAAAATGAGATCGAATGATCCATTCTATTCTCGATTCAATGTCACATGCCAAGAACTGCACAGAACTATGGAATGTGAAATCTGCAATAATAGTAAGTTCTTTTTTTCTCCTACCATGTAAAGGAAAAGATGTGGCTGAATTAAATTAAAAAGCTTATTATTTACTATCATTATATGACTCTTAAGCAGTTTTATTTCTTAAAAGTAATTTCATGGTATCAGTATCTTAGAAATGTTTTATGTTTTTATCTCATTTAAATTAATTTATATACTTCTTTTACTTTTTATCAGCAAAGAGAGAACAGGTTAATGGTGTAACAGCTGCTTTAGATGCATCAATGGTATATGGTAAAGATAACAATAGGTCCAAGGAAATTCGAGCCAATGATGGCACAGGTAAACATTTTCACCTTTATTTTTATCCTTAGATTAGGAAAAAATGAAATGTGAAAATAACTTTTTTAAAATCAAGAAACAAGATCTACATCTATGTATCATTTTAGTCAGTAGTTGGATTAGCCATTTTTTTGTATTCCACCTTTAATGAAATATCAGTCGCTTCACCTAAGATTTTGCAAATAGTCAGAAGAAGAAATATGTGTACAGACTGATTGAAGATCAAATAGAGAATCCAAAAAGGAAAAGGGAATTTTAGTTTATTGATGTTTCCAGTACCATCAGGTATCATGGAATCTGTTAAAAATTTAAGCATTTTAAAGTTATGCCACGGGTTGGCTAAATCAAATAAGAAATATTAATTAAATAAGAAACTAAATAAGAAATAACTAAATAACTTTATAACTAAATAAGAAATAAAATAATATGCTTAGTATCAATATATGTTAGTAAGCAAGTAATATATCTATTATTATAGACTTTTGGTAAAAAATGTCCGGTTCATTAGAGCAATGATAATAATGGTCCTGATATAAGTAATACATTCTAAGCTGAAAAATTAAGTGAATCTCAACTTTTAGTGAAATCAAATTAGGAACAGCTAAATACGATCTAATGTAGAATGCTGACTTAGCATCAATATTTGTAAGTAAGCAAGTGATATTATAGTTATAAAATCAATGATGATAAATTGCTTCTGATATTAGTAATGCATTCTAAGCTGAAAAGTTGATTCAAACCTAATTTTTGTAGTTATCCAAATAGAGTTACTTTAATTTCCCAATGCCACAATAAGCTGAAAGCTCTCCATTTTGGTTGGTTTAAAGTGAGTATGTAATCTTTAGCTGCTAAAAAGGAGTCTGGAATAAATAAATAATCTTGAAATGGAAATCTGGGAATTTTATAATTAATAA
The DNA here is from genome assembly GCA_026543055.1 of Argiope trifasciata. NCBI lineage: Eukaryota > Metazoa > Arthropoda > Arachnida > Araneae > Araneidae > Argiope > Argiope trifasciata. Next base: position 156,812 of record JAPMOQ010066519.1, on the reverse strand, counting down.
TATCTTGTTATAGGTATATCCTTGGAGTAGTTTCCGCAGAAACTGAATCACAATTATGCTTCGACTAAAAAGAATTTGGATTCCAAATGTAATAAATAATTCTATTCTAAAGAATGTGATGTGTTATTTTGTGTAAATTATTATGTCATTCCATTTTTCAACCATAGTAAAACTGAACACTAAAAAGTAAATTTAAATAAAGCGAAGAGTCGCAAACAAAATTCATCATGCAATCAAAAACAGTTTCACGAACATGAAAAAAGCGCATTATTAGAAATTGATGTCTATATTCTATCGATCGAAACAAGAATGCTCTAATTTCGAAGTATTTAAACTATGCTAATCACATCTAGAGGATTCTATTTTCTCTGAATCACGAAAATGAGTCCTTTCAATTTCAAATTTGCAAAGTCAATATTCAGTGGATGGTAGAAAGCCAATGCCATGCATACATGATTTAGAAATGTGTAGACGAGATCATTCAAAAACGAAATTATTTAAATACATCATATTTTATAGTGAAATTTGGTAAATATTGCACGCCAATGCCATATAAAGCGTACTCTGATTTCAGAGAGTATCACTAGTAGCACACAAACATTGTATTATATAGTATGACATTGATATACACTGAATGGCCAAATTATTATGACTACCGGACTGTTGTAAGCAAAATGATATTGCTTCACAGTTTGCCATTAGAGGGTAAGATAGCTACAAAAAGAGAATATAAAGCAAATGAACCACCAATTGCAATATATTGCCAATGGAGATATGCCAAAAAACGTGACTTAACTAAGTCTGTAGTATGTTGTAGGCGCTCGAAACATTTAAATCAGTAACAGAAAAATGCCTGCTCTTGTGCAGTGCTCGAGAGCAGCATTTATTAATGTGTGCAGACAGTGGACTACCAAGCAGAAAACCCGGTCTCAACATCAGGCTTGTGGTCGTCACAAACTACTGAATGCTTGAATTGGAAAGAGACTTGCTAGAGTTGGCCACACCAACAGAAAAGCAGAAGTAAGTCAAATAGAGGGAATCGTAATGAAGGAGCAACTGCGAATGTCTCTGAACGAATTGTGCGGCATACATTACTCCGTATAGGCTATGGGAGTCGACGACTTACCCGAAAGCCTCTGCTGTCAAGAACAGACGTCTCCATTTTGAAGAGGCGCATAAAGATTGAATTAGATGACTAAAAAGGGCCCATATGATCTGATGAATCGCATTTTCATTTACACCATGCAGAGGGCATGATTCGAATACGGCGAAAACCGCTCGAAAGCATGGATTTCAAATGAAAGGCATTACTATTTCAAGTTGGTGGATGCCATATTATGGCTTGAGATATGTTTCCTTGGCATTGTATGAGACCTTTGATTACAGTGGAACAACATCTGAATGCCCAAGTGTATTTGTGTTCTAGCAAATCAAGTGCATCATGTTACATTAATTATGTACCCTAACGGCGATGAATATTTTCAGCAAGACAATGCTCCTTACCACACAGGTGGCATTGTCGTCAGATGATTCGCAGAATATGAAGCTGGCATTACCTTCCTTCGCTATCCCCCAGAATCAACATATCTCAATCCAACTGATAATTTGTGGGATGGAACCGAACGGGCTATCAGACTGCTGGATCAAGTACCAACCAATCTGAAGGAACTGGAAAGTGAAATTCCTCGAACATGGGTTGAAATTCCTCCTACCGCCGATCAACATCTACAGAATCAATGCCAAGAAGAAATCAAGCAATATTACGGGCTAACAGCAGTCTAATACTGCATTGAGGGGGTGGTCATAATAATTTGGCCATTTAGTGTACGTTCTCAATATTGCTTAATACTGTGGAATATTGTTTAATGACATTAAATATCGCAGAATATTGTGCGACAGGCTATGCTTCCTGAGATGCTAGAAAATTTTCGACAGACCAATACTGTTAAAATTGAAAAGTATATTGACCTACAAGATGAGTAATCAGAACAATTTGGCTGAGACATTATGTTCTTTTTTTTACTTCACAGACATGGAAGTACTGCAGCGTTAAAGAATTGCCAACTTTTATCACATTTGTTGTCATTTGAATATCTTTATACACATAAGAGTTAGAACCTTGTGACATATCTGCATCTGCATAGAAATGAGTTTATAAAATACATCTATAGAGGGTTTTTAAGTTGCATAGATAGTTAAATATTGAAAAGTCTAAAATGCAGCAATAAAAAAGATTCATGCGCACAACTCTATTTAAATAAACCTATTTTGTTTTATTAAAAATATGAATTTAGGTATGTTTAGCAAAGGGAAAAGATAAATTTTCTGTCAAAGTGACACAGCACCTTGTACAACCATATATTGAAATTGTGTAAGTAAGAATTTCAGTAGTTAAGGAAAATGTGAAAGGTTCATTTTTTGGTGAAAATTCACCTGGTGTATAAAAAAGTAAATGCAATAAAAATATCATAACATTATGAAAAATGAAATATTATATGAGATGAAATAATATTTATGAAACATTGATATTAACTTTATATTTTATGAAGGATTTACATATTTATCTAAATTATAAATCTTTTTTATTATTTTTGCAGGAAAACTTATGGTAAATAAAACTGATCATGGAGAACTACTTCCAACTCATAATGGTCCTTTCGATACTTTCTGTCGTCAAAAAAAGCCTGGATCTTGCTTTTTGACAGGTAAATAAATTATAAATTATGTGCTCATATTTAACAAAACGGGTATTGAAATATTTAACAGATAATAATTGATTGATATAGATTACAACTTAGAATGGAATCGTATCAATTAGGTGGGTATTTTTTAATTATAGGAATTAAAAAAATATATAAGAGAGAATTTAGAAAATTTCCATGAGGTTTTGAAAAAAGAACCTTTGCCATCAAAAAGGTTGTAAAAAATGTTGACTATTGGAAAATAGAATGAAAAAAGGAGTGAATGCCCAGTTATTCGATATGTACTAGAACTTGAGTCTATTTTGATGTAATGAATTTTCGATAACTAGGAGTTGAGTTGTAATAGCTAACAGTGAAAGTTTAGTTATCTGAATTCTTAAGCTGTCAAATCTATTCGAATGTCAGAAGATTTTGGATGATTAGAATATGAGATGAAAAGATGAAGAGCAAAAATGAATGAATCTAAGGAAATATCAAAATATAATGTAATCGATTAATCATGTAATCCTGTAATCAGATAAATCAAAATAAAATATGCATTTTTTTCTTCAAATTTGACATATTAATTCCTAAAATAATTTGTAATATTGTGGTGAAATGCAAATTATTATGATCTGTGTAGGACGACGCAACTGGACCTATGGTTTTCAGCAACATTTCTTTAAAAATCACATTCCTACATTGAACAAACACAAAGACAAGATATTCACACTCGCAGGTTAACAGTACAGTATCACGTCTCATTCTCATTACACTCGCAATGCGCAATACCTTAAGGCAGAGGTGTCCAAACTACGGCCCGCGGGCCAAACCCGGCCCGCAAAGTGATTTTATCCGGCCCGCGGAGGGTTTTAAAACAAAATGTTTTGGCCCAAACATTTTCATTTTCATAAAGGTATATCGAAAAACTACGTGGCCAACAAAACGGAGTTGTTATACTTGACCAACACAAATGTCTATCGCGCTGTTAAGTTATAAGACTAAATTATTGATCTTCAAGCAAACGAACAAATCAAGGACAAATACAAGGAAGGAAACTTAATAGATTTTTATAAATATTTGGATGCAAAAGAGTTTCCAAATGTGAAGAAATTTGCTCGTAAATTCACTTCAATGTTTGGGACTACTTACGTGTGCGAACAAACTTTTTCTCGAACGAAGCATCTCAAATCAAAATATAGAGCAAATTTATCTGATGATCATTTGCAGTCATTGCTTATGATTGGTGTAACAAACTTTGATTCCAACTATAAAGACATTCTTCAACAAAAAAAACCAGTTTCATCATTCGCTTTAGAGTTGCATGAAAATATTTCAATTTATATAAAATAATTATATAATTATACTTTGTTTGTTTAGTATTTTGTATTTTCAATTATTTGTATTTTCAAGTAAAATAGTATTAATTAATAGTATTTAATGCTGCTTTACTCATAATGATATTTTTCAATTTGTATATACATGTGGCCCGTATAACATGGATCTAATTTCGATCCGGCCCGTGCCGCGAAAAGTTTGGACACCTCTGCCTTAAGGGATGGTATATTGAATAGCATTATCAGGTATCGTCATATAGTATCCAAAAGAGAGGATAATAGTTATGTAACAGCTGCAAATTATATTCTATTACAAAAAATAAACATTGTGTTTATTAAAAAATATTTTACAGTCGTATTGATGTTTCATAATGCATACAAAATAAAATTCTTATGTCATGTATAAAGTCACTATTTAAATTAGAAATACAAATACATATTATGTCTTAGCTCAGAAGTTAGATAATATTTCTTAAATATTCTGCTGAATTTAAACAGAACGTATTATAAGCTTATATTCTAAAATAATTTTATTTTATACTTCCTTTTAAGCAGATAAAAAAATATGTTTTTCAAATTTTCAAAATAATTTTAGCTTTTAATTGATACATTTGTATTTCATACGTGATATTGTAAATGCATTTATATATATATATCTAAAAATATAAATATTTATTATTTCCACTTTATTACACGCCTTAAGATAGAAAACATCAAGCGATGCGTGCAACAACAGATCATTTTTTTTTCTTTCTTTGACAGGAGATGTACGAGGAAATCAGCATTTTTTTCTCACTAGTGCAGTGACATACTTCGTGAGGGAGCATAACAGGATAGCAACAAAGCTCAAGAAGATCAATTCTCATTGGAAAGAAGAGAAATTATTTCAAGAAACCAGGTTTGGCAATAATTTTTAGACATCATTTCATATATATTAAGGGTTAATTTTTTATCCCTGCTATTTTACTCGAGTCTATTTGATCAGAAACATTTTTGAATTCCTTATAAAAAATGTAGTTATTTTATTATTTTTACTGTTGCAATTTTATTAGCGAGGATATTATGCTATTTCTCTAAAGAAAATTCTTCTCTCTTGATATAAATTTTTTTTATAATTTTTTAGTTCCTCGCTTATGAAGTATAATAAAATTATAGTAACCATAAAATAATTCGAAATCGTTGTTTTCACGAATATTCAGGCTTTAGAGTTCGAGAAACTTATTTTAGGATATATACCTGCCTGTAATAAACATCATTGTAATGAAATTAAAATCATAAATATTTATTGGGTTCAATTTGATTGTGTAGGAACCTATGAAACATACCTTTGTTATGTATTCATGTATAATTCTTTTATGTAATAAACAAGTTATTTTTCAATTGCTTCTTCATACTTCTGAGTTCGCTATGATTAAAGATTGTATATTATTTGTGTGGTTAAAGTACTTTAGTGTACTACTTGAGTCATCAATAGACAGTCAGTGTACTATTTAAGTGGTCAATATAAGGTTAGCTTACTATTTGGTCAATGTCCGGTTAGTGCACCATTTGAGTGGACAATGTATGATTAGTGTACTATTTGAGAGATCAATGTGTGCTTAGTGTACTGATGAAGGGTCAAAAAATATCAAAATAAAATTCCATGACTTTAAAGAAAATCCTGAACAATGATAATTTCAAAATTTCTTTAGACGATCAAACTAATAATTCTTAGTAATAGTATATTCCTAATTTAAATGTCTTCCAGACATGGCGCTTATTTGTTATTCATTGAAGTAGTACAGGAGAATCCAGAAAAATGTTTCCAGTGAAGCTAAACCAGTACTTGATATACGATGGCTGCATCTACTTAATACTACATCGTATATCAAGTACATCAGAGGTGTCCAAACTTTTCGCGGCACGGGCCGGATCGAAATTAGATCCATGTTATACGGGCCACATGTATATACAAATTGAAAAATATCATTATGAGTAAAGTAGCATTAAATACTATTAATTAATACTATTTTATTGTAAGTTGAAAATACAAAATACTAAACAAACAAAGCATAATTATATAATTATTTTATATATATTGAAATATTTTCATGCAACTTCTAATGCGAATGATGAAACTGTTTTTTTTTGTTTGTTTTTGTTGAAGAATGTCTTTATAGTTGGGATCAAAACTTGCAATTTTTGCGCGTGCAGTAATTCCATGAAAACGTTATCGAAATCAAAACGATATTTTTTTATTTATACTTAAGTGCTTATTTAAGCGAACTAATCAAAATTGCTGATGCTTTATTTACAACAAAACAATAAGACTATTCTTATCGTCAAAATTCGCATGCGTATAAAATGTCTTTTATGTTTGAGTTACCGAAATATATTTTTTTATTTAGTCTTATAACTTAACAGCGCGATAGACATTTGTGTTTGGTCAAGTACAACAACTCCGTTTTGTTGGCCACGTAGTTTTTCGATATACCTTTATGAAAATGAAAAGGTTTGGACGAAAACATCATTATGTTTTAAAACCCTCCGCGGGCCGGATAAAATCACTTGGTGGGCCGGGTTTGGCCCGCGGGCCGTAGTTTGGACACCTCTGAAGTACATGTAAAAATCTACTCGATATACGATAGCTAGGTTCTTTTTTGTTTCTTTATCAATATTTTAAAATACTTTATTTTTATTTCGGTTATTTGTTAAAAGGTATTCAAAAAGTTTAAAAAATACCAAAAGCTAAAAAATAGCTTTGTAAAACGAGTAAATGCATTGGTATTTACAAATTTGTCAGCACAGTGATAACATATATGTGTCTTAATAAATGCTATTCAACTCATTAGAATTAAAATTTGATACTTTAATGTTATTTTATTTTACATATATTTTATTTTTGATCCTTATAGGAGAATACACTCAGCAGTTCTGCAATGCATCACCTACAAAGAATACCTACAGATACTTCTTGGTCCATACATTATGGATCGATTTCACTTGACAGTTAAAAATGGATCAGAAGGAACAAAATATGATCCTAGAATACGACTTGGTGTCAGCAACGAATTCTCAGCTGCTGCCTTCCGCCTCCACAGCATGATACCTAAAAAGGCCGATGCAACTGGCACGAGGTTTAAAGATTTCTATTCAAAACCAGAACTTATTCGAGAAGGTCACATGGAAGAAATAATGCAAGGGATCTTCAACATACCATCCCAAGAATACAATCATTACTTTGTGGATGATGTGACTAATTACATGGCTCAGTAAGTTATATAATTTAATCGTATTACTTCCATTTCTTTTAAAGTCATGACTTCAGCATGAGTTTCAAATTTATATGTGTACAAATATGAATTTGAATGTAAAGCGAATTGTCATAAAATGTATGATGGATTTTCTTCTTCATGGGAAATTTGGAAATTTCCTTATAAATCTTGTAATATCGAAATAATTACATGGCTCAGTAAGATAATTGATTTTGTCTTACTGTTTTTAATACATTTTTTAAAATCATGACTTTTAAAATGTTGAGTTTCAAAAATAAATGGGCCTGCGGTGGCCTGGTGGTAAGATCTCGGCTTCGGAACCGGAGGGTTTCAGGTTCGAGACTCGATTCCACCGTAGAACCGTCGTGTGAGGGGGTCTCTTGCACGTTAAATCTGTCTGGCCAAACGTCCTCCCGTTGGTGTTGTGGGGTGTTGAGAGGGTGGTGCCAGCTCATTTGACGGTGGTTCAAAATTGCGAGGTCCGTCCCAAAATAGCCCTCGTGTTGCTTTAAACGGGACGTTAATATAATTAATCTAAACTTCAAAAATAAATATGTGGAATTTGAATCCGCATGTAAAGAAGATAGCCATATAACATTGGATAGATGTTTTGCTTCAAGGAAAATTTCAGTATGAATCATGTATTATCGAACTAATTTGTGTCTAAATTGTAAATGAGCGTCTAGTGGGGAAGTGTTTAATGTTTTGAAACCGAGAGCTTCTATATTTCTACCTGCATTTGGTTGATAATTGTGCATTTTTGGTTTAAGGAAACCACAAGAAAATTATAAATTTGTTAAATTAACTTACCAGTAATAATAGAATTTTTATCTTCATATATGAGTATTCAGTGTATTTTCTTTTAGTTATGTACCTATTCACGTCGTACGAGAGCTATAGGCAGGGTGAAGCAATAATCTTTCGCACTTACCATTATTATTAACAAAGAAATTGTAAACGGCTTTCTATGCATGGCATTATACTTCTGTCATATTTGATATGAAAAAAATGACGCTAATGCTCGGCTGGTCCGTCCCAGTGATGCCGAAAATTGTGATCCGTGTTTTTCTTGACTTTCAACGGCTACATCAATGAGGAAATGACTTTTACATGTGTCTATAACACTCTATTTTGCTAATAATTCTTCAAATAATTGTGGCAAATGTTTTGTTTAAAATTTTTCAGTAAAAAATGTCAGAAAATTTTATTTTTAATAATTCAAACTTATTTAATTCAATTGTTGTTTAAGATGATAAAATTCGCTATTTACAGATCATCTTAATTGTTATGTAGAATTGTTTTTAATTTAGTGTTAGATGTTACATACAAATGAGAGGAAATTCAGCATTAAAAGTATTAACATTGTTGTGTCTACAGTAATTATTCACAATTTTTATAAATATGGAAAAAAAACCTGTAGTATGGATTTTTTTTTAATTTCAGTTTTTCCTGCTAGCTATGTATATAATAAAATGTGAATTTTTTTGATCGGAAACGTTAATTTTCAGCAATTATACAATATCTAGTCTTCTCTCTCAAGAAAGGTAAAGTTAAGATATATATATATGGTTTGACTTTTTAAATTAAATTTACTTTAAAAAATGAGAATCTATAAAATATCATCCGCCTAATTATTAGTTATATTAGTTGAAAAATACTTCTTATAAAATATTTATAAAAAAGCATAAAAACGCAATGGTTCTATGACCCTAGACAAAATTGAATTTTGAATGTAATCAAAATATATTAAAATGTTTAATCGATGATAAAGAATTGATTTTTTTGTAATTATTTTGACTTCATCTTCCAATGAAATCGAGTGAAAAAAATCACTTGCAAACAATCTTACTTGTACCCATAAAATTAATTAAAACAAAATACCACATGATACAATCAAATTCAAGAATCCATAATTTTAAAAATATCTTAAATTAAATTCTTATACTCTGTCAAAGGAAAACTGTTATCTTATAAAAAAGAAGACTTCATGGGTTAATAATTATCAATTCTCCAACCAAATACATAAAAAACAAAATGACAGTTTTAAAATTAAATAGCTTTCCCCAGATCATATAGGAACTAACTGCTTTCTTAAAAGAAAAATTTTAGAAATGGTAGTAGATAATTATGCGGTCAAACTTATTTTTGCTTGGTAAATAAGGCAACATGAAAGCAATATACAAGAAAAAATATTCCAAAACTTCATAAGTAGGTATAAAAATAATTTTTACACTGGATAAAAAATTATGCTTGAAGAAATACAGCATAAAAAGTGCCTCTCTTAGAGAATTTCTTGAAGATTTATGAAATGATAAGAAAGTGTGTTCCAAATAAAACAAACAATTAAATTTAGCTTGGAAACATTTAAAAAAACATGTTTTCTCATTTTAAACTTGGAGATATTTTTAAAAAATTTTCAAAATTAAATGCTGCTGATTTTAATACAAATCACGCATCTTCTTGTAATGAACTGGCTCCAACTTACTTCCATCACTTCATGATATTTGATGATCTATTTTTCGAGTATAATGCTTATTTTATTTTTGAATATTAGAATAATTGACATTATATGCATATACATTGTAAACCAAACACATTTTATTAATATACATTAATAAAACACATTACATTACAAAAAATACATATACATATACATTACAAATAAATATACATTATAAATATACATTAAAAAATACATATACATTACAAAATATTAAAACTATGTTATATTGTATACCACATATGTTGTATTAGTGTGCATATATGCATTGATAAGACTATTACAGACATTTCATAAGGCCATTACTTTTGAAATTCCCATGCCGCATAAAAGAAATCTCACAAACTGAATAGTAGAATCGCACTAAAAAAGATCGCACTAAAACAGGTTTGACTATGTTTTTCTTAAATTTTATTTAGTTTTCACAAAGATTTAGTTTTATCTCCTGCTTTATAGGCGGCCCGGAAATGCATATGGCGTGGATCTATGTTCCCTCGATATTCAGAGAGGAAGGGATCACGGATTGGCTCCTTATATAGTCATGGTGAGATTCTGCTCTGAAGGAAGAGTGAATATTACAACCTTTGATGACCTTGCGCCGATGCTTATGACAGAGGAGAGGGCAAGAATGTTGCAAGAAAACTATGTGTAAGCCTTTTTCGAATTTTACGAGTAACTCTTAAGAATATTCCGAATCTTAAAGTTTTAATTAAATTATTATTTTTTTCTATTAAACTTGTATTTTTTTTTAGATATGTGGATACACACAAACCTTGCAAATTAAGAATTATGGTGCGATCTGTTTATTAAAATCCCTGACAAATATATATTTGAGAGAAATTAAAGACATATATTTATTAAAATTGCATTGATTGCATTGCATAAAAATCCTCAATGATTTGGTATTTTTATTTTAAGAGTAAAAGAAAGTAGCGGTAGATAAAAGTTATTAATATCAATATCAGTATAGTCTGTATGAATATTGATCCATTTGGGGAAAGTATTTAAACATATTTCTTAACTAGGAAATGCAGAATCGATATTGTCGAGAGGCACTTTTGAAAAACAATATGGGCCATCTTTTTATATAAAAAAATGTTTTAAGAAAATATTAAGACATTCATTGAGCTACTAATTGTTTGTCGTTAGTTTAGAAAAACATCAAGTTGACTCATAAGCATAAACTTTGGGAAATATACCCTCATTTACTAGGGATTGTTTAAATTGGTAATAATGAACATTCTGCAACACGAATATTTATTCATTTGGTTGAAAACATTCAAACCCATTCAGCAACATGAATATTTATTCATAGAGTATAATGAATTTTCTTTATATATGAATGATTTTCGCACTAATGAAGCCTTCTATTCTTATTTATAATTTAGGTCAGTGGAGGACATCGACTTATTTGTTGGACTGCAAATGGAAAATCCCTTTCCTGGATCAATAGTAGGTCCAACAGCAGGTTGCATCATTGCTTTGCAGTTTTATACAAACAAATTTGGTGACAGATTTTTCTTTGAACATGAAGATGAAGTGTCATCCTTCACTAAAGGTAATAAAAGTTTGTATTTTATTAAGACCAATTTAAGTGGATTATCATGAAAAATATTTTAAAAATGGCGAGACTGAAATTGCACCAGTATCTATTATTTTAAAAATTCAATAAATTCTTTCAAAATTAGAAGAACGCAGACGATATAGAAGAAGCACGATATGAGAAATACTTTATACAAATAATTTATTTATTTTTTGTGGCATCATTTATTCCAAAAACGGCACAAAAATAATTGAAAGGGTTGCTACAGAAAGAAGGTAGCTTTAATTTTCCAAGTTTGCAGAAAATAGGTGGTAGCTCGTGGAGCTACCTCTCTATTGCCGCATACTAATCAGACAAACAGCTCCATCACTTGAGTTAAAGCGAGAACTAATGATTAGAGCTATATTTTTCTGTTATCAAACAAACAAGTTCTTATTTTATTACTTGATAGTACATGTAACTCTAAATTCCCTCATTGGAGTTACATCCTTTTCGCGGCAACCCTTCAATTGTAAAATATTTGATGCATGATACGAAAAATTAGAAATGCAAACCATTTAGTTATTTTTTCTTGACATCACGTATCAAGAAAATGGTAGAAAAATAATTTTAAGAGTGTTAAGTTATAAGTTAAATAAATTTTAACTAAGGAGGTAGGGTGCGGTCTACAAGATCTCATTTCATTAATACTCATATTAAATTTTCTATTAAATGTAATAAGGTGAAAAACTGCCAATATGTTTTGAAGATATTTTTCCTGATATTTAGATATATTTTAGGAATTTTTCAAAACATATTATCATTGAAAAAGGAAAATGCATTGGAACATATATTTTCTTTTCAAATTACATGCTATAATAAATAATATTCTTAAAAAACATATTGCTTTACTTTTTAAATCATATTTATTTTTCATATCATATTCATAGGTATACAGGAAACAATAAAATGAAATTCAAAAATGATATGAAAAATAATATAATTATTAATGGGTAAAGACCCTTTTTTTGATGGCCTGTGTGACTTTCATATCACGGTTTTCTAGGGCATTTTAAGCATACAAGTTAAGAACTAGCGTAAAATCCACCTATAAATTTTGTATACTTATCTTTTGGTATACTAATATATTTTATAACTTTCACAAAATACATTATAATTAGAAAAATTAATTATGTTTGAACATGCATATCAGAATTGGTCGAAGGCGGATCATCAAAAAACTCTTCTGTACAATTATATTTATCCTTAAAATCACTTTCTGCTTTATTTAAAAGTATCTGGAGCACTGCTTTATAATAGAATCAGTAAATTGGTTGACATTTCGAGGCCTACGTTTTAGAGACCTTTGCTAAGTCTTGTTTATCAATGGGTACTAATGGGGAGGAGCGGTCTGAGTGACGTCACCTAAGGAAATAACGGAATTATTTTTAAAAGCGTCAGCTGGAACCAGTTAAAAAAGTTCTCGTATCGAAGGTCACAAAACAGGAAGCGCAGGGTCAATCAATTCAATTGAACTAAAAATAGAATTGTGGTGAGTGAAAGTTCAACGCTAGCGGTCTCACAGACTACATGTCCCAAGTTAAGGGTTAACGCATGATGCGAAAATACATGATACAGACAGCTTAGTTATTTTTTGTGACATCATGAACACGACATAAAAAATAATTGTAAAAGTTAAAACGAAAGGTGATTGTAAATTTCATTAATTTCTACCAATGATAGGTTGTGAATTTTTAATACTTATGGAACATAAACAAATAAGACTTTAGAATGGGAAATTTTTTTTTGTCTAAATAAATGTTATTTAACAATTTCCAAATCATGCCAAGTGTTGAAACCCATTCTCTAATGCCTGAGAGAATTAACTCACAGTCTGGGCTTATAATGGAAGTGAATTTTCTTCGTTGAAATTTTGACCAGATTAAAATATAATGATTGGTACATCATAATTCACAATCTTGTTTCATTAATTTAAATGTTTTATATATCATTTTGCTATTATTATCATTATCATTGCAGCTCAGAGGAGCGCTCTCAAGCAGTGCTCATTATCTCGTATTCTGTGTGATAATTCAAACATCACCCATATACCAAAAAATGCCATGCTTCTTCCTGGTATCACGTAAGTTCGATATTTATGCATTTGTTTCTATTTTTTTAAAAAATATACCGAAATTCATCACAAATCTATGACACACAACATACATAGTTCATTTTCAATTGATAGTTTGTTTTTCAGAATTAATAAACTAAAATATTTTATGTTAGGAAACTTAAAATTGTATTGCTTGCCATAATTATGAAACGAAATTTGTAAGTTTTAAAATAATAGCAGATTTAATGTTTTTCGTCAGTTGACGAATCAATGAAAATGTAATTATACATAAATATTTAACAGATCTTTGAATAGTCATAGTTATTCATATCCTTCTTCCTACAACATTTTTTTATCTTGGAAAAGCAAGCGGATAAATAATATTTTTAAATAATGATGCTACCATATGAGAAGATTCTTTATTTAAGTATTCAATTTTTAAGGGACATGTCTTATGTGTCTTAATATATACATAAAATATGCACTCGACATTTGAGTCATGAAAAACGTTTGTAAAGTAATTACTTATTCTAGTATTGTGCGGTGAATTGTTTTTAAAATGAGACGTTCATTTCTATCAATTGTATGAAAATTTCACAACATAGATTTGAATATTTGGAAAAAAGAAGTTTATTCTACTTTTCATGCATAAACTAGTTCTTTACAATATAATTTAAAAAATATTTTTACATAAAAATATTGAAAATTATTTGTTTAGTTCTATTAAAAAAGATTGCCATCATTTAAAAAACATTATGGTATTGATAAGTCCTTATGCTTTTATATTCCACTTTCTCCTGAAACCTTCTTTTTGCAGTTAATCTCTTGAAACCAATATGCACATCTTCTCTGTGCGGCATCCAGCAATAGTCTGCCTACGGATTGACGTTAAAGCTACCTTCTTATCTACATTATATAATAACTTCACTAAGGATCTCTCAATGAATTTAAGCAATGATCTTCAAACTCACAGTTACCAAGTAACCATGTCCCTAACTTCTATTAAAAAGCTATCTATGATGCAATTTAAAACTCCTGAGGAAATTTTTTATGATCATCTGAAAAGCTCCCAAAGACTATTTTCCTTTTCTTTCAATTTTACTTTCAATACTTCATTAACTTCATACATTCATTAAAACTTTTCGAATACATGGGCATAAGAGCTTTTTTTGTTTCAATGAATCTGGAAACTTCATATTGAATTGTTTATCTCATTACAAAAATATCCTTCCTTTGATAACAAATTATTTCATTGTCAAATTTGATATGAAACGAAAGTAGGATGAGTTTACTGAGATCAACCAAACTTCCTTTTACGAATCCCCCCCCCCGATGTTATAAATTGTGTCTAGGCGTACATTAATCTACCAATATTGTTTCGTCAAATGTTTTATTCAGACTATAAACAAATGTACTTGTATACTGCTTGATCTCAAAGAAGGAAGTAAAACAGTTTTAGAACATCATCTACCTTTCTTCAAACTGAAAATAGTAGATAAACGATATTCCTTTTCTTTTCCTCTAATTTTATCAATTTGGTAAGATTCAAGGCTAAATTCTCATAACATTCTTTTAGATGCCCGGAATGTTGCAATGGCACTAAAGCTTACATGCTGCAGCTAAACAAATGTACTGCTTTAGAGTTCTTTTTAGATTGTAAATAGATTTCACTTGGTCATGCCATGCAATATATTTTCATTAATTCACACTGCAAAACAAGCTATTGTCTTCAGAGAAATTTTTTCCCTCTTTCTAAACCATGAAAAAGAGGTACAGAGAGCCATGAAATATCTTTGATTTTAGTCTAGAGCCTACAAGGTTTTGCAGAATCTTTGGAAAGTCCCAATTACCTTCTAAATCGAGTTATTTCAGCTGATATTGAAAATGGGATGCCTAAGTCCCATTTTGTCTCTGCACAATACGTTCTGAAAAATTACATTCTACAGCGACTTAACAGAAATCAGAATATATGAAAAGAGAGAATGGAACAAAAGGGATTAAGTAATCAATTGATTCATTACAGGTCATGTAATATGTTTCTGGATTTCTTCTCGTGGTATCTTCGTAGCAGCAGCATCATGAGAACGGTTTTTAAGCAAAATCTTTTGAAATAACAACAAAAAAATGCAATGTGATTACAAAGGGCTGATTTTTGTTTGAAAGTCGTAAGGCCTCAAAATGCACGGGCAGAAATTTGAGGAACATTGGAGATTATTACTATTGGCGAAATACTTTTGAGGTAGGTTTTCACTTTTAGGGTTATAAATAAATTATGAGGAAGACTATCAGATTTGACAACTCATCGTTAACAAAAAATTGAAAACAAGCGTGAATATTTGTCATGTACCGATTATCCTGTATGGACAATAAAAATCTAATAATTTTGGGGTATTTTAAAACTGGTTTAGATTTTTTTCAAGAAAAAAATTCTGGACGCAAAAAAAAAATTAGAGCTTAAATGATTTGGAGGTGGTTAAAAATTGAAATATTGGTGGTTTCGATATATGTCATATGAGAACATAGTGTTTTTCTGTCAGATTGATACAACATAGCTTTAGAAAGTTATCTTCTAGCTTGATTACGTGAAATTTGTGACAGCTTATTTCAATTTATTTTTTTTACTTCATTTTTATTATTTGGATTTATTATTACTTAAAAAAGTTTTGCTTTTTTAATTTACACCACAGACTGAAAATATTCAACTTTCATAAGTTTAGGCACAAGCACAATGCTGATTTATTCTGCTAAATGCTTATACTCTTCTTTAATATATTTGGGAATTGCTGGTTGTAAAAATTAAAAATTTCAGGAAATGAAAAAAGTGCACGTGAGAAAGATTCAAGACTATTTTTCCCGAAATCAACCTCTAACATTCTTTCAGAATTACCTATATATTTTCAAATATTTTCTTCATACTAGACTCAGAGATTGTAATTATAATTTTTAAGAAACCTAATTTTACAAAATGAATACAACATTCATCTATTATTGAATGGTATGTTCTGTTTTTACTATGGTAATGTCAACAAACCAAAGTGATTTTTATTTCATTGTTTCAGAAATCCTGAAGTACCTTGTAAAGATATTCCAGAAGTCGATTTACATCTCTGGGCCGAAAATCAATCTTTGAAAATAGCACCAGTCATGATTCATAATTGTCTTCCTATTATTTCATTATTATTTATACAGAAATATATAAATGTTTTATGATAGAGCTACTTTTTCTACAATCTGTATCATGAACTAGAAAGTGTTCACTTACTTATGACAGCGATATTTTTCAATAAAAGTGTTTGAAATCATCTTTGTCTTTAATAAATATACATTATTTGTTAATCTATCACTTGCATTCCTACCATCTAAAACTTTAATGATATTATCGGAATTATCCACAATTTTAATGATATCTAATCGTTAGGGAATTCGTAAGGAAATCTGGAATAATTTCTTTATACATGTTTGGAAAAATATTGCATTATCTAAAAATATATTGCTTTCACTTTTACAACACAAATATTTCACATCATAAATTTCCCACAAAAATAGAAAAAATATTGATTTTTTTAAAAATATTTTTTTATGTTTGCGGATAATATCCCGAATATATAAATGTGCTTTACAACATTCGTGCAATATCTCCAGATCATTATATAACAGAATCAGAATATCGGAAACCCAATATATCGTAATAATATCCTGCAATATAAATACCTAATTTAAATAAGTACTAATAATAAAAATTTGCATTGGGGAGTACGAAATTTTCTTGCTGTATTTCTAATTTTCCCTTAGAGTTATTGTTATCAAATATTACTGATTTCTCAGGTCATGGAAGAGAATTTCTCTCTCAGAATTATATTGGAGATTATTACGGACACTTTTATTTATTGGTACTGATTTCTTTAATACCTTTTAAGGAGAAAGTAATGATATGATGATATCAAATGAAGATTCAAGAGGAAGAAACTTTATATTAGTAGGCAACAATAAGTATATTATAAATGATCACCTATTCCATGTCACCATTTCCCATTTTCAAGATAAATTTTGAACCAAAATTTCATTGCACATTCTCTATAGGAATAAAAGCGATGAAAAAGTTCTTCATATTCAATTATTACCAATGATATAATCAATTTTTATTTCATTTGAAATTTCGCAACTTCTAGATATTCGTAAAAAATGGCCAACTGATTCTGCTCTGTATTTTTTGAAAAAAAAAAAAAAAAAAAAAAACGGGAAAATTGAAAGATTTAAGTAAAATAATATCTCTTCATAAAAGCCCACTCAAAAATAATTAGATGGCAGTAACCAAGCACGTTTCAATTAAAAACCTATCGCCAACAAATAAAAATCAAAATACTATATAGGTTACGGAAAACTCAGTGTGAACTGGTTGAATTTCTGTGTGCATATGTACTCTGAAAAACACAAAATTGTCAAAAATTTTAAATGCTTCTATTTCAATATATAATTTCTTATTCCGTCTTCCAAATAAATTCATTCATGATGATTGAATCTACTACTGGTTTATAGAAACCCTAGAAAAAGATATCGCAGAATAAAGTATTCAAACAACCTCAAAACTGTATTTAGTTTTCTAACTTTTTATTCAGTTACATTATTTAATAAATAATTCAATAGATTGATTAATATTTATAAATCATACACATATATATTGTACAGTATACAGGACCTACATAAGAACAGAAGTATGGGTAGTACTTAGAAAAAAGTTCTTAATTATTAGCAATATAGTATAATTAATTTCTGTACATATAAATTTCTGGAAAAAAGCTTTTGCAACATCTGTCTTTCCCATTTGAGAGTCTGTAACTGCATTCATAAAACTGATTAGCTGCAAATAAGAATTTTGTGATATCGTATGCGATATCCATATTTTGCAAATTTTATTGTTGTGTGCGTACGGTGAGTAAATGGATATTTTCGCAATATAATAATAGTTTCCATATGTTGAAATATCAAGTGTTACTATATTTCAAAGGCATTCATTTCAATATTATTTTATTGCTCGGTACTCATTGTTTTAAGATTATAGTATTGCTTAACGGAAGTTAGTTAATTTTTCTTTCAGTAAATAATACATTTTAGCACAAAAAACCAGCATGCTATTTTGATGTAGATCTATTTATATCGTTTAGAATATACATTTGTCATCTACTAATTATTAATTAACTTTATTAATAATTTTCCCGCCATTGATAATTTGAAATGGGCTTTAATTCAGACATAATAATTTCTTGCTGTAGAAAATTATAGATCTAATTTATCTACAAGTATATTAATCATGAATCTTAACATTCTTTATTTTGAATTCATTATGGTAATGGCTAGAAAACTTAAAACTTCAATTTTTCTGCCTTGTACATTTTTAGCTTATTTCATATTAGCCGCGTTTGGCAACCAGCAGGTTCATTGGTATTAAAATAAATTTTTAGGCAAAATATTTTTGAAATTCAAATTTTTATACTCATATGACTTTTATTTTTATAGAAAAGTTACACCGCTCTGTTAATTTAACTTTCCGTTAGTACCTGTAAGATCGGATTTTAAAATTAAGTGTAGGTTATCAAATTCGCTTAATATAAAATCATTTTTGCTCGAATCAAAAGGTTTTTTTCCTAATATAAGAGCAAACAAATGGAACGTTCAGCACTGAATTATTAAGAACATAATAATTATTTTGAATGAAACCAAATGTTTTGAATATAAGCACAGACAATGAATCATTCAGCGATGAATGTGTATAATGGAATGTTTCTAGTAAATGCATGTCGAAAAATTATGCAATACAAATTTTTCTGATTATTATAAAATTCAGTTTTTAGTTTTATTTCCAAAACGCTTTAAATGAATTAAATGATGACTCTTTTTTTTTCAATCAATAAATTTATTTAAAACACAAGGTTTACGTTTTATGCAATTCTCTTGTCCTAAGTAATCAGATTCAAAGATATATTCTTGAAACTTGGAAAAAAACCTATTTCAAGCATCTTCGACGAAATACATGAGAGTGACAACCAACTTCTATTTGTAATTGATTTAACACTCTTTTTATATCATTGCCACTTTCATGGACAGTAAAACAGGACACGAATGACAGAGATTGGAGCTACTGAAATTAGTTTCGGGTGTATTCCAAAGTATTTTCGGCGGCCTGGTGGTAAGGTGGCTTAGGCTGTGTAAGCCAGTTTTGTGAGACTTTGGCCTGGGCTAAAATTCCTCCTCATGGTGTGGTACAGTGAGGTGTGGAGAGAGGGTATCAGGCTACATGTAGCCCTCGTCATCTGACCACGGTTCAAAATTAATGTGGGAATTATTTATAGGTGATTTACTTTGAAAATAAAAAGTAGAAAAATATATTTTAGCGAAAATATTGCAAATAAATATAAGAAGAGAAAAGAGAATTATAAGGCAAACAGATGCTCGAGAGAGTGTAAATGTTGTCAGATACCATCAATAATTTTTTTTTTTTGAAAAACGGTTGATGTTTAAAAGCTTTGGACATGCACTAGAAACAACATAAAAATCTTATTTGTGTTTTAAAACACCAAAAATACGTTAAAAGTGGTATTATTTTACAACAACTTCTGGTCGTAGACTGAGACTTATGGTTAATTTTCACGTACACAGAATGTTTTGGATTTGATACATCTCTGCTTCTATATGACATCAAATGAAAAGAAAAGCTGTTTTGGGGAAAAAATGTTTGAATTAAAATATTATTTTTATCAATATGGTGGAAAAATGCTATCCTCAACGTTCAAAGTCACCAATATTAATTCATTAGAATGTTTATTCAATTAAACTGCATAAAATAGTTTTATTTACTACATTTAGATCATTTTTCTTAATAGATGTATTATATGTCTAAAAATAATTGTTTAGAAAATAGCTTTTGGGACGCGATTATATCCTGTATTATATATGCCATGTTTAACTTAAATATTATAGAATTAAAAATATCGATATCTTCACGAGGACTTTTTTGGTAATCTCATTTTTCAAGAAAATTTTGTTTCATGTTTATTTCATTTTTTATACACTTTTCTAAGTTTAGTCAGCGATAGGAGTTAATATTTCATTGCTATTCCAAAATTTGTAAAATACTAATTTTTTTCAATTTCTCGTTCAGGTTAAATTTTATTTTTGTTGGAAAATAAGAAAAATATTTTGAATATCTTAAGACTATGTTTATAATATTTTTAAAAACAAATTATTTTTTGAATCGATTAAAAATAAAAATTAAATTTGCTATTAACTTAAATTTTATTTTAAGATTTTGAAATAATAACTTTAAAAATTTATTGTTAAACCTCGGTATCAGTAGATAGATTTTTTTCTTAAATTTCAGGATAACTTAAAACTTTCTTAAATTTCAGATTTTTTTCTTAAATTTCAGATAACATTAATATATGAGTTATTATTTTCTGATATTTTTGGAAGTTATCTCGAAAAAGTTCCAAGTTTTCGCTTAATTTATAATTAGTTAAAATTTTAATTAAAATTACAAAAAAGAAATTCTTTCTGAGATGCATATCTATAGCTTCCAAAGTATATATTTTTCAAATTAATTTCTAATTCGGAAGGTTCTGTCATATAGAGGGGGCACTCACACACGCATTCATTTTTATTATAAGAAGCAAGTAATAGAAAAAGTTAATTCAATTCCTAATTAGTTCAACGAATAATTTTATTTTAGTTACTTTTTATTAAATAATAATAAAAAAATATTATCAAAAAATTATTGAGTTCCGCAAGAACTGAATTCTCATTCGTCACCTTCACATGATAAATACTGAAATCTTGGAGTCTTACCGATTGAGCTACTGTCTGTTGATTTAATCTTCATTACAATCTGCTAACACTCTGTTTAAAGTATTAAAAATAAATTAAATTTGATGAATGAATTATATATGAAAATAACTTCATTAACATCCAGTGTCATCCACTATAAGTTTTAAAAAATGTATTCGAACTTAAGTGGATGCTCGGTGTTGATGATACAAAACGTACGAAAGGAAGTACAAAAAATATATGAGAAACTTTTTTGATACAGAAAAAGTGTTAGGTAGTCTTTGGCTGGTGTACACGATAGGATCTAAATGCAATGTTTGGTCTACAGTGGATCTGGCAAGGGGACGGACAGTGCATTGGATCGCTCGATCGTCAATCCTCACTTCCCTTGATTACTTATGGGGAGGCGTCAAGGTATTTGTGTACGAAACTCCAACTAACAGTGCTGAGAACCATGCTGTACGTATCGTGGCATTTTCTAAGGAAGTTCAAGGCACACACGGTTTAGTTTAGTTATATTAACGTCCAGTTTCAAAACAAAACTAGGACTATTTTGTATAGACCTTGTATAGTTTGAGCAACGGTCAGATGATGAAGAAGACACCTGAGTGGGCATCCCTAGTTCACACCACACCACACCAGCGGGAGGATATTCGGTTTGACGGATTTAACGAGCAACGGACCTCCTTACACGACGGTTCATCGATGGAATCGGGTGTAGAACCTGATCCCTTCTGGTACCGAAGCCGAGACCATACCACCAGGCCACCACGGATGGGGAGAGCCCGGTATTTTCACTATCAGAAGATTTTCAGTGTTCCGGACATATAAGACCTGCACCACGTCCCGGGGTCATAATTTCGAATACCTTCTTTTATCATTATCTCTTTATGTTCTTTTTTGCTTAGTTTTTATGTTTTACTAAGAATAGTAAACCTGTTTTCTTACCTTGTTTATATCCTTCCTTTCATGTGCTTTGCGTTATCACTATCGAGGCAGGGAAACGTTTCCAATCATGCATTGTTTTCGGATTTCCCATTGTTTTGGTGTATTCTATATTTCCAGAAAATTTGTAACCCCTGACAGATATATTCTATATATAGAGTGCTGAACAATAGTGGTTCAGTCTAATGGAACTGTCTCGTTGGCCATCGTGCATTTCTCTCTCTTGACAACATTTGTTTGCTATCAGTGAGATTGTCTCTAAACACAATGTACATTGACAGAACAACACTGATCTTTAAAATCGAATTGTATAATCGTATCATTGCAAAATACGAAATTTACAGATATTATGAAAGATAATATTAGCCAGAACTAAATACTGAATTAGACGTAAAATGGGAATATAATAAATTACATCAACAAACAAATAATAAAATGTCCCAAGTTTGAATTGGGAAGTTAACGTGTTATAACTAATTTTATTTATGTTTAATCATTATTCGCATATAGATAAATCTTAAAATTTAAACATTAAAAAAAGCCTGGTCGATTCTTTAGATACCAAAATAGGAAATGGAATATATGTTTATAATAATGATACATGCTAAATGAAAGATGGATATTTTTAACTCCAAGAATAGTTACAGAGGGATGTAAAGGATTATAGTACAGATTAGGTTGTTCGGCATCAAAAGATAATAGCAATATAAATATTGTTAAAGATATCCTAAAGGAAATAAAAATGAGCAATGTTCGGCCTGCAAAATGATATAGATCATTATAATAATATAGAATTTTAATTGAAAACGGTAAAAAAACTGTAATAAAAGAAAAGTAATATTTAAAATGATGAAGCTATGCAATAAAATCTATAAAGAAGTTTGCTTCTCAGAAAGTCCAATTTTCTTTTCAAAAATTCTTTTCTAAATTTTAAACTTTTTATACACTTTTTGGAATTTTTATTTTTATTCCTTATGCTT
>JAPMOQ010066519.1:102061-121929 GCA_026543055.1 Argiope trifasciata | reverse complement strand
TTTTTCATTTCTTTTCATTTTCGTTTCATTGGACTGAAGAAATAGTAAATAGTAGATTGTAAAGTAGTAGAATAGTAGATTTTTTAATTTCTTTTTCATCAATGACTGTGTCATTGATTAATAAAGATTGAAAAAATAAACATTTAAGGACGTTATTTATCGAAAGAATTACAGAAGTTGTTTAAAATCAGCTATTAATTAAGACAGACTTGACAGAGTTGATATAATAAATGGCGGTCACGCGATTATCAAGAAGAGAACACTTCCCTCTTGTTTACATAGTTTCTCTCCATTCTAAAATGCTTATTCGATTTTCCACACAATTAATCACACTGTCTATTTAATAAACATATGCATGATGATTGAGAGGATAAGAACACTCCCTCTTGTTTGAAAAATCTTTTTATGATCTAAAATGTATAATCAGTCTTTCACACCACAAGGCAAAACTAGCCACATAATAAATGTGTAATAAATCCATTGGGGGGAACAATCCCTTTTGTTTAGAAATGCTTTGTATAATCTGAAATGTACACTAGATTTTAACGTTGCAGGATTAAACTAACCGTACATTTTTTTAAATATATTCATTATTTATAGCCGAAGGGACAACACTCCTTCTTGTTTATAACGGCTTTCTATAACCTAAAATACATACTTGATTTTCATACTACAGGACTAAACTAGCCATACAGTTTTTTGTTTTTTTAAATAAATGCATATTTGATAGCCGGGTGGAGAGCACGTTAGTATACAAAGCTTTCCTATAATCTAAATTGCATACTTATTCTTCCACATTACAGAACCAAACTAACCATGCAGTCCGTTTAATAAATAAAATACACAGTTGATAGTCGAGAGGAAAACAATCCTTGTTTAGAAAGGTTTTTAATATAAAATACATACTCTATTTTGCACACTACAGGAAAAAACTAACGATACAGTCCTTTTAATAAATGCATATTGGATAGTTGAAGGGAATGCATTTCATACGATTTTAAAAAATATTCATAACTTTTGAAGCTATAGTAGTATACATGTAGAAATGGATGGGGCAAAATGCCCATTCAACCTCATTTAGATCGATGTCTACGGTCACTGATTGAAGAAAAGAAGCTTTTGAATAAGAAAGTTAAATTTATTTACAGCAAAGAATGGAGAAAAGACATTAAAAATTATGACAGGACAGGCTATTTACAATTGAGAAAAACGTGTCACCTTTAGATGCCACCAAGGATGAAGTCAAAACTACGTTGCGTACCAAATAATCCTTATTCGGTGTAAATGACCATCCTTCTCTCCTCTCACAGTTCGCTTTTTCTGAAACGTCACGCGTCTTAGACTTTGGATCAGTGGTATTCAGTGGAATCCCTGGTGCCATCTATTGCAACAAAAAGAAACTAAATATGAAATAGTAATGGCGGTTAAATAATTTCTACATACATTATATTTTGCTGTTTAAATTTATAATAATATTTACATTTCAGGCTATGAAGGAATTAGAAAATCTAAGAATGGTGATCCTTTGCCTCTTGCTAGAGATTTAACTCAGAATATTTTTAAAGAAGCCCACCGATCGTCTCCAAATGTTTCGTTCATGTTTACAATTTATGGTCAAACTGTGGCTCACGACTTGACCCATTCAGAGAATGTTAACAGTAAGTATAAGCCGCAGAGAAAATATTGAGTGCATATCCTCCTTCAAAATTTGTAAATATAATACTTTCTAATATATTAACAAAAAATAAATGTGCCCCTTTGAAAAAAAACAGAAATGGAAAATTCTGTGCAAGCCAATTCAGAAGTTATTGAATGATTAATAAAAAGATATTCAGCTTTAATAAACTAAACATCATTTGTCAGAAGTTGCGTTATACAGCACGAAATACTATGTATTTTCATACTTAGGTGTGATAAGTTTTCTTTGATTTGATATTACTCTTCTATTATGAAAGTTTTAGACATTTTTAATGTTCGTGATCGCAGGTTTTACAGGAATGAAAGAATTCTGAACAGAGAAAACTTGAGTTTTATGCTACTTTTTTTCGAAATATAACTTTCACTGTTATTATTAATGGTAGAGGTGAAATACGCATTAGTGTACAATGAAATAAATTACGATTTATATGCAATTATGAATATCAAAATGCTATTAAATAAAATTAAATATCAACAAATGAGTTAAATGACAGATATTTTTATATAAGTGTTAAACTAACTTCTAATTTCAGAAATTCAAGGTATTCGACTACGTTAAAAACACAGGTTATCGACTACATTGGCGAATTTTTAAAAAATTGTTATTATAGTTCAGAAATTGTCTTTAACTTCAATTTTATCAGAACTTTAATTTTCATAAAAACTCTCCGCCGTTAACATGATATCGCAAAAAATAATTGAGGTATTTACATAAAAATTTCAGGGTATTTTTTATATCATACTAGCCGCCTTTGGCAACCAGCTGGTTCGCCATGAGTAATGCGTTTTAAAATTTTCAATTAAATCATATATTTTTTAGCCAAAATTTAAGAAATAGTTTAAGTTAAAAGATTCAGTTATTAGTAGTTAAAGAGTCTGTAACTTTATTTGGAAAAACTTTTTGAGTTTAATGCTCTAATAATTGATCAATTATGCTTCCAAAATATTAAAAAAGTTTTTTTCGGTGATATTGCCAAAATGTTAAATATGTTTTTTAAAGAAAGCGAAAAAGGGAAAAAATTATTGAATTAATCATACAGATATTGCAAACGATAATAGAAATATGCCATTAAGTCGGGATTTCAATACATATCCTACATATACAATCAGGTTTACTGTAAATAAAGATAATTTATGGAATTAATGATATAAATATTGCAAACGATTTCTTTGAATCCTTTGCCTTGCATTTATTTTTATAGAAAATATCACATTTTATATTTATGTTATTTTATCCAGTCACGTGCTGAAAGTTGTATTTCTTAAGATTTGATTTACGATGATAGTTGTTGTTTTTTCAAACATGGTTGAAATATTTCTTTAAAAATTCGTTAAAAATAGAAGCTTGAGTTATACATTAAAACACTGATACCATTAGAAAGCTATTTTTTTAATCTTTAAATTGATGTAAAAATCATCTTTGTGCGATAATATTTTCTGAAGTTATAGTGGAAAAACGTCTAAATTTCGCTTAATTTTTAATTAATTCAAATTCTAATTAAAAATTCGAAAAAAGGGCTCCGAGGTGCACATTTCCGACCTCCAAGGTATACATGTACCAAATTTGGTAGCTGTAGGTCCAACAGTCTGGCCTGTAGAGCGCCAACACACACACACACACGCACACACACACATTGAGCTTTATTATAAGTATAGATGGACAATGAAATGAACCAAAAGTTTTATTGTTGGAGAAATACTTTTTCATTTATAGGTGATTTAAAAAAAATTAATTTGTGAATTTAAGGAAAATATACATATATACGCATATTTTTACCCACAACTTCTCTGCATCTGAAGTTTATTTTTAGATTTTGGTTCATTTCATTCATTATTATATTTTATAACTTGTGTACAATTAAAAATAGGATTGATGCATTACAATTTTGTGTAGAGTGTTAACCATTTTGGTTAAATTTCATTAGAATTTACTAATGAATCTAAAGATTTTCCTATTTCTCAAAATATATTATATATCCAAACAAATGTGTTGTATTTATAGTATTTTGTATTATAGTTGACGATATATCTAAACATCATATTTTTAAAAGAATCCAATTTTTTAAATTTTTTCTTCCAACGTAGTCGGATACCTTAAGGCTCTATAATTATAAGTACATGTCTTGATCACTTTAATGCATATGACATCTTTGAAGTATTTTTGATGTCATTAAATTAGATGAGTATCCGTCATTCCTGGGGTAAACAGTTTTACGAATAAAGAAGAGCGTAAAGAATTTAGCTTTGAAGGGAAAAAAAACAACAGATATTGCCAAAAAAGAAAAAATATATATATCCTGCATTAGATATAAAAGTATATAATTGGATGAAAGCAAATGCCATAGTAAATATAACAACACAAATATTGCAAATTTTGTACATTAATATCAAGACCTGAAACAGCATTGGTAATGCTGTTTCAGGTCTTGTTATTAATGCAAGGCATTTGCTTTCATCCTTGGTGTCTAGAAAAAAGATCTTGCATGGAGGTGTGAGCCGTGATACGATTTCTACTGGTCAAAAATGTCTTCCCCTCAGACATTCACAGATAAATTGTTGATGCATATGGGGGGAGGCGAAGCAATGAGTTGAAAACAAGTGCCGAAATGGTCTTCTTTTAAAGCGGACAGAGATTTTGATGAAAACGTTTAGGTGGGAGGTCTGGAGCCAACCCCATACATGCCCGATTTGGCTCCCTTTGGCTCCAGTATTTCCTTTATTGAAGAAACACTTATCCGAAGCAAGATTCATATCAGATGGTGATTTTCGAAAAGGTGCCGAGTACTGGCTCAATAACCAGGACCTTGATTATCACCAAGGCGGATTAAACAAATGGATCCAGTGGTGTGATAAATGCTTCAACAGGTTTGGTGATTAGGTAGAGAAGTGACCATTACATATGTCACTTAATTACTATTTGTATTCAGTGTACTGTTAATAAAGCAATTTTCCTTTACCTTGTTATTTTTTTTTTATCCCTCGTATGAAAAATACTTGAATTTGCTCTACCTAAAGTGGAGATTAAATAATTTCTTTTTTTCCTGAATATAATCAGATAATGTCTTTAAAAAATCTATTTGTTTTCCAATTTTATAAAATAATATAAATTTAACTTTTTTAGTACTTGAACCTTGCTGTACAGATGTAACCCCTCATGAATCTTGCCTGGCCCTTTCATTTAGATCAAACGATTCATTCTTTTCTCCACACAACGTCACTTGTCAAGATATGCACAGATCTCAGCCTTGTGAAATCTGCAATACCAGTAAGTTTATATTTTTAGTTCGTCGTATTTTATTGATAAAACAGTAAATGCTAAATTTAATAAACATATGAGGAGTTTCTGTTAATTTCATTTAATAAGTATTTTTATTGCATATAATATTTTCATACATTTTTTAGATGTTTTTATAATATTTTTTTACTTAAATTGATTTCATTTATTTCTTTTTTTTTTTCAGCAAAAAGAGAGCAGGTTAATGCTGTAACAGCTGCTTTGGACGCCTCTTTTGTGTATGGTAAAAGTAATGAAAGAATTATGGATTTACGAGCCAATGATGGAACAGGTTAAACATTTTTATGCTTTCTTTTACCTTTAGATATGTGGGAAAACGAAATTTCAAAACTATTTAAAATTAGAATTTTGCAAATAAACAAATAAATTCATTTATCACCACCTTTTTCAATTCCTATAATTAGTTCAAACTCTCCTTATATTTTCATTTTTATAGCTTGTTCAAACTTTCAAACGTTAATAAAATACATTTTAATCATCTACTCAAGTTCAAATACACTTTTTGTGGTAAATGACAATTGATTTTTATTCAATTTTTTTGCAATATTAATTCATTAATTTACTTTTAATATTTTAAATAGAGTTTCAGCAGTTTGTGATGAAAATTGAAATCGACAGGCGTCAAGTAACTCAATCGTTAAAAGGGCAAGGTTTCCAGCGCTTTTCGCGTGAAGGTGGAGAATACGATTTCTATTCTTGTGAAAATCAATATTTTTCGTTACTTAATAAATTTTTTGATAATTATTTAATAAAATTTAACTAATTTTTTTCTCTCTGTTGACTTAAATAGGAATTGAATAGAAAAAATTAAATTATTTTCATGTTTAAATAAATATCCAGTCAAATAACATTAAGTTTTGTAAAAGGTCAGAATGGAAAAAAAATTTATCTAGTGTAGTGAAAAGACAAATGAATCATTTGAAATAAAAATGTACATGCGATTCATTGGTTCATAGGAGAACTTAATTCCACAAAGTATCATGGACTCTTGAAATGGGAAATACATTGTCATGAATTGGGTAAAAAAACAAAGAAATAGATAGATATATCTGAAATGGAATACGGTATAAAATAGTATAATTTATGCAGATCCTCCTTAAGTATTATTGCAGAATGGTAGAATCATATACTCATTATGAGATGACTTTGGGGTACTTTAGGGCACTTGTTGTGCTGCTTCATTAGTCAGATAACAACCTCCAGACAGGACTTATCACTTTTGTCTAGTGGTTATGTAACATGGCAAAGAACTCTAATGTTACGAGTTCAATCTTCGCTATCTCTTGTTAACTACATTTTTGATCCATCATCCAAACTACGCAACCTTTGGGCAGCTGTTGTGTCGAATTCTACCAGTAGCAAAAATAACGAAAATAAATTAGGCAATAAATAATCAACTCATAAATGAACCAAACCTACTAGATACAACAACCAATATCACCTACTTAAGAACAAAAACAAGAAAAATATCGTTCGTCTCCCTCCAACTTACTGGATAGGGAGTATTATGATGGTAGCTTCAAAAGTCAAATAACAACCTCCAGACAAGATTGATCACTTTTGTCTAGTGGCTATGAGCCCTAAAGCTGCTAGTTCATTCCTCGTTATCTTTAATAGCTACACATTCTAGTGTAAAATGGATTTAACGTTGGTATTTTATATTCGTTAAATTCCCGATGACACTATGAATCCACAGTATTTTCAATTAGTTAAATAAAGTATACAATTTTCAGATTTTTAAACTGGATAGATATATCCTCAAGTACTTCTAAATTTCAATATATATATATACAGTAGAAGTCCGATAATCCGGCACGTTCGGGACCGACTCGGTGCCGGACTACCGAAAACTCCGGTCTATCGGGCGGTAATTATAAGAACAATTAGGTTAATAATTAAACTAAAAATACAGTATGCAAATACATACAACAAAGTTTATTTTACATTTCATATAATGTATGTACACGTACTGTAAAACATATTTCACTGAGATTTAAAAAAGTCACGAAAGTCTTTTTGTTCTTGACTTTTGGCGTTTAGTATAAAATTTATTTCTAATGATATGGAAATCAATAATTTCTGAAGCACTGTAGCTAGTACTAGCCTCAGCAAAAGAGATAAACTTATTTAGTGATTCTGCAGCTTCCTTCTGTCCAGCTGATTTTTTCCTTTTCTTCCGTTTCGGCATCTGAGTCATTTTCTTCAAGATTTTGAGTAGGCTGAGGGTTTACTACAATGTTGATAATGTCCTCATCGGTTAGTTCTTGTCCAACAGGCTCATTCTCGTCGATTAAAAGCCACTCCTCTACCTCATCTTCAGGCAGGTTTTTCAAGGGATTGTTAGTACTTCTAACGACATCCAAAACTTTGGTCAGAGAGTCTTGATGATTTTCTTCCTGATCAGTCTGTAGAGTTAGGTCAGATGCAGGGTTTGCAGCTGGCCAAAGTTTTCTCCAGCATTTTTGGAGTGTTGTACTTTTTACCTGGTTCCAAGACTGTGCAATAGCATAGACGGCATCTTTTACTGTAAATTTTTTTTGAAAATCAGTCACGTCACAGTCGGCATTTAACAGGCCTTGAATAAAAGACCTTCTATAAAAGCATTTAAAATTTTGAATAACCCCTTGGTCCATGGGTTGAATCAAAGATGTTACGTTAGGTGGGAGCAGAGTAGCAACAATATTTCCAGAAACTAACTCATCTACTGGCGAATGGTCTTTGCAATTGTCCAAAAGAAGGATGACTTTAGTATCTTCTGATAGACCAAGGCTTTTGAAGGATTCCTTGACCTCAGGCACAAAGTGGTGAAAAAACCAGTCTTTAAAGAGGGCGGCAGTTATCCACGCACTTGATTGAGCATCGTATTGGACAGGCAAGTGTGTAACATTCTTAAAAGCCCTGGGTTTCGCAGATTTACCTATCACAAAAGGGGTCACTCGGTGGTTTCCAGACGCATTAGCACATAGCAAAACGGTTAATCTGTTTTTGTTTTTTTTAAAACCCTCGGCTGCTTTTTCTCCTCCCCCAGCTAGTGTAGATGTTGGTAAACATCGCCACAATAGCCCTGTTTTATCAGCATTGTAAATCTGTTCAGGTGTTAAATCATTATCAGCCACGATTTTCTCAAACTCGTCTTTGTATTTTTCTGCAGAGTTTTGGTTTGCTGAAAGGGTTTCTCCAGTTACATCAAGTCTTCGAATTCCATGCCGAAACTTAAAGTTTCTGAGCCAACCATCAGAATAATTACATTCACTTTCAGTAACTCCTAAATCTTGGCCGAATTTCTTTGCCTTTTCAATAATCATTGGCCCTATTACCGGCTTTCCTTCAGAACGTACTGCACTAAACCATTTGAACAATACACTATCTAGCTGTTCCAGTTTTGGTTTTTTTAATGTTTGTCTAGAAGCCAATTTTTCAGTTTTTACCGATTGAGAAGCAAACTTCATTAGTCCGACTTTTTGTTTTTTAATGTCATAAATAGTTGATGAGCCAATATTAAACTCATTCATTAAAACATTTCTATTCTCGCCTTTTTCTAGCCGTTTGATGATTTCTAGTTTCTGGTTGAGAGTCAGTGTTACGTGTTTTCGTGTCTCTCCTTTTGAACTCGAAGGCTTAGGTTTTGAAAACATGGTCACTGTACAGTTAGAACGAAAATCCCTTTTTTTATAAACAGTTTCAAAAGTTACGTTTACTGCGATGTGAAAGGACACAAAACAACAACGCACAAAAAAATGGCGAAGACGCTTCGTGATTGATTAACGGAGCTGCACTGCACCTGAATTTCTTGTGACAGCTGAGACTAGCCGGCCGCTAATTGTTTCCGAACAATACCGAGCGCTTCCGGATGATCTCGAACTACCCCGAAAACTTCCGAATAGCTCTCGAGCGGTTTTATTTGCTTTAAAGACACACTTTTGGAGAAAACCAAAATTTTTACAATTTTCCAGAGCGATGCCGGACTATCGGGCATTCCGGACTGTTGGATGCCGGACTAATGGACTTCTACTGTATATATATATATATATATATATATATAAGAAATGTCAGAATTCACTGAATCGTATTCGTACTTAAATTGAATCAAAACCCAGAAGAACCTCTACCTACGGTACAAATACAGTCAGTTATTATTTGACTGTAATATCTTATCTTCCATCACGGTAATGTTGGAAGATAAGATAGTACGATCAAAGAATTCCTCCCTTTATGAAAAATACAATGAAAATTGCTGGTTAATTAAAATAATTTATTTGAAATTATCAAAATTAGTATTGGGAAGTTCTAAACAGAACAAACAATTGTAAAATAAAGGGGAAAAGTATCAAAAGTAATCTATTTCTTTTATATAATCAGGACTTCCTCTCTGCTGTGCATAGAGGGCACCATAGAAAAGCGATGACGATTATTATATCGATCGTCACAAGAGCATATCAATCCATAATTAAATTATTCTGATTGAAAGTACATCTAGAGGATAAAAGTTATTACTTCTGTCTATGATTCATAACAATAAACTTCGATTGTGAAATTTGCTAGGCCATTGTTCAGTAAGTAGTAAAATGTCTAAACAAAGGAACAATTTATATTGTTTCTGTTTCGCCATTTAAAGGCAGATTTAACTATGGTACCTGAGTAAAATTCTTTAAAACGTTAAGCGCTTGCAAAATAATTGTGAATACTTTATGTGTATTGAATGAGTAGTAGTAAGATCATTTTTAAGATAATATTAACAAATTAGATGGTATGTGATCATATTTCAGGAATTTTGTTTTCATCAAAAGTGAGCATATCTGTTTTATAAATTTTTTAGGAAAAGTCATAAATTTCTAAAGGATTTTTTCTTTGCTTTGTTTCTTTCAATAAACAATTTTATCGCAGGTTGTTGTATATGATTTAAAAAGAGGAAAATGTTTTAGAGAGAAAAATTGTTTTTCATTTAACAAACGTCGAACAAATAATATTTAAAAATCCTGTTAATCTTTTCTGGATGGGAGGTCTTTATCCTAGACGAACACATAGGACCGAGCGTATGAATTTTCCCACAGGACAGGGTCTTGCGTCGCTAAGCCTAACTTTAAAAAAAATCCCCCAAAAAATAAAGTTTATGTCCTAATGTCTTCATTTCTTCGTCCTTTTTTAGATTATTAGTTTATTCATTATGTGGACACATTCGTCCAGCACTTATTGCATTTTCTTACTAAAATAAACTGAAACCGAGGCTTTCCGTAACAAAAAGAAAGCAATATGCGAAATGCATCTTAAATTTAAGCAAAATAAAACAGAACTGACGGTAAACCCAAAAAGACTAGTTACAGTGGCACAGTAATAATAATAAAAAGAAAAGAATTCAAAAACAAAATGATTCTTTCAAGAGGAATGTTAACAAACCAGTTCTGCTTA
Source organism: Argiope trifasciata (assembly GCA_026543055.1). Taxonomy (NCBI): domain Eukaryota; kingdom Metazoa; phylum Arthropoda; class Arachnida; order Araneae; family Araneidae; genus Argiope; species Argiope trifasciata. Next base: position 111,530 of record JAPMOQ010066519.1, on the reverse strand, counting down.
TTAACATTATTCTTATCCCACACTCCACCCTCTCAATAGCTGACGAGTACCAAATGCTAAATATGTGCAAGTCAGGATGCTTAATAATACTTATTTCAAAAGTAATGGGCACAGCCATCTAGTGGTGTTAAAAATTTATTACAGCTTAGAATGCATAAATGCATCACATCCATGAATTGGACTTCCAGAATTGCACTGGTGGAACGCCTGGCTTTGAAAGATGACTACTAGAGATGCATATATGATATAGCCACAGAGAAAGGGTTAAAAAAGAAAAATTTCAATAGAATTCGGCTGGAGAAGGTGACTACTGGTAATGTATATATGACACACCCAATCCGAAAGGGATATAATGTTGAACGATTTTCTAGAAACTGGGATGCATATATGGTACGCCAGTCAAGAAAGGGTTAAAAACGGAAATTTTAATTGGAATTCAATGAAATTTCAAAAGCATCTTTAATCTGATTGAATGGAGCTTTGGTAACATGATATGTCCTCTAAAGAGCATTTCAAATGATGTGTCGCAGTGCTATTAAATACTGATGCATTGAACTAAATGTAACTGTATAAACGTTTGTTGAAGCAGTCTGAAACTTTTATATCGTGATTCATTTATAATTTCTGATTGTCGCCATTAGAAATTAATTAATAACATATTTTTGTTCCTCATACATTATTGTTTAATGTATACAGAGATCTTCGATCGTTCTGAATATTTTCGATGTTTGTAAAAGCAGAAATGTTGATAATATTTTCACCAGATTTAATAATATAAAGCTCTATTTTCAGCCAGAAAGCTAACAACACACATATATATTGTTATCTGAATTTCTTTCATGTTCTCTGTAATACAACTTTTAATTTAGTTACTCAGAGAATAAAAAATTACACCATTTTGGATGAAGGGTGGCGGGTCAAATTTTTATCACTAAAATTTCATCTTATTGTTTCGAATCTAGATTTTTTAATATAAAAGTGAACATGAGCTAATTATGTAGATGCCTATTGCTACGTGTCAAGTCTTGAAAACAAAACAAGAAAAAAAAATTGCAAGCAAAATATGATGAGGATATGCTCATTTATGTAAAAGATCTTGTAAAATAAAAGATTTTTGTTAGATGTGTACATATTTGGCTTCATAGAAAATTAGGTATTTAGTGGACTTTAGAAAGAGAGAATACAAGTTTTATGTGTAAAAGGAAACTGCGCTTTGTATAGTGCTGAAATTTAAAAGAACTGCAAACAGAGAAATAAAAAGAAAAAAATGAAATCTACGATTGCAGGTTTCCAGTTATCAAATGAGAACATTATCATTTTTAAGTCATTAATTTTCTTAATTAATTCAAGTCATTAACTGGTCAGCGAATGTATAATTTGGAAATCAAGTTGTAACTTTATCTGGCAATTAATTGTCAAATGAGACATCCTTCTGCATAATTTTCTAATAATCCTAAAAGCGAACAACCGATGCCTCAAAAGCGATAAATTGCCAATTCGTTACCTATGTATTTTGAGGCTTCAAAAACCCTAAACCAAAATAACGTCATGTTCTCACATGATAAAAAGAGATAGGTTCACTTGTGGCTAAATAAAAATTTCTCCGTTTATTAGAATCAAACTCAATAAAAATTTCCTATGAAATTTGAAACTACATGAGCATTATGAGAATCAAAACAAAATACTACATAAATGTTTATATATATTAAAAAATTTATTTAAAGATTTTATTGTTGCAGTCCTTATCCATCTACATCTGTCCTTTTCTTTTTCTAGGAAAAATGCTCGTAAGTATAACCAAGCATGGCCCGCTTTTGCCACCACATAAAGGACCTTACGATACTTTCTGTCGTAAAAAGCGAATTATGACTTGCTTCTTAACAGGTAAATAAAATTTTTAATATTTAGCTGACTTAAATAGCTAAGAGAAAGATTCTAGAGCAAAAAATAAATCAATATTTAGCTGACTAAAATAAATAAGAAAGATAATTTAGTGAAAAAATATTTAAATATTTAGCAAATTGAAATGAAATGTAATCCATATTTTCTCATAACATTTTGCATTATAATTCTCAGAATGTTCTGCCGTTCCTTCGGAATCTACTGAATAACAACTCTGCTTGCTTAAAAGTATCTTGTAACTTTTTATTGCTCCGTTTAAAATTTTTGTATTGTGTTTTAGTTAAATCTGAGTAATTATACAAGGAAAAAAATTTGCCATTTGTTAATTACAAAAACTTGTAAAACATATTTCTTAATTTATCTGCGCAGTTTTTAAGAAAACGAATTTTTTAATACTTCTAATCTAAAGATATTTTTTTACTTATTATTTCTTTTTTAAAAAATAAACGTATTTTCCCTTATTAATAAAATAATTTTAATTTTTGTTTAATAGTTAAATTTTCAATATGTTTAATGAAAAGATTCAGTGCTATAAGTATTTTAATACATATAGATTTATTAAAAAAATTAACTTGCATACAAATGCATACCTTAAAATGGAAATCTAGGAATAATATAATTAGAATGCTATGCATAAAATTATTGAGCAAAAACAAATTTTCCCCAATTAACAAAATTCATTTGGCTTTTAACCGTTACATTTTTGTTTTATAGTTTTTTTCAACTTTTTTTCTTTTCATAGATTTTTATTTTAATATGAATTTTTATTATATTTAAAGCTTTTTTTAAAATTCAAGTTGCACACAATCGTGAGTCTTGAAAACAGAATTCAACGAAGAAGGAATAATATATTAGGTTGTTCGGAAAGTAATTTCGTTTTTTCCTGACAAAGGATTTAATTGCATTTTTCGCACCCAATTTCATACTTAAACCGCAAAATCATTTTATGTTTTAAGAGCTGATATAGCAAGGCTTGAGTGTGAAAAAGTGCAGCTGATTCTTCGCAGTAGTTTTTGGATGGTGCCCTTTTAAATATGGAGTGCAATAAACAGCATTTTCGTCATTTTTTTTTCTTTTTTGCTATAAAAGGTAAAAATGCTGTTCAAGCCAGAAATAAATTAGCCAATATGTGTGGAGAAGATGTGTTAACAGTACATCAGTACCAGAACTGATTTGCAAAATTTTTCCTTCAAATGAGGAGGCCAAAAACCACCTCGATCAGTTTTTTTTTACAGCAAAGACCAAAACTTTTATGAGCGTGTAATCATGTTACTACCAAAAATATGGCAAAAGGTATTAGACCAGAATGGCAATATTATAATTTAATAAATAATTTATTCATTAAACGAAAATTTCTTTTCATTTTGACACAAAAATACGAAATGACTTTCCGAACAACCCAATAAATGATCAAAAATTTATTTTTCAATATTAACAAAATACATCTGATCCCTTTTTTAAATAAATTTTCAATATGTATCTCAGCAAATATTCAAATATATGAATATTTTATTACATATTCCGGTACTTCGGTACCTGTTGACCTGTGAACACTCGATAAAACGCCAAATGCACCAAAGGATTGGCCCATTTTTTGTTTATCCTTTGGTCCCTCATAAATAAGAGTAATTTTGCTTTTATTGTAGCAAAGCTAACTTTGGGCGATAATATAGGGTTTGGCGAAAATAGTAGACAGGATAATCACAAAATACTCATATTTCTTTCGAAAAACTGAATTCGCACGCAATCATACGTCTGAAAATAGAATGCTATAAAACCATGCATGATATAATTGAACAAAATCTTTCTTTCAACAGGAGATCTACGAGGTAATCAGCATTTCTTTCTTACTGGTATTGTTACATTTTTGGTAAGAGAGCATAATAGAATCGCTGCAAACCTCAAGAAGATGAATCCTCATTGGGAAGAAGAAAAGTTGTTTCAAGAAGCCAGGTTTGGCAATAATTTTAGTATTTCTTATCAAAACTTACCAGCTAGTAAGTTAATAAATGCTGAAACGTTCATGCAAGAGGGAGCTTATTATGATAATATGCTTTAGAATTCATTTTTCTTTTCTTAATTTAGATTTATTTAATCCAACATTACATTCTAAGTATAGCAAATTTTGTCACCCATTTTGCAAGAATAATGCTTGTTCCCACAATTTCAGTTATTTGCCCTCACTTCAACTAACAGGAACACTTTACAAAGCTAGTATTTTCCATTGTTTAATTTTCAATTAATACTGGCCACCGAAATTTTACAAAACATTTTTCAAACTTTTAACAAATAAAATTTCACCTTTATTTTATTTATTTACATTATTATTTATTTCTCTGAACTTTATTATAGATACATTTTTCTCTTTAATAAAGTTTTTATAATGGATAATTACACATAATGAAAAGCAGGAGATTTTCTTTTCCTTTTTGTCACATACATATGCTTACACATGTGTATTGAAAATGAGAGCTCATGGAATTTATCCATTGATAAATAATTTATTGATTGTGTGTAATTTATTTACTTTTAAGGGCTAGAAATGCATATTCAGTAAAACATCAAAGTATCTTGGCAAAATTTCCTCTTGATTTCATGAAATACGTTTCAATAAGTACTCAGAACATGCCCAGTTTTCGTTAAGGGACTGTAACATGAGAGAAGTTAATTCAATTTCCTTACATAAACTTTATGGTCATCAACGATAAAAAATTCTTTTTTTTAAATTCTTTATCGATCTTTTAATACTACAAATGCTACACTACATATTACTTTAATACTTCATATATAAATATGTTTATTACAAATACTACACTACAGATATACATACTTACTATAAATACATTACATATATTAATATGTTTATTATAAATACTGCGCACCACATATGCATATCTTTACTACAGATATATATATCTTTACTACAGATATATATATATCTTTACTACAGATATATATATCTTTACTACAGATATACATATCTTAACTACAGATTTACACTACAGATAATTTTAATATCACTGATAATACATGCCTTTGCCTACGGATGCTACAATACAAACTACATTAATCTTACTGATATACATATGTTTACTACAGATTATTTTACTAGTACAGTTATACATACCTTTGCTACAGATTATTTTACTAGTACAGTCATACATATCTTTACTACAGATTATTTTACTAGAACAGATACGCATATCTTTAATACAAATACTACACTACAGATTATTTTACTAGTACAAATATGTATATCTTTAATACAAATACTATCCTTAAGATTACTTTAATAGCACATATATACGTATTTTTATTTCTATTACTTTTTAAACAGAAATTTCAGTGATTCAAAACTCTAACCACCCAAGGCTTCGAAACTTGTATTATCTAAATGTCATAAAATGTGTGAAATATTTTTAAATAAAAAGTATTTCAATTCACTGGTATAAAAATGTACACTCATATGTATGTTATACACATTTTTTCATGTTCTCATAGGCGTATTAACATTGCACTTCTGCAATGCATCACCTACAAAGAATATCTGCCAGTGCTTCTTGGGCCGTACGTTATGGAACAATTTAACTTGACAGTGAAATACGGATCAGAAGGATCAAAGCATTATCCCAGAATACGACTTGGTGTCAGCAACGCATTCTCAACCGCATGCTTCCGACTGCACAGCATGATACCTAAAGAAGCCGATACAACGGGCAAAAGATTTAAAGATTTTTTCTTGAAACCGGAATTTATTAGAGAAGGACGTTTGGAAAAAATAATAAAAGATTCCTTTATTCTTCCATCCGAGGAATTTGATCAGTATTATGTGGATGATGTGACTAATTACATGTTTCAGTAAGATATATATATATATATATTCTCATTAATTCAAATTTTCTTTAAAAAAATCAAAGCTTTTTAGATGTTGAGTTCGAAGTTATTGCTTACTTCCTTAATGCAGTAGATATACATAAGAAGTCCGTTTGTGAATTTTTAAGTATAATTTAATATCAAACATATCATAGTTGCGTCTTGAGTGGATACTTGCCAAGTACTATAAATACTCGAGAAATCATATCATGTATTAGCGGTATAATTTAACATCAAACATATCAAGCTGATGTTGAGTTCCAAGTTTAAATATGCTTAAGTAACAAAATTCTGAGTTTATTCCTTAAGTGTATGTCCATAACTCATAAGACATACTCAAGATGTCTCATCATATTTTAAAGACTTAATTTAATATCAAATACATGATGTCGATGTTAGGTCCCAATTTAAACTTTTTAGAACAACAAAATTCTGAGTTTGCTTATTGAAAGGATACCATTAACGCATTAGATACACTTAAGATATCTCAGCATGTTATAGCATTCATACATTAATTTAACATCAAATAAATCATATCGATATTAGGTTCCAAGTTTAAATTTGTTTGAGTAATACAAGTTTGTCTATGAGTGTAAGCTTTAATGCACTAGAAATGTTCATGAGGTGGCACCAGGATTTTTTAATTAAGTATAATTTAACATCAAATATATCCTATCATATATTAGAAATATATTTAGAAGTCTCATCATAAGGCATGAATTATCGATCTAATTTTACATCAAACTAATCATGTTGATGTTGAGTCCAAATTTAAATGTATTTGAGTAATATAATTTTGAGTTTACGTTTTTTATGGAGACACCTAATGCACTAGATACATTCAAGAGAACGTGTAAATTATAAGTAAATCAGAATTCGAATTTTTATTTTGTTATCTGTTCTTTTAATAAAATAATCATGTTCCTCAAAATACTTCAAAATTTTAATTTTAAAGAGAAAGAGAAAATATTCCTACAGAATTACTAACTTTTTAAAGAATATTATAAGCATATTGTTCTTTATGAGTAATAATCGAGACTGTATAAGAATTTTCAACATTCTTACAGTAAAATCTCCATAATATTGTTCAAAAAATAGATTTACATCGTTTAATGAGTTTTATCATTTTTTACAAGGATGTAGCTTTCCTTAAACAGTAATAAAAATACTTGTCTAATCACTTTTAGGCGTCCTAACGTACCCTATGGACTAGATTTACCTTCTCTTGACATTCAAAGAGGAAGGGATCACGGATTAGCTCCTTATGTAGTCATGGTGAAATTCTGTTCTAAAGGACGAGTGAAGATTACGACCTTTGATGACCTTGCGCCTTTGCTGATGACGAAGAAGAACGCAGAAACGTTGAAGGAAAATTATGCGTAAGCTTATTTTAGTTTTTACTTACAGTATATTTGCTTAAATAATAGCATAATGAATTTTATGCATTTAAAGGCAGGTTTATGATTTGATTGATTTGAATTTTTCAGGCACCGTGCTTTTTCATTAAACCTTTCATTAAGGAAAAAAGACACAAGAAAACATAACAACATAGCTTTGACTGAGATACTTTTAATGTTTTCTAGAATATTTTCTGAATAATATTCCTACGATAAAAAGACTTTGTAATTGATGAAATTATTTTTGAAGTACTAGGGAGAAAATAAAAATTACCATCGCGCAATATTTATTGAAATATAAATTGTGATATTCAGGGCCCGATTTAGCTAACTAAGGCCTGAGGCAGAGGAGGCGAAAACTTCTTTGGGACCCCCTCTACTACACTACTTTAGTAATGAAAGAACCAATCTTGATGGAGGAATTTATTCTATTTGATTATATTATTATCTGATTTGGGGCCTACTTATGAAAGCGTAACAAATATTATGCATTCATTAAGGCCTTTGATGACCTTGCGAATTGCTGATGACGAAGAAGAACGCAGAAACATTGAAGGAAAGTTATGCGTAATACTATTTTTTTACTAGTAGTCAGGCCAGGGACAGGAGCAACTGTCCCGTATGGTACTGCATTAGTCAGGCTCTAATGATTAGGCAATCTGATCTTAGGAATATGAGAAGTAGATATAGTTGATAAAAGTTTATGGGAATATTCTGCACAAATAAGAGTTGAGAATACTCAAATATGTTTCAGAAAGTGTCGAATTATACACATAATAGAAATATTTTCTGAGTGAGTATTCAAGGAGACTATCTCTTTATGTGTTTCTATCTTTTTCTTAAGAGAATGCACACAGAAATTAAAATTTTTATTAGAAACTTATCCTCCTAAATTTAATCTTTGTTTTTCTCAAAATTATTGAAAAGAAGAAGATTCCACCTAATTCTAGCACCACTTAAGGAAAATTCATTTATGGATGGATTTCTTAAAGATTTAGCATAGACATGGCAATTAGATAGAATAGTTGATATGGTATGGAATTTTATTTTAAAATTTCATTTCATTCTCAGATCAAACTAAACAATCGTGAATTTAATTGATTCAGTAAATTATGAAATATTTTGTATACAAATAGAAATTTACGTTTATAACAAAATACAAGTGAAAGGGAAAGAATGAAAATAATGTCCAAATATAGTAAACTTTTCAACCTTAGTTTTAATATTGTTAAGACCATGTGATTACCATGATAATAAAAAAATATTTCTACAGATTGAGTATCAGATTAAATTTGAAAATTTTCTGCAAGCGAAGAAAAAAATTTTATGGCTACAAAATTGATGTAATTAAAACTTTTTGAGATTCATAAGATGATACAAAAATAACTTTCGTTCTTTCAAAGTTTTTGGATACTATTAACATGAATTTCCATTGGAAATTCTATTTATTTCACCAGGTCAGTCATAATTTATTTACTTAAAAAGAATAGGTGGTATGAAATACATCATCTACGCTGTGACATAAAAGACCGAAAGTTTTCCTTTCAGTGGTTTTTACTATGAGAATTTGGCATGGATTTCTATGATACGTGAGGAGTTGGGAAAGTGAATCTTAAATTGAAGAATGTTGTGAGCATTAAGGAATTTTATCCCTTCACTTGGAGTGTGAGAAAATGATGAAATCTGCATCTTTATAGAGCGCAAGTAGAAGGAATTAAATAAAAGTATTATTGGATCAAGGTGTAAAAAGAATATTTTAAAAAGAACTAAATGTGGGCTAAATTAAGATAAAAATTAAGAAATTAATTATGATTTAAACTAAATTAAGATATATAATTACTCTCATATGCTTAGATAAATAATTATTTTGTGGATTTTTCCAAATATTAGATTGCTATTAAAACGTATTGAACACAATAGCTGATACAAAAAAATCTAATGCAGTTCCTAAGAAAGAATTTAAAAAATATTGCATGCAAATGTTTGAATCTTACAGCAGAAATCATTCCCAATAATCGCCAGCAAAAAAAATTGGAAAAGAAATCATCTATACTTATAATAAAGCTCAATGTGTGTGTGTGTGTGTGTGTGTATGTGTGTGTGTGTGTGTGTGTGTGTGTGTGTGTGTGTGTGTGTGTGTGTGTGTGTGTGTGTGTGTGTGTGTGTGTGTGTGTGTGTGTTGGCGCTCTACAGGCCAGACCGTTGGACCTACAGCTACCAAATTCGGTACATGCATACCTTGGAGGTTCCGAATGTGCACCTCGGAGCCCTTTTTTCGAATTTTTAATTAGAATTTG
>JAPMOQ010066519.1:79287-101961 GCA_026543055.1 Argiope trifasciata | reverse complement strand
AGTGTGTGTGTGTGTGTTGGCGCTCTACAGGCCAGACCGTTGGACCTACAGCTACCAAATTCGGTACATGCATACCTTGGAGGTTCCGAATGTGCACCTCGGAGCCCTTTTTTCGAATTTTTAATTAGAATTTGAATTAATTAAAATTTAAGCGATATTTCGACGTTTTTCCGTTATAACTTCTGAAAATATTATTACACAAACATGATTTTTACATCAATTTAAAGATAAAAAAATTAGCTTTCTAACGGTATCAGTTTTTTAAATTTATAACGTAAGCAACTATTTTTAACGAATTTTTAAAGAAATATTTTAACAATGTTTTTATCACGTGACTGGATAAAATAAAAGAATGCCGGAAGTTCAAATAAAAAAAAAATTATCATCGCAAAATAAATCTACAGAAATGCAGCTGTCAGCAAGTGACAGGATGAAATAAAAGAAATATAAAATGTGATATTTATTTTAAAAAATAAATGCAAATGATTCTATGATCGTTTGCAATATCTGTATCATTAATTCCATAAATTATCTTTATTTACAGTAAACCTGATTGAATTTAGACAGGATATGCATTGAAATCCGGACTTAATGGCATATTTATGTAATCGTTTGCAATATCTGTATCATTAATTCGATACTTTTTTCCCTTTCTCGCTTTCTTTGAAAAAAAAAATTCATATTTTGGCAACATCATCGAAAAAAACATTTTTAATATTTTGGAAGCATAACCGATATTAAAACTGATTGATTTATAAAATTCAAGAATATTATTAGGAAAAGGGGTTTTTTTAGAACTTTTCGTCCATCATCTTAAAGAAAATATTGCTTTCAGGCCAATCAATTCCCGGAATTACTTCTAGGCTAATGAATATGTGATGTAATTGAAAATTTTAGAACGCATTACTCATGGCGAACCAGCTGGTCGCCAAAGGCAGCTAGTGAGTAATAAACGCGAGTATCTAATCTCAAAATTCATTTCCAGGTCAAGAAAATCTACCGAAATTAACTTATATAAACATAATAGTGTGAGTTAGTAAATAATAAAAAAAATAATTCATTTATAAATATTTAATGACATTCTATGTAAATCAGTGCATAATTGATTTTCTTTAAAATCTTCTTGGTCTGATGTATCCGGTAATTTCATTTACGGCACGCAGTTCAGTGGAGGATATTGACTTATTTGTCGGACTGCACATGGAAAATCTCTTGTCTGGAGCTGCTGTGGGACCAACGACCGCTTGCATCATCGCTATGCAATTTTATAGTAACAAAGTTGGTGACAGATTTTTCTTTGAACATGCTGGAGAAGTACCCTCCTTTTCAACAGGTAATACATATTTGTATTTCGGTTACAATATTTAAAAAAAATAACTAATTAAGGTGGTAGATTATAAGGCAATGGAGGTAATATACTACTAGAAGGAAGATTGTTGTTGCTTTTGGAAATTTCAATTTATATATATTTAAATATTTTAAGAACGTATAATAAATGAATATAAAAAAGTAGGAAGAATTTGAAATTTACAGGCTTTTGTAGATTTTAATGATTGGAAAGACTGTAAATAATTCAAAGAACAAATCTCCCTTTTAATATACCAGCGGGTGACCGAGCTCCGCTCGGAGAAAACAGGTATCGAAGCTAACTCGAAGATTTAAATTTTCAATTGTGATTTATCAAAACAATACATGCCATAAGAAAATTTGTGAAACCATTGGTGAAAAGATAACCGGTTAAAGTGCACCATTGTAAACTATTTTAAACAAAGTTAGAGTTTGGAAAGGGAACTATTCTATACAAAGGTAAAGTAAAGGTAAAGATTGAAGTGTGTTGAAGTTCAATATTTTTGACAAATTTATTTAGAAAAACCAAACATATATACATACATAAGAAACATATTATAAACCTATAACAGCATAAACATAAAACTTTATTAGTTCGCCACATTGGCTATAGATGGCAGCACGTTACCGCTTGAAAATATAAGTAGCCATTATGGCGAACAAATAAAGTTTGAAAATATCTTATCTGTAACTCCGAACTGCTCGACCGTAGCGCTTCAAAACCGGCGCCAATCGATTCCTCGTGGCCAAAAACCCCAGATCCCCAAGTTTACCGGAGTTTATTAATTCTGGGGTGATTTTCGACTTGGCATTCATTCCTCGTATTATAGTATTAGATTTTACGAAAGAAAATATCCTCTTTTACAATTCTCTTCTCCACTCTTTTTTAACGTGAATCGCGGGGGTCCGCTGTTAGAATCTCGGCTTCAGTACAGGAAGGTTTCAGTTTCGAGTCCCACTTCCATTGAAGAACCATCGCGAAAGCGGGTCTGGCACACGTTAAATCTGTCAGGACCAAACACCCACCCAAAAGGCTTGGTGTGGTTGTTTAAAGAGGAGATGCCAACTCAGGTGTCGTCTTCTTCATATGCCAGCGATTGAAAATTACGAAGTCCGACTCAAAATAGCCCCAGTGTTGCTTTAAAATGGAAAGTTAATATGCATAAACTAAGCTAAACCTCTCTTTATTAAACTTTGTTTCATTAGAATAATATTCACTGATTAAAATATCTTCGTAATAATATTGGCACATTAAACAGAAATTATTAGCCGATTTGTTCCCAACTGTAACTGTAAAATTATATTTTAAACTTTTAATGTCATTAAAATTTCGTTTTCCAAATAATACACTTCTTTGTCTAAAAAATATACAGAACATATAATTGAGGCACGTTTCTGATATTTCTCCAAAAAATAAAATAGATAAATAAATAAATCTATCAATTAGCCGCGAGCAAAAAAAATTAGTCATCTGAGATATCATTAAAACTTTTAACATTCATGGTAATGAATAATTATGTTTTGATAATTTCAATGTTAATAATAATGTTATGTATGATATAATGTTATAATATTGTCATATTTCAATGTTAATTTCAATGTAAATAATTTGTTAATATTACAATTATCATTGCAGCTCAGAGGAATGCCCTTAAGCAGTGCTCTTTATCCCGTTTAATCTGTGATAATTCAAACATCACACATATACAAAAGAATTTGATGCTTCTTCCTAGTATTACGTAAGTTTAATATTCGCCTATTATAAATAACATTCAGCAATATAAGAATAATTTTAATATTTAAGAATAATTTTATGTCCTACAGCTCTTTCTTCTAATTTATTCAACTTAATTTTAAATTTGTATTATTAAATATATATCATAATTATTCTTCGAAATCTGTAAGTTTCAAAATATTTGCGGTTTTAATATTTCTCGCCAGTAGATGACTTCTAATATAATGAATGTCAAATTGATTCTAACTTGTTTTATGGCTTCACGTATATAAATTATTTTTATATCCGTTATATTATTAATTTAAAAATAACAGGAAACAATATTTTTTAAATATGTAGTGATGCAACCGTGTGAACAAACTTTTCCTATATAAAAAGATTATAGGACAAAATATTTTATGAGGCTCTTACGATGCTGTTCGATTCTCCAGACAGTACCAGTAGGACTTTATTACTATTCTGTTGGGTATTTTGTTCCAATAGGCTCTAAACTATTGAAGGATTTTTTTCCTTCTTAATAGTGCCTTAACACAGCCTTGAAAAATTTGAGTTATGAAAAATTTTTGAAATGCAGGGACTAATTTCGGTATTTTTTCGGCTGCAGATTTAAAATGTGGCATCTTTATTAGACACATGAAGGCTTTTCACAAAATGACCTTGAGTGAATGAAAAAAAAGTGTATTTTACTCCTTCTGGTGAATAACTACTACTTTAAAAAATATTTTTGACCTTATTTTACAAATTTATTGCTTGCCAATTTACGGTAAATGGTTTGCTAAATTATATTAATATTAACATTCATCATAATAAATACATTTTGGTATTCATATATCTTTTTGCTGCTTTTTGATTTTCTCATGGAAGCTCCTTCTGTCAATTTTTACCTCGCAAATAATATGCGGTTCTTCTTTTATCAATATCCAACAGCAGACCTCATCATATTGACATTTCGCATTTTGCTGTTTTTTGTATGTACTTTCCATCCCATTCAATCCATTTCTCTTATGTGCCTTACTTTAGCTTCATTACCAGTTCAAAGAATTTTTGGAAACTAATCCAAACACTATTTAAGAAATGCGCTTTTGAATTCATCTTAACAACCTAGATATTTAATTTTATTTATTGTTTTTATGATCCATTTGAAGTTTGAGTTCCTTTAAATTTCCGAGGAAATGCGGTAAAACTCTCGACATTTCTTTTTCACTTATTTTCCTTATATTTTCAAACATTTCATTTCAATAAACTTCTGATTATCTGGGTGAATGAAAAAAAAAAACTTTCTACATTTTCCTTCAGCAATCCTGTAAATGTGTTGCCAAATTATTTAAAAACCCCATTTTTTGGTGGAATCTTGATAAATTCTTTCCTCAAACCAAAACTGATGTCAAATGAAGGTAGGATGACTTTACTAGTCGCCACTTTCCTGAACTACCAATTGTTTTTCATGCAGAGACTTTTTTTTTTACTGAGTGGAGCGGTGGTAAGGTTTCGGCTTCGCAACCGGAGGTTGCAGGTTCGAGGCCAGATTAAACCAAGTAACAGCCGTGTAAGCGGCTTTAGTGCAAGCTAAATCAGTCGGGACCAAATGTCTTCCCGCTGGTGTGGTGTGGAAGTTTGGAGAGGGAGCGCGAGTTCAAGTCTTGTCCCCATCATTTGACCGAGGTCCAAAATGACGATGTCCGTCCCAAAATAGCCCTAGTGTGGCCTCAAAACGGGACGTTAATATAACAAAGCTAAGCTAAAAAAACTCTTTTCCTGAGAGTCCCGTTTACTCAAGGAAAAGGATACTTGTTATATTCTACTTGAGTCAGAGAGACGAGTAAAGTACTTTTATATTGTAAAGTAATTTTTATAAGACATGTAACTTCAAGATTGAGGGATATCTTTTATCTTGTGGTCATGTTATCTGGCTACGAACCATAAGTTTGCGAGTTTGATAGCCAACCACAACAATATAAACGCATATTTTTCGCCCGCTATATTTATACTTGAATTCGACGAGAATTAAGGCCAAAATATCTGAATAGTTTTTCAGATGAACAGAATATACAGTGCATTTATTGAAGAAAATTTGCTTCCATTATGAAGATGCATTGGCAGCATACATAATTCTGCGCCTTTACAAATATCATTAAGGCTTCTTTTTTAAAAAGTCAGTTGATAAAAATCTTCCCATTCATATGCCAATGTCTTGAAAAACGTATTAAATAAAAACTGTTTTTCTCTAATAGTTAAACTTATGGAAAGTTTAACTTACCATAACTAACCATAAGTTAAACTTATGGAAATGAAGAACAATAAACGATGTCCCTTTAGCTTAGAGCCTAAGAATTCCTTACAAATACTCGATTATTTGACTAAATGATTCAATTCTGGCATAAAAAAAAGTTTGGGGCTTTTTGAAACACTATAAAAGATCTCGTCAAAAGTGTGACTTTTAGCTTCAGACCCTTTCAGTTTCTCAGTAGGTACAAATATAGATATTTTTGAGTTATGAAGAACAAGCCGCAATAAAATTTGGTAGTTCAGATTTTTAAAAGAACTATGAAATG
Source organism: Argiope trifasciata (assembly GCA_026543055.1). NCBI lineage: Eukaryota > Metazoa > Arthropoda > Arachnida > Araneae > Araneidae > Argiope > Argiope trifasciata. The sequence continues at coordinate 96,327 of JAPMOQ010066519.1, read as the reverse complement.
ACTACCTGTGCATTAATTAAAGAAAAGTAGTAATCATCAATATGATTCTTAGGTTATCTTTAGATTCTCAGGTTACATATTCTTGCATTCTGAGCACGGTGTGTCAGAATAAAGTTCAGAAAATAAAAAAAAATTAATCATGAGTTAATCCATTAATGACATTTTTAACAGAATTATTCATAATATACTTCCACAAAACACTTTTATTTGATATTTTATTCATTACAAATTTCCCACAAATGTAACGAAAGATATTAGATGCATTAAGAGAAGCCCTTGGTGCCATTTAGTATACTTTTTAGACTAAAAACTTTAACTATAAAAATTATAAACCTGGGTATACTCATAAGCAGTCTAAAAAAATAATTTTTACAGATATAACTACTTGAAAAATGTTACATTGTACAATACACAACCTTCTCACTCAAAGATCATATAACAAGTAGCAGTCAGCAACAATAGGGCTAAAGGTACAAACTTTTTTGAGCCATCAACTGATGCATTTCTGGTCCCTTTGTATATTTCTGTGGTTCTGCTTACTATAACTATTATCACACATACAGTAGAAAACTTTGTTTCCGTAAAAAATCATAAACCAACTCGTACGTTATCTTACATTTCATTTTCAATAATAAAATATAATATTCAATTCAAAATATATAAAAATTCAGGTGGATTCTATTTCTTAAATTAAAAGCTTTCCAATAAAAAATGCTTTCAAAAAAGTGATAAATTTTTTACTAGAATACAAACAATTCTAAAATGAACATTCGGTCAATTCAACATCAGAATAACTTATATTGCAATATTCATGGCTATCAGAATCGTAAATGAATTTAACTATTCTAGATCTTAATTATATATTATTTTTTCTAAAAGTAAATGTAAAATATAACAATAACCAACGATGAATCATGGTGACTCTTAACGAAAAAGAACTTTGAAATAAAGCCTGGCGGGGATAGAAATAATTTAGTTACATCCTATTACTTGAAACTGTTTCTTTTATAAAATTATTTACATCATAAACTGCATCCAAAGATCCTTTCTTTTACAAGTATTGAAAAATTGAATCAGTAGATGATCATCATCTTAATTAATTGTAACTGAATGGACTATCGACAAAAAATAAATAAATAAGTTCGTGAAAAAATGGCATATAATGGAATTCCTGATTATTTTTCCTAAAAAAGCTTTTATCAATCTATCAGAATCAACTATTAGCTTTAGTTGAATGTTTCGGTAATTCTTCTTTGAATTCTAAATAAAATTTACAAAATGATTACAAATTTAACATTTATCTATAATTGAATGAGATGTTGTTTTATGGGTAATGCCATAAAACTAAAGTTATTATGGGTCATGTCATCAAATTAAAACGATTTTCGTTTCATTGTTTCAGAAATCCTGAAGTACCTTGTGAAGATATTCCAGAAGTCGATTTACATCTCTGGGCTGAAAATCCAAAGCATGAAAATAACGCCAGTGTTGATTCATGAGTGTTATTCTTCCATTATCATTTATAAAAAAATGTGATGAAAGTTTTCGTGTTGTAACTACTTCTGAAATTCACAGTTTTTTTCATCTTTAAAAAATGCTTATTTTGCTTATGAAAGTATATTTTTGAATAAAACTATTTGAAATCATTTTTATCTATAGTATCATCATTTATTCATGTTTAATCTGCTTCTTATTAAGGCACGAAAGTGATAAATATCTTAAGACTCAGAGACTGTTTTCAAAATATTTTTTAAAAATATTTTCAGCAAGTAAATACATTTTTAAATAAATATTTTGTTTATACTTAAATTAAAGCTATACTGAATTCTCTTAAGAAATAATTTTCAATCAAATAATGTATTTTTTTACCCAAAGTAAAGTTTTCTAAGGAAGGAAAAAATATAGCAATTTGTATCTTGTTATGTTACAGATGGGAGCCCAAATATCTAAAGGTGGTCTCTAGTAGTGCCACAATTTCTTCAGGATATTGTTCAATATCATTCAGAATACGGAAACAATTTGTGAAATATCTTTGTACATAAAAAAGGGAATTTGAAAATTTTCCTTCCAGAATTGCACAGTAATTTCTTATTTTATGTCTAGTATACCTAACTGTATGACTAAATTTCAAGGATGATTATTCATATTGACCATGCGCTATCTTTCCATCCTCGTATTTAATTCTAGTACTTTTATTTTCTGCTTCTTTTTTTATCCAGTGGTCGTAGAAAACCATTACCCGACAAAATACTCCTCTGAAATATAATAATTACCATAATGAAGTTAGATTAATTTACAAATAAATAATATTTAGTGGTCAACGCCATTTTTTCTAAAATTAGAATTGGAATTTTTATCTGAAATCAGCTGTCTCATCTATGCGAAGAAAACTTTCGGTTACTTTTTATAACTAAATGCTTGCATTGAGAAATTTTAAAAATGCCTTTCATATTATATCTATTTCTTTAATATGCAATGCGGCAATTATTTCCGAAACCATGATTCTAAACTTTATGATTGGAACACGTTAGTAAACTGTATTCATGACCAAAAAAATGAGTGAACAGTAATTACCACCACTTGCCATATGACCGATATAACTTATTAAATTATAACTTATTAAGTTATTATATTATAATATTATTATTATAAGGTATTATAATTATTAAAACTCAACAAATTTCTGCAGACTCAAAGTATGTAGACAATAAATTAGCGATTTATCCTTTTTTTATTTTGAAGTCACCTTTCACTGTATAGCTTTTGAAATATCTATCGTCTGCCAATGTAGTGTTGTTTTGGAGTCGTTTCCACAGTATAGTTTTTCCATTATCTATCAACTGTTAATGTAGTTTTATTTCGGATTCGGCTTTCCCAATATAGTTTCTGTATTATACACTGATGGAAAAAAAATCCCAACACTAGGAAGGAGCTATGCTAGATAAACGAAATTTGGTAGGCGTGTTTATACATTTAAAAGATGACCAATTTTTATGGCCAAACTCACGCATCGTATTTTAAAAAGAAACGGAACAAGTTAAAATATTATTTTTTTAATCGATAAAGATTGTTGTTTCGGGGATAATTTAAAGTATTAATTAAAATAAGTTTATTAAGAAATAAAGGAGAAGGCTGTCACATTTATTAATTTATCGACAACTTACAATTTGATTTAAAGAGACTTTCTTTTAATGTTTACCAGCGGGTGACCGAGCTCCGCTCGGAGAAAACAGGTATCGAAGCTAACTCGAAGATTTAAATTTTCAATTGTGATTTATTAAAACAATACATGCCATAAGAAAATTTGTGAAACCATTCGTGAAAAGATAACCGGTTAAAGTGCACCATTGTAAACTATTCTAAACAAAGTTAGAGTTTGGCAAGGGAACTATTCTATACAAAGGTAAAGTAAAGGTAAAGATTGAAATGTGTTGAAGTTCAATAATTTTGACAAATTTATTTAGAAAAACCAAACATATATACATACATAAGAAACATATTATAAACCTATAACAGCATAAACATAAAACTTTATTGGTTCGCCATATTGGCTATAGATGGCAACACGTTACCGCTTGAAAATTTAAGTAGCCATTATGGCGAACTAATAAAGTTTGAAGATATCCTATCTGTAACTCCGAACGGCTTGACCGTAGCGCTTCAAAACCGGCGCCAATCGATTCTTCGTGACCAAAAACCCCAGACCCCCAAGTTTATTAATTCTGGGGCGATTTTCGATATGGCAACCATTCCTCGTATTATAATATGATATATATATATATATATATATATATACACACACACACATACACACACACACACACACACACACACACACACACATATATATATATATATATATATATATATATATATATATATACATACAGAGAGAGGGGTAGAAACCGATAAGGAAGTGTCGTGATTGTTCCAAACCGGTTTAAACCGGCTAATGACTTAAATTAATTAAAACAAATAATAGCTTTCAAAATAATAATGCTCTCACATGATAGCTTGAAATTTGAGATTGTAGATTTAATTTTTTTCACTAACACTTATATAATATGTTGCAAATTTATAACGTCATAGTTGTATATCAACACTAGTGTTTCTTCTTGAATGTCAAATAGAAATAATATGCTTATCGTATATTTCAAGCCTCTATAGAAACTATCATGAACATTTTGCCTGTGCAAGCCAAGCATTGTTATTTTAGAAACATCTTGTCTATTCATTTTCCTGAGATCTTGTGTATGTTAATAACAGGTCGCTGATTCTAAATTTTTACGGCAAAAACTGAAACGTCAAAAAAATTCCCATGTGTTAAGAGAGATGAAACATACTTATAAAAAAATTAAATAGTGTTTTTTATATGAGCTTCTTAATCTAGTTATCATATGAAAAACGATCTGCAAGAATTTGTGATAAAAATCAATTAAGTTATCTAGTTATCATTGAAAGGTGAATGAATGATTCAAATTTATAATGCATCAAATTATAAAATAAGAAAAAGCAGAGTCATTTAAAAGTATGTAATCAACGATTAAAATAAAAACAGATTCAATGATTTCTTATTTCTAGAAGAAAATTATTAGTTGCTTAAAAATTTTAAAATTGTGTTTAAGACTAACATCTCATCATGTTTTTAATACCTAAAACTATGCAAAATTATCGGGAATTAGATGACAGAGTATCATCATGCCCTGAATTATGGCCTGTGGTGACATCGTAATAAGCCAGTAACTACCACTAACATTGGTGGCCATTTTTGTATAGTGGATAAGTTACTGGCTTTCAAACCCGAACATCGCGGGTTCGATCCTTGGCGGAATTCAACCTACGTATTGGCACAATTCCGCCAACATATACGCCAAATTGATGACCTCGGACGTGATGAATTTTCAACAGTTCTCTTGACGCCATCTCTCCATCAGCAACACAAAGTCGTCAGACTTGCTTGACGCAGCAACACAAAGCCGTCAGACTCACTTGACGCACCAACGCAAAGTCGTCAGACTCACTTGACGCAGCAGCAACGTTCGTACACTAGCCATAACACTTGGCGCAATAAAATCGTTCGTCTCTCTAGCGAACTCACTGGTAGGCGAGTATTGTGGTGACATCTTAATAAGACAGTAACTACCACTAAACATTAGTGGCCCTTTTTGTATAGTGGATAAGTTACTGGCTTTCAAACCCGAACATCGCGGGTTCGATCCTTGGCGGAATTCAACCTACGTATTGGCACAATTCCACCAACATATACGCCAAAGGCCCTTATTTTTTTGTTTTTAAAAATCAGTGGTATTTACCCCCGGTGGCTACTGCCCCTCCTTTCCATGTTTACACCGGCAAGTCATCATCAACATTGCTTTTTATATTTAATATACATTTTAACGTTTCATGAAATAATTCATATTTATTCATAGATTGTTGAAGTTACAGATGTGAATGTTTTTCTTTCTTTTTTTTCAAATTATGAATTTTTTGCCCAGGTGTTTAGTAAATTTTTAACGCTTTTTATACTATAAAAGGGCTTAGAATCTATTGTAATATCTTATACAAATCTCTTATCCAGAAAGCAATTCTTCCAGAAAGTATAAATAAAAAAAACTAATTTGACAAAACGCAAGAAAAATAATGGATATAAAAACAGAAATACTTTAACAAAAAGTCATTATATGCACATTTTAAATAGTACAAAAGACCGATTCGAAATAACGAACAAATATTCTTGAAGTGAAAAAAAGTAATACTTGAAAATTGTGCATACATGTCAAGGATTATATACAAAGCATAATAATTGAATATATGCATATGTATGAATATATATTACAGGAATTTTAAAAATAGCATAAAAAAGCATAGCAAATTTTCCAAATGAAAATGAAATTAAACTAAAATACGAGAAAAATTTTTGGTGGAAACGAGGTTTAAAATTTAAAAAAAAATTAATGACCATCATTGTTTTGTTCAAGTTTATACTTGTGTACTGGCGAGATAATTATGTTTTAACATTTGAGCAGTTGCTCTTTGAAGAGTATTTACTACATCATGTTGTTCATTTTCCTTCTTGTATTGCAGATTTTTAAAAAAAGAATTTGAAACCAAGAAATTTTATGAGGATTTGAAGGAGTTTTGAAATAGTTAGGAGATAGAAAGGTGCGAATTGGAAAAGTAATCTTTTTTTGTCGTATGCACTATCATTCAATTCAACCAATATGAAACTTTCAATAAAATTCTGAAATATGTCATTTTATTTCTAAACAAAATTTCTTTCCTGTGTCATTGTCCAGAAACTGGGGATACCTTAGGTAAAGAATCAAAAGTGTGAAGCTAACTCTGTCTTCTTCCTATTCTCCTCATATGATTCTATAGATGAATATTCTAAGGATTTCTTAAAGTAACATTATTTTTGTAGAATGGGGAGAATTTATGGAAATTCTTTTAATCGAGGCCTTTTTTATAAGATCAATTTTTACGCTTCCAAAATGACCATGACAAGATCTTAGTCAGAGAGAGATTTGAGATTCATTTTTCCACCCTGGATGAAAAACTTTGGATTCTATTGACTATTCTGTTAATAGTTAGGAATAATTTGATGTTTGTGAGACTAGAGAAGCTCTCCGATGTTTTAATAGTTGTTTTGCCCATATCGTAACTTTGAGTGTAGTCAAGAGTTCAGCTTGGAACAAGAAAAAAAGATATTCTCTGGTTGCAGCTTATCCATCCATTCACGTAGCTTTGTGTTGTCCTAGAAAACTATGAAAGTGATTAATTACATTTTAGGCTCTTCGATTAAAAGTAAATACTTCAGAAATTCTTGTTGTTAGGGCTATGTTTATTTTATTGTCAAGATAATATTTAGCAGGATGTTAACTGAGAAATTAATCTTTGACCTCTAACTGTTCAAGAAGAAATGATTCTACAAAGAAGCTATGTCTTATTTACAATTGCTTCTTCTACTTCTTGCTATTCGAAAAAAATAGCTTTTTGTTCCCTATTTATAAGGAGAAATATGATTCCTATTATTGCTTGTATGCACACACACATATACGTCGGTTGCCTAAAATATCTCAGTTATGAGCAGACAACCTGAAAAAGGATGTAAGTCCATACAAGTGCGTTTCGGTTAAATATTTTACTGTTATTATCCATCGTTCCTGCCTGAAGTAGTTACCAATTCCAAATAAGACTTTTAATATGGTTAGGCTATTAAAAGTCAAATCCTATTTTTGAGACCCTGAATCCCAACAGAGGTATATGCTCTGCTAAAAGCAAAATTTATTTATATACTAGCCGCCTTTGGCGATCAGCTGGTTCGCCATGAGTAATGCGTTCTAAAATTTTCAATTAAATCACATATTCATTAGCCTAGAAGTAATTCCGGGAATTGATTGGCCTGAAAGCAATATTTTCTTTAAGATGATGGACGAAAAGTTCTAAAAGAACACCTTTTCCTAATAATATTCTATAATTTTATAAATCAATCAGTTTTAACTATCGGTTATGCTTCCAAAATATTAAAAATGTTTTTTCGATGATGTTGCCAAAATATGAAATATGTTTTTTTTTCAAAGAAAGCGAGAAAGGGAAAAAATTATTGAATTAATGATACAGATATTGCAAACGATTACATAAATATGCCATTAATTTCGGATTTCAATGCATATCCTGTCTAAATTCAATCAGGTTTACTGTAAATAAAGATAATTTATGGAATTAATGATACAGATATTGCAAACGATCATAGAATCATTTGCATTTATTTTTTAAAGAAAATATCACATTTTATATTTATTTTATTTTATCCTGTCACGTGCTGACAGTTGCATTTCTGTGGATTTATTTTGCGATGATAATTTTTTTTTTATTTGAACTTCCGGCATTCTTTTATTTTATCCAGTCACGTGATAAAAACATGGTTAAAATATTTCTTTAAAAATTCGTTAAAAATAGAAGCTTACGTTATAAATTAAAAAAACTGATACCGTTAGAAAGCTAATTTTTTTATCTTTAAATTGATGTAAAAACGTTTCAAACGTTATAACGGAAAAACGTCGAAATTTCGCTTAAATTTTAATTAATTCAAATTCTAATTAAAAATTCGAAAAAAGGGCTCCGAGTTGCACATTCGCGACCTCCAAGGTATACATGTACCAAATTTGGTAGCTGTAGGTCCAACGGTCTGGCCTGTAGAGCGCCAACACACACACACACACACACATTGAGCTTTATTATAAGTATAAATATAGATAAGTCTTTTTAAAATACGTTTCCTTCCAAGTAGAATGGCCATTCAATTTTCCGAATAGCATTCTTCCAGATAGCTGAACCATTTCTAACATTTTGGATTCAATAAAGAAATCACAAATAAATCCGTGACTTACTTCAACATGAGATAGTAACTGAGTCACCTTCTTTAATTTTATTCACTTACTTAATTCGTTAATTATTAACTAATTCATCAAAATGCTTTTTATTTGTTGTTTCCATGTAATTTTATTTATCTCTTTTATTTTATGAGAAGTTCATAAATGTAGGTTACCAATATTATTTTAATGCCATTATTAAGATACTATTGATTATAGATCATTAGAAATTGACTAAAACACTTACTTGGTGACATAGTCTTGTATACCTTAAACTGTCAATGTCGATCCCAATAAAATAATAGTTATATAAAAAGTGAATCAATGTATGTTTCGATTTTATAGGAGCCTCCCATTGCTTCATTGGTGTTTTTGTTGCTGGATCTATTTTAAAGAAAACTCAAAACTTTTCCAACTTGTAATAGTAGAGCTACAACCACAACCCCATAATATTTGATTCACCCCCATAACTATATTTTAAAGAAATAGTGGATTTAGAATTAGGATCTTACTTACATTTGAGACAGATTCTCAATAACTGTTTTATTAATCTTAGATTGTTAGAATCTAAGATTAATAATAGAATTTCTTAGAATCTTAGAAGACAGATTGTTTTATTAATCTTAGATTATGTTTGTAATTATATTTAGTGTAGCCTACTTCATTTCGAATAGTGTTTATTTTTATTTACTGATAAAATTAGAAATGACTCATTAATTACTGATAAAATTAGAATTTATATATATATATATATATATATATATATATATATATATATATATATATTGTGACAATTTTTGAGAAATGTCTTATTCATAAAGATGGATTTGTAATTGCAAATATAAAATGAACTTATGTCTAATAAGTTCATTTTATATTTTAGAATTTTGTAACAATCTTAGAGAAATTTCTTCTTTGCAAAATTCATTGTGGGCTCCACTAAACGAGAAAATGGATATTTTCGCAACAGGGCTGTCATTTCTAAATGTTTAAAATTTAATTTTTGCTATTGTTAAAAGCTTTCCTGTCGACATTATGCTATTGTGCAAATTCGGCAGGTGTTAAAATTCAATTTCTTCAAGCTCGTAAATTAATTTTTCTCAATTCTAAAACATTATGTTGAATTACACATAGAGATGCCATTTACAATCACTGTTTATTGCCTACGATTTAATAAATAATATTAATATCTTGGATGCCATTAGTAATATCAAATATGTTTTAAATAAATTATTACAGTATCATTTTTACTGTAAGTGAGAAGGGATCACTGTAAAGGATTTACTGTAAGTGAGAAGTTTATTTCGGCTTAAATCGCTGACAGCTTTCTGTCAACGGGCTTGTAAAGTGTCGCAAGTAACTACAGCAACAAAAATTTGTAGTTTAAATTAAACTTAAACTACAAATGAGTTTAAATCTGAATTCAACTGCAGAGATGCAAATAAAATCGCTAATTTTATCCATAAATTCGTGTTGGCATGAAATGTGTCATCAGTTGTGTCAAGCCATTGGGCAAATGTGCCAAACAAGCATACTATATTTCTATTTGGCAAGCTTCTTGAATGTGCTTTTATGCATTGTATCGCTTGCAGCTTTTACATAGCGAAATAAAAATTTCAAACTTATAATGGTAGCTTAAAACATAAGTAAAAATATTCAGTGAACTATTTGTGTCAAGTAATAGCTTTTCTGTAGTTAATAGAATTTAATTTTGCCAAACAAAACGTTTCTTGGTCCATCTAATAGACAAGATTCCCATATTATAACATGAGTTGTATTTTCAAAATTTTGCTTTAGTCCAGAAAAGGAGATATATCTCATACACAAGAAAGGAACGAACTGAAGTTGTTTCCCAAGCGATGCAACAGCAGAAGAAATAGAAATATGTATCCCCAGTGATTATAAGCTGTGAGATTCTGATAGGGATTTCTTTACACGCGTCGTTTTACGTAAGGGAAATCTAGATATACTTTAAGAATTTGGGAGAAATATTAAAAGGACAGAATTTAATCATTTCATTTGGAGAGTAAAAATACCGATATAAATATTTTTCCAGAGCTTATGCAACATTAATTAAGCAAAAAAATGTGGAATTGGATCAGGAAATACGAGCACATTTCAGAATTAGGTTAATATATGCTAAATTGTGATACAAATTTAGAAGTTAATTAGGATTAAAATTAAATTTTAATATATCATTATATAATACAAACTTTTGAAACAGGGTGGATTGGAATCTGTACAGATCTAAAAAATAATTCCTTAAATCTTGTTATAAGAACCACTGTGATAGGTAATCCGCCTATCAAGAATCTACTTACTCAAATGTTCTTTAGTAGTCAGTAAAAACAAGAAAATTTATATTGGTTGCATATAATGGCACTTGTCCTAGACATTCCCTCTGAGGATCTTACCAATTTTAAGCCTAGTGAGGGTCTCGTTTTTTAAGTAACAGCATCAATGGTCAAAAGTAGGACTTGTTTACTAATATGTTACATTCGCTTGCACAATCCCTTTTTACAGGGGGGAACAGTCACACACCTCACAAATAGAACGTCAAAGCAGAACAGTAACCATGCCCGAACCGGGACTCAATAGTTGGGAAGGCGCTTTAAAACTAGGCTCCGTCTTTTTGTTGATAAATGATATATTATTATTGTAAATTGATGAAATGTACATAAAACAAAATGCGCAATTTCATTGAGAAAAAAAGTATAGTATGTGAATTGCAAATAAACTTCGGGTCGGGTCAATCTAATGCCATTTAGTCATACCAGGCCGAATGAGAGTAACTTTTCTAATTAAGGTTTAAGTGTGTGCCTTTTGTTGTTAACTAGCACGATTAAGGTGAAAGTACGACTTTGTTCGAAAACACATGGCGCAACCCTTTTTAGGAGGCGGTTGAACTCATTCATACACTCATCCATCCGCAAGTCAGAATTTAGATTCAAATCAGGGACCAACACATCTCTGATTCAGAGGTATAATTTGTTATGGGAACTTGGAGGAATTTGCAGTCACGACATATTTAACGTGTCCCAACTGCCATCAGCCAACACGACAGTTTTTGGCCGAGACGAGGACAGAACTCGCTACCTTTCGGTTACCAGACTGGTGCCCTACCAGCCAGGCTACCGTGCCCTGGAAATAAACTTAATTAATTATAATGAAAAATTTAATTTACTGAATGTGACACAGATATGAAACAAGAAAAAAGAAATGCCGTTTTGAGTGTGTCAATAATAATACAGAAAAATGAAAAGATTAATCTGACTTTAACTCAAATTGTCTCACTGCGTTTATATTTAGTATACGTTTTTGCTTTATTTCCAACTGTCTCAGAAAATATTTAGACTTAAGATTACAAATTATTATTTCATGTATTTGTGATTTTTTTAAAGTATCATTTCTAATACTGCTATAAATTCAATTATTTATGTTCAATTAATTATTTAATGTATCTAATTAATTATAAAGAAAACGATTTATATTGGAGGAAATTGACAAGAAAATCATTGTATTTCCTCACTTGTCTGAATTTTTCTAAGTGAGATTACTCTTTCCTAATTTTAAGAGTCTCTATTATAAAAATTATAACGTGATACTTCAGACAAATCAAACATCCATTAGACAATAAGAAGTATGTAGAAATTTCTAGAATTCGCTTTCAATTAGGCAAGCTATTAATATGAATACAATATAACAATACCATCTATATTTTGAAATTTCATATAGTTGGCCAGCGGAAGATATAAATGCTCTTTAAATCTTCTTGCTTGAGATATTTTATGATCATTTCCAAATATATGCAAATTTTATTGACATCAGGAGTTTAAATAAATTTCAGTGGAACATTATTTCTTTTCATTTCACTGTGATGGCTGACTTTTGTATCTGAAACTTATTGATAAAATGAGGGGTCTCAAAAATATCGTCTTGATAAAATGGTAAGATCAATTGCTATTTTTTTCTCTATTAAACTATTTATTCAAAAAATAATTTTTAATTTTATAAAAAAAATTTCGAATTTTTATGAAACAAAAAAAGAGAGTTATTTTCTTACTTTAAATAGCTCATTATTGTCTATTTCTTATTTTAATATGAAATCATCAAAAGAAAATAGTTTAATCTTCCAATTAACTTTATATTTTCGACATTTATTTTTACACTACAAGTAAAAAAAGGATTTGTGTTTGATATTTTTTGGTCAAGAATTATATATATTTATTTAACTGCATATATATTTAACTGTCATGAATTTCTTAATGAATATATATTTAACTGTCATTTTTCTAACTGAAAATGGCAAATTAGCTTATCTTTATCCTTTGTCTTAGCAAATTTTATTTCCCTGTTTATCGAACAATCTTGTTTACATAAGCATTAAATTCTGTAATATTACTTATTAGCTTCCGTTGGTGACCATGCGGTTCGCTTGTATTAATGGTGTCTATAAGGTTCAATTAATATTTTAAATACTTAGCCTCATAAAAGATTCTTTTGCAAAATAGTTATAAACTTCAAATATTAATATTCATATAATTCACTTATTCAGGCTTTAAACCGTTTTGATAATTACATAGTACATTTCTCTTTAATTTTCTATTAGCACCCATAAAATTACATATTAAAGTGAAAATGATGAAACTGCAAAAAAGTTTTAAAGAATCCAAGCAAGAATTTAAAAAACTCAATGTTAAATGAAAGTAGAGTCATTCGGCATTGCAGTGTTATATCGATATATATTTTATAGATATATTTTAGTTTCTCAGTGAATTATTCAACAAAACCTTCAAAAATTCTTCGTAACATTCAGATTTTTAGCTTTATTTTCGAGGGTATATAAGTACTATGAATAATAATATTTTATTTTTTTTCGGTTTATAAATATACTTAAAAAATTATGAAGTTTACATTTTAAGACAGTCTTTTTGTCTTATAAATTCATATTCTGCAAAATATTCTTGGCTCGCCACCTTTTAAATAAATAAACGCTTCAATATTCTGCTATCAAATCTGACTTATTTAATATTACAGCAATCAAAATTTTCATGATCTAGACTAATCGTTATAAAGAAACTCTTGGAGATGATTGGCTTTTTTTAGACAGTGGATGAAGCGATCTAAAATTATCCGTTTATAAAGAATAGTAATTGTGAAATTTTAATAAAAACCAGCTTTTTTGAGTGATTTAGTTGATTGGAGTGACTCTTTTGATTTAAAATCTTAAGAGTATTTTGTTAAATATGATTCACAGGGCAGAGAATGTATGTAAAAATTTAAAATTCGTAATTCATTAGTATCTATTGATTCAGTTTACATAAAAGTTAATTATTGATTTCATTTAAACCGATTTGTGTCTGTTATTGAAGGTATACAGAGTAGAGTTTTGGCTCCGATTAGAGTTGGTATAAATAAGCTGGTATAAATTCAATCATATTTGCCTTAAATAAAACCTTTTAGTTGAATTAATAATATAGGTATTGCAAACGATGATACAAAAGGTTTCCAAGCTTTTCCTTTTCAAAAAAAAATTGTGTTTCATATTTTTTCATTTTATACAGACACGTTATGAAAACTATATTTTCATATTTTTAATTTGGAATGATAGTTAACTTTTTTTTAAAATTTCAGCTTTTGTCACTGTGATGGCAACGCATTGATAAAAGTTATTTTTTCCCATTCAATATGCTCATGTAGCTTAAATTTTATTTCTTATTTCGATCGAAATAAATGGAAAAATACGATTAAAATATTCATTTAAAAATTTATTAAAATATAAATTTAATATTAATTAAATATAAATTAAAACAGTAATATCATTTGAAAAGATAATTTTTTGAACTTTAACTTGATGTAAAAAATCATTTTTTGCAATAATATTGATAATTATTGAAGTTATCACGAAAAAATGCCGAAATTCCGTTTAACTATCAATAAATTAACATTATGATCAACAATTCGAAAAAAAAAATTCCATATTGCACATTTCCAACTATCAAGGGATATACATACCAAATTTTGTAGCTGTATATAAAACGGTCTGCCCTGCAGAGCACCAACACACACACACACAAACATTGAGCTTTATTATAATTATAGATATATGTAAGCAATAAAATTGAAAAGACGAAGAAATGAGCATTTTCTTTGAAAAATCATGGTTGTTTTTTTACGCTCCCAAAACAGCTTCGTAAAAAGCAATGAAATCCCTTTTTGTATCATTCAGTCTTTCGGGGCTTGAATTTGTGTCAAACAAGAATTTTCTTCGCTTTATATATCTGTTGGGCTGAATTTACGATATAAAAACAATGAGTGTCTCTTAGTAAATTTCCATTTGTAATACTTCCTTTTCAAAATAAATAAATATTTTAATCCCATTCAAATTTGGTCAGTTTGCCTATTTGGCATTTTTTAATATTTTATTGGTGAAGCTAAAATGAGTTTTTACTTCGCAATTTCTATAAATATATTTCAATCATTAATAAAATACATTTTATTCATCCACTCAAGTTAAAATACATTTTTAAAACTTGTAGTGGAGAACACTAGATGTTAATAGATTTTTTTAAATATTTATTCATCAATCAAACGTAATTACTTTTTAATACTTGAAGTACAGATTTAGCAGTTTGGAATGAAAACTTCAACACGTAAAATTCAAACATTTCAGTATTTTTCACGTGAAGATGATGAAAGCGAAAATCGAATTTATTTGATATATAACATTTTTTTGATAATTATTAAAATAAAATTAACTAAAACATATTTTTTGTTGCCTTAAGTAGGAACTTAATTTAATTTTTTTAAATAAAAATTGTTTAATTACTTTTTGTTGAACGAAATGGCATGAAAAATGATTTGTATTTCCAATATAAAAAGCACATATGAAATTTTATTATTATGTCTCATCACATGATTGAGCTTTGGCACTCAAAAGCAGACATAAATATTCTTTGCTCAGCTATGAGTAAAATGTTGTATTCATCAACTTTTCAAGGTTGGATTATATTGATAATTCAGTCAGTGTCTCGTTTTGTAATTTATATGTGAATACTAAATAGTGTTCACATACACTAGAGCTTTAACTCTAGAAAAATAAGTTTTATTTATTTAAAAAACAAATGAACCAATTTTTTCTGCTAATAAACCGTATTAAAAAAGTGTCTCTGCCTATTTTTTTTTTCATTGCCTTCAAAAATGTGTTCGCCAATTTTTAAAACAAACAATTTAGTCGCAGTTTTAATATATATAACCACACGGTGATTGTTATGAAAACAGAGATGTCATGAAAAATAACCTTTCCAGACCCAACATAAAAGTGTGGAGTTCATCAAGAACTCAAGGTCAGATATATTTACGATTGGATCGCCGTTTCTGTTCAACTTTTGTTTATTATCTATAAAACTGAAATATATATTTTGCTTTCTGATCATTCTCGCAACCAGCAGCTTCTTTTTAATTTTTTATAACCATAATCGTTTTAGCTAAAGTATTGTTCAAAACATATTCGAAATTCAGTGCTTTTATTTTCTATTCCAAAATTCTTTTTTTCTCTTAGAACGACCGGTTTTGTCAATTTTAACAGACATAGTTCCAAAGCAAATATTTTGCAGTGACGTTTTATATGTTGTCATATTGATACTTGTAAAATAGCGGATGTTTTCTATACTCTACTGCCGGAGCAAATAGTAATAAATATTTTGTAGCATAGATATCATTTTTTTATTTCTTTCAAAACATTTAGATACACCCTGTGGATCTATTAACAAGTAAACAGAGAAGCAAACTGCAGTAGAAATGATAGAAATCGCGATTTTTCTGAAAAAATGAATTTATTCAAACAAATACTTTCGTTCAAAGCTCAATTTTAAAAATAAAGGTTTTTTTATTCCTTAGAATTAAAGCAATATTCAAGTAAGCTTTTTATATCAAAGATTTGCAGAACTATAAGAAGTTTAACACTTCGATTACTAAAACGGCCAAGCCTGTTCTATGCTGATGAGTCATTTTGAGTCAGTTTCTGTTTCAAACGGGCCTATTTAGGAATTAAAGCGAGGGTTATTGACAACTTGCTTTATATTCTGTATCCCTACTACAAATACAAACTGGCGTCAAAACGGCCCATTAATATAAAACTTTCACGGTAATGTGGGCCGGGTAAGTAGTTAAAAGGTTAAACTTCTGAGAGTGTATTAACACCTTGTTATTTAAAATAATAAATCTGTTAGTGTACACTTTTGTGAAAATTGTCTTTTATATAACTGAGTTAATTTTCCACTGTCAGTTTCAGAATATAATTTTTAATTTTATTCTTATTTTTTTGCATATGTTTTTCTTTGTGATAATTTTTATAACGAGTTTCCAATTATGAAATACATTATTTAGAGTTTTCTAGCTTATTTCTAATGTTAACCAGATCTGAATAAAGCTTGGATCAACTGATGAATCAATCGACTTAAGAAAACTTCCTTCTAATACCGAAAACAAAGCTACTTGGCCTACTTAAGTGAGAAGAGGAAATAAAAAAAATCATTAACTGGGAACAATTTTTTAATTTCTGTATGATAGAAAAACTGGCTGATAAAATTTTTATTCAATAATTACAATTAATATAAATGTGTGTATACATACGACGATGTGTGTATACATACGACGATGTGTGTAT
>JAPMOQ010066519.1:42392-79277 GCA_026543055.1 Argiope trifasciata | reverse complement strand
ACATACGACGATGTGTGTATACATACGACGATGTGTGTATACATACGTGTATATATATACACAATATTAAGCGGTAAAAAAAATTTTCAGCGATCCATATGCTTCGCCACTAACTGTATTTATTCATAAAATTATATCCCCCTAAATGACTTATATACGAAGTTTTTTCTCCCATATAAAACAAAATTAATTAACTTATCATAAAATTATTGATTTTCGCAAAAATGAACTCGCATCCTTTATCCTCAAGGGGAAAATCCTAAATTGCTTGCATTTTGCCGAATAAGCAACTGCCTGTTTGTCCCAATCTTCAACACAAACTGCTAAAATATTGAAAATATTAAGAATAAATTACATTTATTTAACGAATTAATATATAAGTATATTATAGCTGTTACTTATGGCCCCTTACAAGCCCGCTGACAGAAAGCTGTGAGCGATTTAATCCTAAAATGTTTTTACAGTAGCTCCAGCTAGGACCAAGAGTACGACTTGGCTACTTCATGCTTCGAATTCGATTACACAACCCCTTTTTACAAGTGAGAGCATTCCCATTACTCACAGATAGAACACAGTATAACTACCATGCCCGAACCGGGATTCCCAGATCACGGGAAAGGCACGCTACCACTATTCCAGGACGCCGGTCTTTTTAATGCATTAAAAATTGAATAAATTTAATTAATATTTGGAAAAATTGTGTTGTCATCAAGTATCATCCACTGTAAGTTTTTAAAATGTATCATAACTTAAGTGGATGAATAGAAATTATTTTATTAACTTTTGAAAAATTGAACCAGATATATAAATATAAATAGGGAGAGTGTGAACTAGTAGAAGAAATTGAAAAAGACAATAATTTTGGGGGTAGTAAAATATGTTTCAAGTTCAGAAATAAAATATTCTATACTATTGTAAAAAGACTCTCTAAGTACTAAAAGATTTCATAAAACTGTCATAGTTTTTGGTACTCATACCTCAATTATACCTTCATCAAATCTAATCGGGTGAAAGTTTCTAACGATCAAATCACGTACCATTCGGAAATTCTTTCCCACTATTTTTTACTTCTAAAGTTTTTACTCTAATTTTTTATGGCAATTTGAAAAAAAAAACTTTGTTGTGTAATAAACAGAAGCAAACTATGCAGATAATTATAGTTTTAAAATATTTATCTTGATCAAAAGTGTAAATTTAAAAATTATCCATGTTTACATGTTATTTTAATTGTTTCCTCTTTTTCATATTACAATATTTGCTCACGAATTTTCTTTAACCACTCTCATTATAACCATGGCAAATTAAGAATTTCCCTACGGCTTTTAAAGTACAAATTAAAAAAATAAGCCTCTTTGTATGCTCACGACACTTCCAAAAGGAACAGAATGGAAATAATCTATAAATTGTCTTAAAGTCCTCAAAAATTATCTAAATTGAATAGACATAAAATAGTACAGAAAAACGAATGAAATTATCATCAATACAAACAGAAATTAGTACCAATAAAATTTTCATTCTACTTTAAAATAAAAACATTTGGCGACATTTTAATAGAAACCCGAAGTAAAACAACTGAAGGTATGGTAGGCCTTATTATCCCATCGCTCAAATTCATGTCCTGCAAAATATGTGTCAGATCCTCTTGAAATTTGCAGAAAATTTATTTCAAGGTTCAGAAATAATCTTTAATTCAAAACCCAGCATTTTTATCTATTTTAGAACACCAAATCCCTTTAAAAATACTTAAAAAATTTTTATGCCATTTAAATAAACAAATCATGTCTTTCAATTTTTGGAATTTTTAATTTGTTTTCTGCAATAAAAGTCTATTTTTTACCACTTCATTCAAAACAGAATTATAAATAAAGTGTATGTAATCTTAGTGTACTTAATACTGATTACCATTAATTTTGTAAAATTTTAATTAAAAAAATACAATTTTCTATATTTTATTACATTAATAAGAGCATTTCTTTAGTTTTCCGAATTATTTATTTTGTATTTTAATCTTAAATATGTTATATGTCTTTATTCTATAGAATATTGTTACCAGTTTTCCTAAATTCATGTTAAACTTGGACCTGGAAATTATGGAATCAAAATTTACATCGTAATGAATTGATATTCAAGGTCAAAAAATACTGAAATAATGTCTCTTCAAAGGGAACACACAACTCTCCAGAATATTAGAATGCTATAAAATCTTGAAAAGAATAAATCTACACCCTTTCTTCCTTACAAACGAACAAAAAACGAAAAAGGAAATAAATGTATTCGAAAAGTATTGATTGTGATATCCACTCAATAATTTTATATTTTCAGGATTTCTATACTCAATTTCACCATGGGATTGGCTCCTATTTTAATTTTGGCAGAAACGTCAGCAAATTTATCAACACTCTTTCCTACTCTGAAAATGAACTTTTATTCCTTGCCATCAAGTAAGTACTAAAAAAGAAGAAATAAAAAAGAAATAATTTTATTTTAATGTAACTAACTGCAGCTGATAAGCGGTAGAAGAAATTTAGTTTCATTTTTATCACCTGATCCTATTCATTACGTAGCTTTTAGACTTTGCAGTAGCGTCTTTTGCACTTCTCCTGTCGAAAGCCGGTACGTTGAATGTTGTGAGCTCTCTCTCAATCAGAGACGAAAAATTCTCACTCTTCATTATTATTTTAAATTTTTATCCATTCTATCACATCCGTTTTTTAATTACAAGCAAAGTTAATTCATTCTTCGCTTACAAAAGGTCAGACTATTAATCATTTATTCATTCCTTAACAGAGCAACAAACACTCTAAACAGTTTAAACAAATACATTATTCTTATTGTATCAAACGTAAAAGATCTCATTCCTTGGAAACCCCATGGACTAAAATACTTAAATCCATTTACAACTTTTGATCAATCTTATACGTCCCCTGTAATTTATCTCCAACTGTTTGCTCATCACAGTGTAGCATTTAAACATTTCATTCCAATATTTACAAACGGTTCGAAAGGTACTTCATTTGCTTGCGTTTTTAATCATGACACCAACTCATTTCAACTTCATCCTTCATTCTCTTTTTTTACTTCAGAAATTACAGCCATCCTTCATGCATTATCTCACATTTCAAATAGTCCACCCGGTAACTATATCATTTATTCAGACTCAAAAAGTGTCTTGGAATCATTGACATCTCTTCACTGTTTCTCTCTTCCATTGACTCTTAAAATACTTGAACTACATGATAATCTCACTTCCAAGGGGCTCAAAGTTCTTATCTGCTGGATTCCTTCGCACGTTGGTATACCGGGAAATGAATTAGCAGACAATCTATTGAAATCTCCTATTCTATTAAAAGACGTACAAAACCACGTTAAGCCCAGTTTGCATTTAAAATGGCAAACCCAGTGGTCTCTGGCAAATAAATTTAAAACTATAAAGCATCAAATCGTCTTTTGGCCTTGTTTGTCTTATAGAAAATTTAACATCATTCTTACTAGATTAGGAATCGTCTACACACGGCACACACATAAAAATTTGCTGTCGTAGGAACCCGCACCCCGATATTCAGTATGTCCGTGTCCTTTGGCATCTCTTCACATTTTAATAGAATGACACAATTTAAGTTCCCCATCCTTAACTTTTTGCTTTTTTAAAAAAAATGACTGGCTTTTAATTTTGGTTTGATCCTTGAACTAATTTTCAATTGTTTTTTATCACGTTTTTACATTTTGTAAATTTTACAGGTTGACAGGTTCAGGGAAACGATGCAATTTAGTAAGAAATTTTAAAACCTTTCTAACAAGATTAAATCTCCCCACATGTTTGGCGCAGTTTGATGAAAAAAGGTTCTTGTGCCAATAAAATCCATCAACCAACTAATCATGTTTATCACCAAGTATCTCTTAATATTACCTAAGTTTGACGCAGCCAAAAATTGTTCTTGGATCAATAAAACCGAACCAGAAGCTTATCAAAATTTATTCTTGATTTTCGTAGCCTTCGTTAATAATTTCAATCTTGTGGTCTACAGGAGGTTGACAAAAAAAACCCGGTTTATTTTCAAGAGTTTTTTTCTAACTGAAACGTTACCAAACTATTCTAAGTTCAGCTAAAAAATGCACGCTACTTAATCAAGTGCCTTTTCTTAGAAGCTACAAATTAACCTTAGTTATGGTTTTCCATAACTATGTAATTTCTTTTATTGCATCATGTGAATTTCTTTACATAATATACATGAGAATGTTTTAATACAGAAAATCATTCTGAGCTCCTGCCGTGAAAGAATATTAAATGTATCTTAAAAACATTTTGAAAATAATTTTACATTAAATTTGGAAGCTTTTTATCTTTTATGATTTTGTATTATTATGAAATAAATACACTCAGTGGAGATACGAGAAAACTAACAAGCTCATAACATATACGAGGATTGGAACTTTAATAGTGGCAATTATTTCTTCAAATGGTCATGGTCACTGTCATGGCTATTCATGTCCCCAGGTTTTACAGTCCTTCACTATAGTTTCCAGCACTCTGTGCAAACGTTTCCAATGATGTGGAAGTCCCAGAACACCTGTAGTAGCTTCTATTTTGTTGATAGTTCGAATGGACCGGTCTATCGTCACAAGAATCTCTGAGTGACATTCGTCTATTTATCACCCAAGACAGGATTCGAATGTTCGAGAAAGAACGTCGCTGCTTATTAATAGTAAAGATTTCTCGAAGATTCATCTACACTTAAAAGCTGCTATTTTTGACGCCAAAGTTTACATATTCATCAACAAATGGTCACAGAAATTGTTGCTAACGTCGGGAGTAATTGATTCGGCTTTCATTCGGCATTTGTCAGAACTATATAAAATTCCACAATGAATCGATACTATATTCGCCACAGTACTTTATACTAAAAAATTTGCGGATAAAAAGAAGTGATATTAGGAAATGATATACGAGAAGCATTTCTTAATCTATTGCACCTTTAAAGTTATCTGACTACGTTAGAAACACTAGCTGTCGACCCCATTGGTGTGTTTTTTTATTTCTATTTCTTGTAGTTCCGACTTTTTTCTTTCCAAAGCAGTTTATCTTTTCTAGGAAAAGGAAGATCTGCCCTATCATCCAGGATCGCATATTTTTCAGATAAAATTTATCTTTAACTTCAGTTTTCTAAAAACTTCTAATTTTCATAAAAGTTCTCCGCTGTTAACATTATATCTCAAACACTAATAGAGGTATTTACATAAAAATTTCAGCGTGTGTTTTAAATAATATGGACCAATATAATGAACCAAAAGTTTTATTGTTGGTGAATTACTTTTTAATTTATCGGTGTTTTTAGAAAAATTAAGTTATGAATTTATGGAAAAGATGCATACATACGAATATTTTTACTCATCACTTCTTCGCATCTTAAAATTTTTCTTAGATTTTAATTCGTTTCATTCATCATCATAATTCTATGACTTGTGTGCAAAGAAAAATAGGATTGGGGCTTTTCAATTTTCTGTAGAGTGGTAACTGTTTTGGTTAAATTTCACTACAATTTTCTATAAATTATCCTTTTTCTCAAAATACATTATATTTTCACATAATCCTGTTGTATTTCTACACATTTTTATTATAATTGGCTATAAATATATGAACTATAATTTCAAACAGTTTTTAAAAAATCCAATTAAAAAATATCCTTTGAACGTAGTCGGATACCTTAAGCAACCTCTAATTTAGGTAAAGACATCTAAAGTATAACATTATTAAAAAAATCTTCTTTAAACATTCGATAAAATGAAAACAAAGCTTTAGGAACTAAAAACTAAAGACATAAAAATGTAGAAAACAGAAAAATATCTTGATTTATTGGCATGAAGTATGGTTTGTTTTTAAAAAATCTAGAAAACATTTCTCTAAAGGTTATCCTTTAAATTTAAAGTCTGACAATATTTCTTAGAAAAAAAATCCCATCAGGAATGTAAACATAACATCTGTGAAAATATTTTTGACATCAGAAAAATATCATAAGGTTATTTTTATATATATATTGAACAGTTTATTGTGTTTTCTAGTGTATTCGGAATTCCAAAATGCAATTAAAAATGTTTTTAATCAAACAATAATTATATTTGTAATTTAAAAAATGTATAAATATTGCTTGATTTAAAAAAAACATTTTTAAATCAAGCAAAATTTTTATTTGTAATTTAAAGCGTCTATAAATATTGCTTGATCTAAAACATTTTTTTTAAGTCAAGCATTACTTATAATTTAAATTTAAAAAATTATTAGAAAAAAATATTACCAAAAGACAAATACTCATAATTATAAAAATTCAACAGCGTTTCTTTATCCATTTCTAGTAAGTTATTATAAAAAGATATCTTTATAGTATGATCAAAAAAGGTTTCATTGAATTATGAAACCATATTCTTTCCACTAGGTGCCTTTCTTTTTCACCTCTTTCAATAGAATTCACAAAATGAAAGATTTTTCTGTGATATAATGTGATTAAAAAATATGACAGCACTGTAAGATTTCATTTAAAATATATGTATTTTGTCAAATTGCACTATAATATATTCTACATCAATAATTAATAAACACAGAAGAGAGATACTCCTCATAAAAATTAAAGTATTATAGAATAGTAGAAAACAATTATTACATTATTCCGCTGTTTTTCTAATTTAAGTTTTAAAGCGTAAATAGAATTTCAGTCAGAGCATGCAGTTTGCCGGATAATTTATAAGATTATCGCTGAATCTCAATTTACCGTGGCTCCATCTATATTATATGTATATAACCATATATCATATGATTATATACGCCCAAATTTCAAGGCTTTTACTATTTTAAATTGTACGAATTTCTTCAGAAAAATTTCATGTTTTTCATGTTAAATTTTAAAAATGAAAAAAAAAAGCTGTAATAAAATTTATTAAAAGCACAATATAATAGAAATATATAGAACTTTAAGCATAATATATTAAAGGAACGCTTTTTCAGCATGTTGCAATTTAAAATGGTTTTCTTTATTTTTTCAATTCTTAGAACTATAATTTAATTTAAATTCACTCTGAATAAAACTTAAGAAATGTTGGGAAATGGCGGTTATATTTACTGTTAATTATTTTTGTTTTATATTTATAGCGAATGATCAACCTGTTCAGAACTCAGAAATTAATGATTCTCAGCCACTGAATGCTGCAACGTAAGTACCATAATAGAGAATTTCTTTCATATGTTATGAATTCTCTTTGCCTGCTAAATATTGGTAACTAAAGAATTGCTAATCTTTCAAAGGTAATACTTAATTTGAAATTTAACTTTATATTAAATCAGTTAATTAATTAATTAAGTTAGTCAATTGAAATTCGCTTTTGTATGGAACTTCATTATTTTCGGATAGAAAATGCAACGTTCAAAAAGTGTGGTGATAGATTTTTTTAATGTTTATATCAAATAATAAAAAGATTACCTTGGTTCTCCAAATGTCATTAAAATTTTAAATGGCTTATTTTAACATTGCCCAATTACTTCATAATGAGTTTTTTTAAACTATGATCAAGTTTATTATTTCATTTAAAATAATTAAATATTGAAATCCAAAATTAAAAAAACACAAAGACAAAGCACAAAAGCTGTAGAATGTCGACCTAGGAGAAGGGAAAATTATTTTAGTAGAACATGATCTTCTATAATTTTAACATAAGAACATTTGATCGATCTTCTTTAAATATTTAAACGCAAGAAATCATAGTCGTATTTTTATGTGACAGTATACTGATATGTATCTTAGCAACAAAATTGTTGGATAACGGATATATTTGATTTTTGCACATGAACATTTTAAGATTTTTTAAAATTCGTAATTGTTATTATATTATTATTAAGAAGTATTTTCCCAAAAGTAAAGCTATTAGTGTTGGAACCTATATTTAAAAGTTCATATATCAAATGTTCACTTAAATTTTGGCAGATAATTTCTGACAAAATTTATTGACAAATTTATCTGACCTATAGATAATTTCTGAACTGATAGAAATAGGTATACAACTAGATTTAATAATTATTTGTATCAAAAAATTTAAAATAAATACGATGCTTGGTGATAGTTGATTAAACTAAAAAGAACCGTTCAGGAATGTTTAAAAATTAATTCATTATATATGAATAATATACCAGAAAACTGTATATAAAAATTATCTATACATTTTGATACTATATTTACTGTCTACACTTACATTACGTTATTTAGAACATTTATGCAAATACATACATATATCTAAATCCTTTGAAATTTCCTATTGATCCACGATTAGAGTAAACATTTTGCATACAGCAGTATCAAATTTCAAACTAACTAAAAAAGGATATCTTATATTTCCCAAATAAATTCAGAGTTTTATAAATGGTTTCTAAATTTTTAAACATGTTGAAGCACGAAATAAAACATACCTGTAACAGTTTTGAACAGAATACCAATTCAAAATTATTTCGATATATGAATTTTTTTAATGCGAAATAAATGCTTTTGTTTTTTAAAAAAAATGTATTTTGTTTGATAATCATTGGTGAGTCATCAGTACAGAAATTAAAAGTTTTACAAGATTATTCATTAAATGATTGCAATATTTTAAAAATAAATTTTTTATTTATAAATATCCTAAGATTTTTAATTTCATAACTCGATGGAAACTTTTTTGCAATTCAAAAATACTAAATAGACACTATTTCATATAAGATACAAACATTTATTTAAAAATCTTGAAGTGATGATTTAAATGATAAAATTACCCGATTCCTTTCTCCCAAATACAAACTCATATTCGCACAACCTGCTCGATTTTACACGTTATGGTGAATGTTACAACGGTAACCAACGGTGGTGGCTTGGTGGTAAGGTCTCGGATACGGAGCTTGTTTTACTTACAAGCATCTCTTTTTTGATGAGAAGGCTCCCAAATGTACAACGTGTCATACTTCTTCTTGCATACAGCCGACCACCCCGCCACCTCAGTACGTAGCAGTATCGGCAGGATGAACGTGTCATACTGATTTGTCACACAATGATACATACTACATTCAAAATCAACGTGTCATGCTGATTTTAAAGCAAAACACATTTTAATAGTGTGCCCCTCTTTTAATTTCTATCGAAAACAATTTTTTTAAATCATCATCCAAGGCCTTGCAGGACTTGTTGGGGGAAAAACACCACCCAAAAGTTTTTAATTAAAAAAAAAATACATTCACTTTATTACTTACATATGAAACTAACGATTTAATTTTACTTGCGTAGCTTTAGGTTTTTCCCTTGTAATCTTTTGCCAATTTTTGCTGTCGTTTTTGTATAACAGCTGTATTCATTCATTTTTGAACGAACGAAGGATTTTGATTTATGTTATTATTCTCTAATTGCTGTATTCATTTTACCATACGTATGGCGCATTCTAGCGTAGATTGGCTCTTGCGCCAAGAAACCCCAATCCAATCCAATGCCCCTTCTTGTCTCATTTTTGCCTTATTTTTACATATTTATTGGCTTTTCTTTTCAAAAAAAGAAAGGTGAATTTCGAACATTTAACTCTTAGAGTAGACAACTACTTAAAAAAGGAAAAACAACTTTAAAATGTAATTTCTACTCTAAACTTGTAATAGACAAAAACATAATACTTCTATCATAAATATTTAAAATAAATATGATTTTTTTTTGTTTCAATCAAAAACAATGCAGTTCCAGAAATTGAGTTTGTCGGCTAATTACGCAGTACCGAAAAGATCGTAAAGGCATTAAAAACACTTTTTATTTCTGTTTTCAAATAGAAACAAAATACGAAACGATAATATTTTCTTTTTAAATTTCATTTATAGAGCTCAAAAAAGAAACACGATGTCACAAAATTTGTAACTGTCTTTGAAATGATTTTGTTCGTGATAATATTTTATCGGTTGCTACTATTATTTCTGTTCTCAAATAAAAAGTTCAGTGTGGGCAAAGTTTACCAACATTCTATGAAAGTGATTGCAAAGGGGCTATTCGGTGCAGATTAAACCTTAACTCATTCTTAAATATGAATGCAGATTAGACTAGTTATGGGTCTAATCATGAAATCACAATTTCTCACTTCAGGACTAAACAAAATCATGTTTCATGAATTGTACTCTAAGCTTTAATCTGCGTATATCTACAATACTTTATTAATCGCATTCGAGAGATTGAGTACTTAAGATATTGCAGACAAATACCGGAATGCCTAACAAGAAAAGGAAATTCTTTGTTCTCAATTTGTGCTTTTGAAAGCTAGGTATATTTCAATAAACAAGATATATTTAGAAATGAATCAAGCCGGCTTTTCAATGAATATGAAATTCGGAATTGATTCATTTCGTAATGCAGAATTAAAAACCTTCAAAGAAATTGAATTCGAAATTGATGGACTTTAATTTATTTATAAAAATATATTTTTTTTCAAAAAGGAATAATACAGATGAATACTGGAATTTTGAAGCCTCAATACTAAAGGATCCTCATCACTGCTTAAGCGAACAAACCTCATCATGTGATCCTTCTGACCCATACAGAACGATAGACGGAAGTTGCAACAATTTGATTCATCCAACTTGGGGCGCTGTTAATGATTGTTATTTTAGATATCAACCAGCATCTTATGGAGGTAAACAAAAATTGAATTACTGTTTATAATAACAGATTCTTTTTCATAGAAATTTATTAGCAATTTTTGAAGGTCATTGCAAGTTAATACATTTATATAATGCTATTAAAATGGGCATAAACCAAAATCAAATTAGATAATATATGTAATCTAATTAATTTAAATAAGCTCCCGAATAAGCTCAAAAATACCCTCTAATTCATTCAAATTCATTCTCTAATATGACTTGAATATGCTATCTTATGCATCAAAAAGCGCTATCTAATTAGTATAAAAAGGCTATTTAATGCATTTGAATGCTCTATTTAATTCATTAAAATGCGATATCTAATGGGTCCAAACAAGTTATCTAATCTTATGACCTTCTTCTAATATAATTAAGATGCACCAAGGAAAAAAAGAATCGTCTATCTAGACAGAGCATGCGGATATCTGGCAAAACCCATGGTGGCGAACGTAATCTATCTATCCATTGGCAATGTCTATCTATCTACCTTCAATGTATCTGTCTTCAAAATTGTCAGCAGATAAGTCTTTCCATTAACAGTTGAAAACAACTAACTCAGTTACGCTAATCGATATATATACAAAATGTTATACATGGCTTTTTACTTTAAGAAGTAACAAAATTATGATTAATAAATTCACATTCAATTTATATTTTTAAAAGATAAAATTCTGTATCAAACAAAATTAATTGTGTCATATTGAGGATGAATACCATAAAAAAAGAACATTCCTTTTGACTCCTACTTTTAACATAATTTATGTCACTAGTTAAATTCTTATTACACTTTTTCTTATTTATAATAATATTAACATTTCAGATTTCGAAACATTTCCAAAATCTAAGAATGGAGATCCTTTGCCTCCCGTTAGAGATTTAATCGTGAATATCTTCAAAAACGTTCACCGACCATCTCCAAACATTTCCTTCATGTTCACAATCTATGGCCAAACTGTGGCCCACGATTTATCCAGAGCAGAAAATCTCAACAGTAAGTTAATCTCTCAGAGTGGAAAATGTCTTGTCATCCTTCTTTCAATAGTCTTTTTTTGCTCAAATATTGCGAATTATAAAAAAGATATATAATAACCTTAACATGGCATGGCAGTATAGATCTGTATATTTTACAACATTTGTAAGTAGCAGCATTTACATTGTATGTGTGTTTCAGTTTTAGTTTTACTAAACCTGTTTCCTTGTTTCTGAATGCAGCTGAAATCCTTGACAATTGACTTGTTTTTCTTAACATGTGGTACTTTTCATTGTTGGTGGACTATCTCATTAAAATTTTATTTCGGCAAGTGTTACGAATTGCAATAAAAAGTCATGAGAAATGTATCATATATATTTATATAATAAGTAATGAAAATATACTGTAAAATTTATTTTCGATAGAAACAAAGAGAGAATGATGAATATTTATATTTTTGCAGATACTGATAAATTTATGCAAGAAAACTGTAGCCTTTTTTAATGTAAAAATACACCAATATGTAAGACCAGTTCCACATACGTAAGCTAAACGTAGAAAATTGTCTGATCTTTTGGTATCAGTCAAGAATTCGACAATATGCTAGTTCCATGAGAAAATTCTGCGCAAAGTAAAGCCTGATCGTGTCCAACCTCACCGACTTGAAAAGTGACCTGATAAATGGAGTTCCCCTCGCTGAAGTGTCAATGAACAGAACAGCCAACCTTGTGGGTACTTCGAGGACCACTGTACCAAGGGTTATGATAGCCTACACATTCCTGGTTAAGGTGTCTTCTGCGAAGCAAACAGTGGGGGAAAGTCGAAACTGAAGGATCGAGATAGACGGCTGTTGAAGCGGATAGTCGCCCGAAATCGCAAGACTACACTGCTGCAAGTAACTACCCCGTATCCATGAAAACTATTTAACATTTTGAGAACATTTGTAGCATAGTAGCTATTCCAAAACCGTTTGTTTCAGCGTGGAATGCTATGAAGGGATTACAGTGGTGCTGATACCACCTAAATTGGATGCAATTGCAATGGTAACAAATCATCTGGTTTGATGAATCCTCATTTACATTTTTTCACACCACAGGGCGTTTGCCTATGTTCGTCTAGTAATCATAGACAGACGCATTTAATATTGACTGCTTCGTTCCAAATATGATACATGGAGGGAATTATGAGATGGTGTGGGATGTAATATCTTCCTATGGAATGGGGCATCTCGATGTCTTAAAGGGCATGATCACATGCGACCATTATGCAAGCATTCTCACAGATTAGACTCACTCCATGATTCAGACTCTCTTTCAGGGAGAACGCCATGTATTCCCAGATGACAGCACCCTAGTTCTTACGACTCACAGTGTTTAAAATTTGTTACATGAGCATGATGATGAAGTGGAACATCTAAGAATCGTCAAATTAACCAAGGATTTCAACCATTTTCCAGAAATCTTAATATCTTATGTATCAAGGAAGGGAGCTCTTGACATGATTTGTCAATCTTTAAGTAACCCCATAATCCTGGCGTCATCGCTTAGTCCAAAAATTGTCAGATAAACCCAAGAGCAGTAAAAATAAACAAATACAGATAAATATTATAAACAAATACAGATAAATATTATAAACAAATACAGATAAATATTATAAACAAATACAGATAAATATTATAAACATATACAGATATATTATTACAACCTTATCATAATATGGAGGATAAATTTTTGACATTTCTTAAATAAATATAGTAATATGATCAGTCAAAAATAAAACTATTTTTCTTCGGATTGTATAGTGAAACAATTTTTAAATTATTCTTTCAGTACTTGAACCATGCTGCGGAGGTCCCCCTTACCATGAATCTTGCATTCCCATTCCAATAAGACAAAATGATTCATTCTATTCACAATTCAACATCACATGCTTAAATCTGCATAGAACTCATTCCTGCGATACCTGCAATACCAGTAAGTTTTCTTTTAATTCCTCTTACTTTAATAATCCTTTATTATATTAAAAATTTAATAAATTTACTAAGATCATCATTTAAAATCAAATAAAACAATTCAAGGTAAACAAATGATTGAGGTTCTTTGCTTCTTAAAAGCAATTTTAAAGTATTATGTACATGCATATCTCGTGCATGTTTTTCTGTTATTCACATTTCTATCTATTTCGATTAATTTTTGTTACATTTTTATCAGTGAACAGAGAACAAGTTAATGCTGTAACAGGTGCCTTGGATGCATCGATGATATATGCTTCAGACAACAAACGTTTGATGAATATACGAGCCAATGATGGAACAGGTGAAACTTTTACATATTTACTTTTACTGAGAGAAAAATGAAATCGCAAAAAAGCCGCTTTAAACTCAGTCTGTGAGGAGTAGAAAATAAATTTCTGCTTCCATTTAGAAAATAATTGAAAGCGAATTTTAACGAAATATTTAAACTTTAGTGCGGGCTGAGAGACCCCTAGCGCTATACTTCCGGTCACCCGTATTGAATTTTTAGGTCAATTGAATAGATAGACCTTGTAGCTTTCTATTTTGTGGTCTTCAATAAACGTGCACTTTTTAACCTGATTTCAATGGATTCTTTTTAAAAATAATTCAGTTATTTCTTCGAGCGTCTTCCCTAAGACTGCACCCCCCCCCCCCCAGTA
The DNA here is from genome assembly GCA_026543055.1 of Argiope trifasciata. NCBI lineage: Eukaryota > Metazoa > Arthropoda > Arachnida > Araneae > Araneidae > Argiope > Argiope trifasciata. Next base: position 64,962 of record JAPMOQ010066519.1, on the reverse strand, counting down.
AATTTCCTAGTTATAAACAAGGCTAAGCAGATGACGCTAAGACTTAGACTTCAAAATATCATTTAAATTTATTGATACTATTTTGAAGTAGTGCTACAGACACTTTTAAACGAAGCAGAAAATGATTTTAGTGATAAGGATAATTCTACAAACGAGTTTTCCATTGAAATTCGCATTAAGCTGTTTCTGATTTGTAATTTCAAACAGAATTAATTTTTCTAGTAATAATGTAATAATGATTTATGAAAAATATTAATATACCAAGCGAAATATATGCAGAATGTGCAGGTTGATTTTTATACTAGTTTTTACCCCGTATGTTTAAAATGTCCTAGAAAATAGAGCTAGGAAATTCATCGATTTCAAAAGAGCCAATTTTATCCATTGTCAACTCTTTTATTTTTTATATAATTGTTGAATTTTAAATTATATTGTTTTCTGTATACCTTTGTCCATTAGAAATATAAATAAAAAGTAAAAAGTACTAAGTTTTTTCAAGAATATTATTTGTTGAAACATGTAATTTGGGTAAAAAATGTATGTTCCAACGCAATTACTTTTTCAAATGATAATATATTTTGAAAATTTTCTAAAACATATTTATATATCAAGAAAAATATCTGCAGAATATATTGGACGATTTTCATACAGATATATTCATTATAAAATTTAATTTGAGTGTAAAGAAAGTGCTGTTTAGTAGACCGCACCTCCCCAGTTAAATCCTAAAATTTCCCCTCACCAGTTAAGGGTTAACATTATGAGCACTCTTGATAGTTGTTTAGAAAGATTTAAGACTAGAAATTAGATAAAATATAACGAGAGTATATTAATATTTGCTAAAAACACATTGTAAAAATGATAGGCTTTTAAATGTTTACATGTGTGTTTTTTTGTATTGTATTTTTTACATACATATGAAGCTTTATCCAAGGGAGAAAATAAAATTCCTATTGAAATCATTCTGAAAATCTCCAAATCTCAACGCTGCCCTCAAAAATTCTTTTTAATATATAAGAGAATTAGGTGGTGATATGTAAAGTTTTAGGATCTCTTGATGGTTACCTGGATATCTTAAATCATGAAAAATAATCCTAATTAGGTATAATGAGATACAAATATGTTTATATTTCTAAAGATGCATTACTAAACAATTAGCTTTTGCTCAAGTGGATATATTTAGTTTCGAGGAAACTCGGCTTAGTTACATTTACAACCCGCTTAGAATCACCTGAAGATCTACTTTTGAAAGGTCCTCGTTACTTTGATCCCATTTCAGAGGCGACAATGACACTTGAGCTGACACTCCAAGTTCTAAATTTCCACACTTTATATAGATATGGGAAATATATAAATATGCACACAGATAGGGGAAAGCAATAAGATTATGACGGGTCAAAGCATGCCATGAACCAGGTCAAAATATATCATGGATCTTCGTTGGAAGCAGGTCTGGAGCATGGAGCCGTTGCTTCAGAAGCCGAGATCTTACCATCTTGATCTACTAGGTTTAAAGACAAATGATAAGAAACTAGATATAAAATTAATTTTTCTGACAAAACAAGACTCCAAGTTCCTATAGTTGGATATTAAAATCCCCAAATTCTGATAAAAACAATTCATTTTAGAAATAAGATCATTTTCACTTTTGAAGAAAAAAGGTCTCATTTTTTAGCTGTTAACTGATAACAGATAATTAATGAATTCAAAGTATCGGAGTTTATCTTAAAACCTTAGGCAGGGATTCCATATTTATCTTAGTTATAAATCTGTCTAGTTTTAATTTTCCAGGAATGCTGCTCGTCAATTCAACTGAGAATGGTGATCTTCTACCTGCGGATGGAGGTCCTTATGACGTTTTTTGCCGCCAAAAGAAACTTTTTACTTGCTTCAAGGCGGGTAATTATGGAATTTGCTTTTATTTAGAGAAAAGGATTTTAATTTAAATACTTAATATTTAATATACCAGCGAGTGACCGAGCTCCGCTCGGAGAAAACAGGCATCGAAGCTAACTCGAAGATTTAAATTTTCAATTGTGATTTATCAAAACTATACAAGCCATAAGAAAATTTGTGAAACCATTGGTGAAAAGATAACCGGTTAAAGTGCACCATTGTAAACTATTCTAAACAAAGTTAGAGTTTGGAAAAGGAATTATTCTAAACAAAGGTAAAGTAAAGGTAAAGATTGAAGTGTGTTGAAGTCCAATATTTTTGACAAATTTATTTAGAAAAACCAAACATATATACATACATAAGAAACATATTATAAACCTATAACAGCATAAACATAAAACTTTATTAGTTCGCCATATTGGCTATAGATGGCAGCACGTTACCGCTTGAAAATTTAAGTAGCCATTATGGCGAACTAATAAAGTTTGAAAATATCCTATCTGTAACTCCTAACTGCTCGACCGTAGCGCTTCAAAACCGGCGCCAATCGATTCCTCGTGGCCAAAAACCCCAGACCCCCAAGTTTACCGGAGTTTATTAATTCTGGGGCGATTTTCGACTTGGCAGCCATTCCTCGTATTATAGTATTAGATAGATAACTTACGTAATTAATAATTATATACTTAAAGGTGTACTTAACTGCATGAATAAAAGGAACCGTACATTACAATCTAAAAAGTAAAAGCACTAAAGCAAAACCTCAACAGTAGACACGCAATGCACAGTTCTCTATGCTATTAAATCTGTTAAAGGAGAAGAAATAATTTCGAAAATATCGTTTTAAATTTAAAATAACTGTTTTGTTTAATTAAGAATAATTAATTAAGAATTTATTTTTGTATCGAAAATGAATAAATTCATTGAATCTGAATGATATATAAAGGAGAAGTATAACTGATTTTTATTCTATTCTTTTTAATTTTATTATTCAAGAGCATTAGAGTAGGCAGTGTTTTTTTGTTTTTCTGTCTTCAGAAGAAACAAATTAATTTCTTGACTGCCCGACTAGTAATATCCAGCATACAACTGGTTTTGTGAAAAACGTGGACATTTTAGGTTCAGTTCGCACACTGGAAGTGATTGACCATGCACTTTGTTGACGGCCATGGAGAATGCTAGTTCAATAAGGAACTGCAGTCATTTTAAGTCAAACGGCATGTTGGGGGAAATAATAGGCAAGGGTGGAGTGAGCACATCCCCGATAGACGTTCCTTTGTGGATAGTTGTCCGGCGTCTTACCTCATATTGTTATCTTGTTTCTTGTACTCGTGACCAGGTAGTATGTAAATGTTGTCTTTCTGTTCTTGCCCACGTTGATCTTAAAACTCTGAAAAGTATGAATTTGCAATCTGTAAACAGTCTGTTTAATTACTCTCTTGTCATTAATCATTTGTTTATGAAGCTAGATGTTGCGCTTTTAGATCTATTAAGTAACGAACGTTTTGGAACATATTTTTTTCAAAGGAATCAAATACGATATACATTTGTATAATCGAAATATTGATAGTAGATTCATTTAATAAATAGAAAAATTACTGATGCCCTTAATAATTTCTTTTACATATAACTTAACTTGAGCGTCATCGATAATAATTGTATTTTGTTTGTGTGAGATCAACTCTGAATATTATGTGCGGTTTGCTGAAGACAATATAGCGAGTACTCTGAATAATAACATCCTGTGTCGAAGACTATTCATTAAAGAGAAGAAACACATTAGCGCTTTCATAAAGTATATTTGATTTCATTTCCTTCACATGGATTAAAATCAGTCATAATAATTTAATTTAATCTGATAAATGCGCGATTGAATCCGATGTGATGTGCTGTTTGACTTTTGACAATTCTCAATTTTAAAATATAATCTTCGCGAAAATGCAAGTAATAGGTTTTATTAAGTTTCTTTTTGACCAAAAAAAATCTGATTTTTCTCTATTTCTTGAATCGAATTTTAATTTTATATGATATATTTCTTATTTCATGGATAATTTTTGAATTTATTTTGTGATAAAAAATTTAAAAAAATAGACATTTTAATACATATTCCCAAAAAAATCACCCTTTCCTTATATACTTAAATATGGAAAAATTATAATTGAATTATTCAGATACTTTTAATGGAATAAATTATTTCTTTTTTTTCACAGGAGACGTACGTGGAAATCAGCATGCTTTCCTGACAGGTATTTCGACGTATTACATGAGAGAACACAACAGAATAGCTAAATACCTGAAGAAGGTGAATCCTGATTGGAAAGAGGAGAAGTTATTTCAAGAAGCTAGGTTTGATAGTGATTATAGGATTTAATAATAGAATATTTAATTTTTAAAGTTATTTATACTTAAGATAAACAGAATCATCAGAAAAATGTTAGAAGAAACGTCAAAAGGAAATGAATAAATAGAAAAATATTCTAGATGATCGAAAAGAAGACAATATAATATGGAAATATATCTTGCCTCATTCAGTTCTTACTATTATTTTACACTCTTCCTATATATATTTATATATCTTGTTCAAGTTTTCATTTGTTAATAAAATATTTTTTATTCATTTACTTAAGTTCAAATACATTATTTTAAACTTGTAGAAGATGATGCTTGATGTCAATAGAATTCTTTTTTATTAATTTTTAATTAATGAAATTTTTCCGATAACTTCTATTTGGTCATCAAAGAGGCCAAATGCGTCACCAAGCTCAGATACTTTTTTTGTTGTTGACTTAAGTAGGAATTGAATTAATATTTTTTAAATATTACTTGCTTCTGTTCTTTCTTTGGCTTGATCAAACTAAACATTATACTGATTACGATGAATATTAAAAGCTGGGCACTCAATTTAAATTTGATTAACTGTAAAGTCTGTGCAACATGTGGGGCATATAAACACTCTGTTGCAGAACAGTACGTACTTGTGAGTGAGCCGAGTATATCCTATTGAAGGTGTATTACTAGAACATCATTCCTACGCATAGATAAGACGGCCGCAAACTTACAGAAGGCATAATTGAGTGTAATTTATTGTTACTGCGTAAATCCCATGTTTCTTGCCATAGGTAAAATACTCAGCACGTAATGGATTTCTTTGCATCACAATATGATGTTCTAACATTCGAGAAAAAAGTGGCTGCTTTCGCAGCTTGGTCTGCTTTCTAATTGCCACGAATTCCTACGTGACCGGTTATCCAGCAAAATCAAATATGGTTGCTTTTACATTGTAGAGTTTTTAAACATTCTAGGACTTCAACAGCAACAGGATGTATATCATAATTTCAGCGAGTTTCCAGTGAATTCATACTGTCAGTGTATATACAGAACAGTCCCTAAATGGAAAACGAAATATAATGATGGGCTTCATCGATTGCCACAAACTCGGCTGTCAAGATTGAAAAAGATGCATGCAGACAGATACAACTTACGTCGGCACCACTTCTGGAATTAAAGAACTCTTTAGTTTGTTGTTATTGACTAATATATACAATTTATATTCAAGTATTTATATTTATATTCAATTCAGTATATTGTATTATATTCAATTTATATTCAAGTTAGTAAATAATTGATATTTAATTTATTAGTCTGAAAATTTGCAGTTCAAGCCCTTATTTTATTTTCTACATATTTATCACTTTCTCATAGGAGAATCACTGCAGCAACTATGCAATGCATCACCTACAAAGAGTACTTACCAGTGCTCCTTGGAGAGTACATAATGGAACAGTTTAACATGACAGTCAAAAGTGCATCAAAAGGATCAAAGTACAACCCTAAAATACGACTTGGAGTCAACAACGAATTCTCAACCGCATGTTTCCGACTGCACAGCATGATACCTAAAGACGTGGATTCAATGGGATCGAGGATGAAAGATTATTACTCTAATCCAGAACTTATTCATGAAGGTGAAATGGAAGGAATAATGCAAAAGAGCTACAAGATGCCATCCCAGGAATACGATCATTATTATGTGGACGATGTATCTAATTACATGGCTCAGTAAGACATAAACTTTCCTCTTATGACTTCTGATACTTTTTTTGAATTGTTAAAATCTTTTTAATGTAAAGTTCCTAGTTTAATTGTGCTTGATTTTATAATGTTGGATAGTGAACGATCGTACAAAGCAGGATAAGCATTTTGCATTATTGGAAATATTATTATATGACATGCATTTTCTGAGTAATCTTTGTATGCTCAAAAATGTATCTAAATTTCAATTGTGTTAAAGTTGAAAGATATTTTTTATAAAGTTATTGATTTCTATGTTCGTATGTTTCTACATACAACAGATATAATAAGATCAATTTGCCTGGTCTCCGCTAACCTTTTTTGCATACTCTTTGATGAAGGCATAATCGAGAATCTATGACATTCGTATTAAATTGTTATGAAATATCAACCATTGACATAGATTTACTATTTTTACTGAGTCTATTATTGCCATTTCTGACCTGTTTTCTGGATATCAAATCCTGTTTTGAGGTTAATAAAATCCGAAAATAGATTTTGTATTTTAGAAAAGTTTTTACCACTGATTAGAATCATTTGACACAAAATTTCCTTCTACATGTTAAGTCATAATTTTTTTCTGATTTATCGCGTTTGCATGCTGCTGTTTAAAAGCGGTTAACCCATAGTTGCATTCGGATGCAAATTTGACATGTGTCTAAGAAATAGATGTTAAATTTGTCTTCCGAATTTTATCTGTCTGAATCTTTTCTTTTGGTAGTTTTAATTAATTTATATTTGAACAAGCGGGCAGATGGATTTCCTCTCAAAACATTTTGCTTAAAATATAATAGAGATCTGCAAACTTGGTTCAACGGCTTTAGGCAAAATTTCAACCGACTCTGAGAAGGTATTTAAATAAAAAGCTGTTCGTAAGAAAATCAACTTTATTCTACTTAAGAATTATCCAGTTTTTACAAAGATTTGATACTATCTTTTACTATGAAATTTATTTGCTCATTCATAGGCGGAACGGTGAACCATTTGGTCTCGATTTAGCTTCTCTTGACATTCAGAGAGGAAGAGATCATGGGATTCCTCCTTATTTAGTCATGGTGAAATTCTGCTCTGAAGGAAAAGTGAATATTGCGACCTTTGATGACCTTGCGCCTTTACTGATGACAGAAGAAAAAGCAAAAATCCTGAAAGAAAACTATGCGTAAGACTACCCATTTCGAATAATATCATTGGAATATTGCAATTTTTATATTTACATGATTATTCCTTTAAATGTGAAATGTATATCCTTATTTTGGTTAAATGTTAAGTGAGGAAAGGTGCAACTGTTATTTAAAATTTTGAGATTTCTTTAAACATTTTCAGTAGCATTTTTGTATGGAAAATTTGAAAGGCCTTTAATTTCTACTAAGGGCAAAAAACTGTTGCAGTCTGTCTTGTCCACTTCAGTGATTTTAATTTTCTTTTAATAATATAGACATTAAAATGACAAAGAAAAATTTATTTTGCAAATAAAGGAATTTCACTATATGCATTTATTTCTAATGCACTAACAAGAATTGGATAAATGAATTTCGAAATTTTATTCTGAAATAAATGAATATTGGATATGGGAATAAGATGTCAAACAATGCCAAATAACTGACCACAATTAATTATATCAATTAATCTAATCATCTATTAAATTACGAAATTGCTGTAAACCACTACAGTTATGGAATTTTCTGCAAGCAATATACAACACTTAAGTGAAAAAATAAAGTTTTCATATCAAATGCGTGAATAGACCAACGGAGAAAGATGCAAAACGGATCCCTAATCTGTGAAAAAAAAAATAATATAAAAGAGAAGGCTATAATATATCAAGAGAAATTAAAAATTGTGAATATAGTTCTGATAAGAAAATGAAAATTATATATATATATATCACAGATTTCTGCAATTCAATTCCTTTGGTGATTTCTTTATTCTTAAGTTTTGATTTCGCTTTGTATATTTTCTCGGTTTTTTTAATTTATATTTCCCCGAATGGAAGAAAATAAAAATTTGCAAATGCATTTTTTGCAATCAAAAATTACAATTTCGCATTACAACGGAAAGAAGGGTGCATTATCTTCTGAGGGCGAAGACTTCAGAACGCACGAGGATAGAAGTCTTAAGTTTTAGTTCATATGAAGATGAAACTCACACACTCTCTAGCATAAAACTTTTTTGTAAAGGAGAGGGGTGGGAAAGGCTCTTTCATACACCAAGATGATTGAACACAGTGTAAAGAACAGGAGGTCCTTAGGCCAGGACAATGGAATCATTGACATTGGTTTTCAGATTTGAGTTATAATTTCCGATATTCCTCATTGGTTCACTGTCACTATCAATAATTCACAGAAGCAAACTGACTTTCACGTAGATATTAATTAAACATGCAATAATAAAAGTTAATTCGAATATAAAAGTTAGCTTGGTTTTCTGCAATTCATTTCATACGGTGATTTTTCTTCAGAAATTAATTTGCTATATTTATATTAACGTCCCTCCAATTTTATTCGGGGCACAGGTCAGTGGAGGACATTGATTTATTTGTTGGAGTTCAAATGGAGCATCCTTTGCCTGGAGCAGTTGTAGGTCCAACTGCGAGCTGTATAATTGCTCTACAGTTTTATTACACCAAGTTTGGGGATCGATTTTTCTTTGAACACGAAGGCGAGGTACCTTCCTTCTCTGAAGGTAAACCGTTTGTACTTTTAAAAGTGCAGTAGTGGCTTATAAAGATTAATTTAACTGTCATTGAGATCAATTTTTAAGTTTTTATAATACTAATAATTATGACAAAATTTAAAACCTAGATGTTATTACGAAATTTAAATATATTTCTTTAATATATAAAAATTTTAACTTTTATTTTTGCAATCCTCGATTGTTTATATGTATATAATTTTGGTATGTTATTAATATACACAAACAAAAGAACAAAAAATATAATATACAATAAAATAAATGCTTCAATTTCAAAAGGATTTTTAGCACATATTTTTCCAAAAGAAAATGTGATTAATATCTATTAGTTGTGATAAGGTATGCATAATAATTTCATACATAAACGGTAAATTTCTTCAAAATGAAGAAAAATTATGAAATATTCTTAAGAAAACAGCAATGAAGTGTTTACATTATAGAAATAATTATGGAAATAAAATCATATCTTTATTAAACAAAAAAATATTTAACATATTTGAGACTAAAATAAAATTATAAACATTGTGCAATTGGAAAAAAACGGTCATTTTCTGGATTTTATATATTTCTTATTGAAAACTGTAATTTGTAGCTTGATCATGTTAAATTCAAATTGATTGCAATCCGTAACACAACTAAATGCTTATAATGAGATATTTGAAGATTTAATTTGTTTGTCAAGAAAATGCGGTTTCATAGACCGCACTTGCCCAGTTAAGGATTAACTATACTTTCTCATGTTATAACCCAATAGCTGTAACTTTCTAACCTGATGTTACTCCATTCGCGTTTCCTTTCCAAACTCGTTCATCCCAGCAAATTAATCTTTAATAAGGATTTCTAATAAAATCCTTATTAAAACTTAATGCAAGTCACCAATGCAGATACAAGAAGTCAAACTAAGTTTTAATGACTATCACTACTCCTGCCAAATCGCAGAATATAATTTTCCTGTCTAACGTTCACTAGCCACATTACCTCAACTTAGCGTTGTGATGGAAACTTGCGCCAAAGAAGAAACAGAGGTTAAATTTCAATCCACTTAGGTGGCTAAATATTCCTTTTTTTCATCCTCTTTGGTTTTTGAGATCATCATTGTGGGTGTATGCTGTCCACTAAATCACAATATTTGAAACATTCAAAATGTTACTAACACCTTAATTTTTCATTCACCAATTCTAATTCTAATACCTGACCGGCACCTTTATTTACTAGCAAAGCTCTTCCACTAATGTTGCCTACAAACTTTCAGCCTAAGTTATTATCACGACACATGCACTAATAAAGCCTACCTAAATATACAAGTCCATGAAAGGCAGAAGACAAATTTACTTGTCCAACACTACTTCAGTTTTTTTTTTTTTGCTTTTAATGACAGAAGCAGTAAATTGCAGATAATCAACTATGATTTTTTTGACACAAAACTACCAAAACAGCTCAAAAATTCACAATTTATATCTGCAGCTATCTTGCATTCTATATTGTAGTTAAAATTCAATATGGCACTCACAATCCACATCACATCTCCACAACTAGATAGAACTACATCATTCTTGATCTCTCTACAAAACACACACTCCACAAAACTTTGACAAAAAATATGCTTCTCCATCAATGCGAAGCTTCAAGCCTCATTATAGTGGTTGACTCTTGCCTAAACATCGCCGAAAGGAAAATTAGAGTGTAAAATTCAGGGTACGTTGGGATTCGGACACCCGTACTTGCTTAAAGAAAATGAACAACCTCCTGAAGGGATCTGAAAATTTTCTAAAGGAAATGTAAAGTAAAGAGGGCTTGGTTAAATTTGACATTAAAATGTCCAAAATTCCAAAAAAGATCAACAATAGCAAATTGTTCATTGCAACTGTACTGTAAAAGTCTGTATTGCATATTTTTCAATCACTGATAATATCTTTTGTCTTATATTTATACTATATAACTTATAATAATATATAAACATAATATATTTTACTGCAGCCATTTTATAGCTGTAAACACCGTAAATGATAGATAGTTATAAATATATTGAAAATTGTTATAAATAATACAAATAAATACCACCTTCCTATATAGTATAATTCAATATCCTATAGAATAAAGTGATAAGTCACTTTTTCAATCTTTTACATGACAGCCAGAATTTAATAATTTTAAATGGTATTTTTTGTTTTAAGGTTTACATAAATTATGTGGTTTTATATGATCAAACGTATTAACAATGCTACATACGACCTTTTGCCACCTTCTAATATTCACATGAAACAAATAATAAAAATAATAAAATCTGTATTTCAGAAAAATGGATATAATTATTTGTCATCTGAGTATAAAATTAAGATCCGATTTTTATATTTTTCCACTCAAGAGATGTAAAAAAAAATTGTTTACCCTATATAAGTTTTAGTCAAAATTCATGTGTGCAAAATGATGATTTATGCTTTTCCCTTATTACTTTAATTGTTTAATATATTTTATTGTTTTGTAGCTCAAAGGAATTCCATCAAGCAGTGCTCTTTGTCTCGTCTTTTGTGCGATAATTCTAACATTACACACTTGCAAAAGAATGTTATGCTTCTTCCTAGTGATACGTAAGTTTTATATTCATGTATATATTCTTGTTGTTTAAGAAGAAATCCTAAGGTTTTTCAAAAACTTATAAAATACATTACACAAGTTCAAATTTAAATATTATAATATTTTTTCCTGTTTCTTTTATTCCTGTGTAATACTACTGGATTCTAAATATTTGAAGATACTAATTTAGAAAATTTACTTTCACATTTTCATCCATAGATGGCAGTATAGTGGCAAAAGCAATGGATGAATAATGGCTAAGAATAATACCGATGCGACAGTTTTTAATTTCAAATCTTTTTTTCCATTACATATACTATTTTTTTATAGGAGTGGAAATCTATTAATTTTTAAATAATTAGGGCTTATAATATACTTATTTGTATATACATGATATGTTTAATAAAAATTTCTCTTATCGAAACGCTTATGTCAAACTTTTCAATTTAAAATAAATTCATTTTTTTAAATGGTTAAAAAATATCTTTCCTGGGATTTTAATAATTTTTAATCTATTTACTTGATGTTATCTATATTTAAAAAAATTCCTTTTCATTGTTTCAGAAATCCTGAAGTTCCTTGTGAAGACCTTCCAGAAATCGATTTATCGTTTTGGATAGAAAATCCACCGCATGAAAATAACACCACTGTTGATTCTTGATTGCCTTTTTAATTAGCTCATTATAATATGTATAGAGAAATACGAAGATAATTTTATCTTCGTATCTACAACTTATTTCTCTGATCATTAGTTAGAAAAGGTTAACTTTATGAGAACAATGTTTTTGAATTAAAAAATTTTGAAGTCACTTTAATATGTTATTAATGTACATTATTTGTGAATGAATTTTTTATTAATTCACAACAGTTTTACATTTTTTTCGAATTTCATCGTGCAGAATAATTTGTTTAAATTTAATAATTCCTGATAAAATTAGAATCACGATTAAATTTGGAAAATTTCTTTAAAATCTAAGTATATTGAAATTTGTAGAATAATTTATGAAAATTATTCCCATTCGTATTGCCCTCGTATCTCTTGTCACGTCTTTGCTTGGGGAATGTAACATGAAAAAAAATTGATATATTTTAATTTTATTACACATCTTATATCAAAGAACTTTCTAGATTGAGATCAATTGAATGAAATAAAGAAAAAATATTTTTATTTGTCTTGTTTTCTATTCAAATTAAGGCTCTTTTTTATTTCAGCGTACTTGTTATAAAATTTATTAATCATCTGAATACTACTTCAGATTACCCATCAGATTTTGGGATTACCCCAAAAGTTGGTGTCGATGTTAATTTTGTGGAAGTGTCATGAAAATTGCATATTTTTAGGTTCAAATAAATTTTAGTAATAAAGACAAATCAAAAGGTGCTGAATCAGATAAACGCTAAGTCAGATATACAGACATTATTGTTTTTCAAAAAAAAAATCTACAAATATTATGGGATTTGTGACTTTATGCATAGCCATGCAATAAGCATATAACATATTTTCCTCTGGATATTCTGAAGAATGAGAGACATTCTGGACTTGGGTTATTTTTTTTTTTGAACATCGAAATAATATTAATCAGTAATCGTTTGTGCATAGCCACGCAATAAGTGTCAAAAACGTATTTTCATCTCAATATTCTGAAGAATGAGATGAATTCTGACATGAGGTGTTATTAAAATATCTATATAATAATAATCAATTAATTGTTTGCCCATTTGGAATAAATTCTTTGCAGATTTCTTAATATTGAAAAATGTAATTTACATTGAATTGAATTGAACAAATTTTGGATGGAGTGATTCTTTGATCACGGTGATTTTTTTTTTTACTTTAATCTCCGACTTTACCATCCTAGTTTATAATCAAAATTAAAATCCGGTTCACTAAAATTGTTCCAAAAATTGCTTCCGGTTCTAAAATTGTTCACTATTATTGAAAAACCTGTTTATTCCAAATTCTTCTAATGAGTCCACTGTCAGAAAATTTCGAGATTCAAAAGCATGGAGGCGTACGAGATGTATATGAATGGTCGGGGTTGATTTAAAAGAAATCATAGACCAAAAAGTTGTATAAATAATATTGCAATCAATTGCTAGTAATGTCGAAGAGATTGAGGCACAATGACAGATAACGGTAGCTTTAGAATACAACACCTTAGCCTAAAACAATTTTTTGCTTTAGGTTTTACGCCTTCTCTTATGTTTTTAAGAATTTTACTTCAGAATTTAAATGCCTTTCTTGTTTTAAAGAGAACTTTTTTTCTATTTTGAAAGCAACATTGGCATTTCGGAACATGTATAATTTTATTTGCTTGCCTTAGTTTTATTCATCTATGCAATGAGTCACAGTCGACTAATAGCCTTCTAATGAAAAAACCGTGAGATATTATTGCAAAATCATAAAAACTGCTCATTTATTAGAATATAATCTTCCTTATCCGAATAAGGTAACTGCTGTTTTTGAAGATGAACATCAATTATTTTGTTTTTCAGAGAAGGAGGTTTTCATTAAAAAAATTCTTTCCTCAAAATAGCCTTTTCTAATTTTTTCAGTTAACCAAGATTGATTTGTATATTGAAAATATCTTGTTTATTCATCTTTGACATCGATTTTAAGGTATAGAGAAAGAATTTTAAGTTTTTGCACTTAGGCAAATTCTGGAAAATACCAGAGATTTTGGTATTACAGCATATCATCTTTTTTATAGAATTCAAAGAAGCTTTTGATGTTTTTAATATAAATCGCTTGTATGAAGCTCTGGCTGAATTTTCAATATTGCCTGAGCCAAATAGACTTGTATTTGCAAGTATGTCAAATAACACTAGCAGGATCAGATTCTTCGGATTTTATCAAAATAACTTAATGTCAATAATGGAATCAAGCAGGGGTATTATTTATCCTGTCTTCTTTTTAACATTGCCTTAGATGGAGTTATAAAAGATTCAAGAATTAACATCAGATACAATATATCCTCAAAACCAACACAAAGTTTGTCCTGTGCAAACGACATCGTTTCAATAACTTTTTCAGAATTAAAAAATGCTTTTCTTTCTTTAGAGCCTACTGCTAATAGGATGGAACTTGCCATTCACAGCAAAAAGGCCAAATAAATACTTGTACTAAATAATGCAATCTCCATTCCATCCAGAAAGCTTGAAATTTCAAGTTTTCCAAAGTTTTTCTTATTTTTCTTCTATAGTTACTGATGATAATAGCATAGTCATGGTTATTCAATGTCGTCTAGTGAATGCAAATAAAATATTTTATGAACTTAAAATATTTTATGGAAAACTTTTAAATCCTCACTATTATCAGGAAATACAAGATTTTTACATATATAAAACCTTAATTAAACAAGTACTTGCCTATGGATCAAAGACCTGGGCCTTAACCAAAATGGAGAAAATAAAATAGCCGTTTTCGAAAGAAAAATTCTGCCAGCCATTCTTGGTGGGATAGAAAGCAATAATGCTGGGAGAAGATGATAAGATTTTGACTGTAATTATAATAAAATAATTAATATTAGAACTGGAGTCAAACCTTTCAATGTTTCCCGCTTAAGAATGAAAGAGGGATATTTTCCCACAAGGGAAAAGAGAACGTACTTTTATCAAAACTGTTATTAAGCGCGAAAGAAGTTTTATGAGTATATCATAAAAATTAAATTATGTAATTTCCTCCAAAACAATTGTATGAAAATAACCGTTAAGATGTCATAATTCAACTTTTTAAAAACGCATCTGCTTTTAAAGAAGCTTACTTAATAATAATGCAATATTGGTAAAAGCAGGTAAAATATTACATGATATTACATGATGCTTAATAATATTGTCGTTTATGCTTTATTCATTGCTTACGTAATTTCGAGTTTCAATTATTTGTTGACTTCAATAATTCAAAACCGTCAGGTGGAATTAACGACTAAGAAATAATGTAGAACTAATGACTAAGAAATGAAAATTTACTCACCTCATTCCGAAGATTAATTTGAATCTTACATAAAGAAGGGAGACAGACCTCAAAAACTATTTTAACCATTTTTATATAACGATTAAAGACTGGGGCTAAGTATAAGAATACAGAATGGATGACTGGATTGAATACAATAAAATACACCAAAAACATGTATAAGAAAAATGGAAAGATAGAAAATAATAATAATGATTTTGAAAAACATTGAAGTCATTTTTTGCACCGTCTTCAATGGTGCCGCTCAACAGATGAGTCAACACCCTAAACGAAAACAACATCATGATCTCAGATGATAATACTGTCTGAGGCGTTCAAACAGTTTTTAACCAAATCTTCATGCAGGACGGTTGAAAACATTCCTTTTAAATGTTTTAAGGTTCCCTTATTTTCAATGGCTCAATGGCTTTTTGTGCAGCTATATTATTTATATATTTTAAAGTGCTACCAAATTATTATTATTTGTATAATTATTTTATAGTGCGACTTAGAAAGCCCACTGTTTAATCCCCCTGTTGAAGCATTTTTGACTTTCCATTGCAAAGTAGTTGCGAATCTTCTAAGTGTATACTACTCTTCCCAGAAGTCTATAGTCCTGAAACTCCCTCTATAAAAATGTAACTGTCTTTCAAACGAAATGATATAAAAAAGATCTACATTTATTTTATGAATTCTGCTTTCTTAAATTTGTTAATTTAGAAAAGTGTAGAGTTCTTGACTTTTACTAATATTCCATTTGATTTTGAAACATCTCGGATTTTTTTTTTTACATGAAATACTTGAAAGTTGATCGGCGCTCTCACAAAGGTAGCTAATCTTCTCCGTGATTCTGGGTACGAACCATATTTCTGGCATGTTTGCTCTTCATTTGTGTTCTATCTGTGAGGTCTATGAATGTGCCCTCTTGTAAAAATGGGTTATGCAAGCGAATATGATGCATGAGTACCTAAAACCGTAGATGGAGTGGACGAAACAAGAAACGCTCTCTTCCGCCTTAAAATTACTGACTTTGTCAACGGGATTTTCATTGTTAAGTGTCATAAAAAACAATAACAACTTGCAAATTGAGTATTTATATTTAAGGAGAAATTTTCTTCTTTTTTAATTTGAAAATGTAATCGCTTTTCACAATTTCTGCAAAAGAATCAATATCCGTGCACTAAATCTGGCACATTTCCATTGACAGTAATATATTCAACCTTACATAAATTAGATTTTAGATGTGAATCAGATTAAACCTCTCAAAAATTCTTCAAAGCAAGTAACAATTTCTCCAATAACTTTCGTTTACTGAGTTTTTTGTGATATTAGTAGAGAAAATATACTTCGAACTGGTAAAGAAATCAAAACATTTCTTCGAACAAACAAATTGAGATGATAATTGTTGAAAGAAAGAAATTCAAAAAAGTTCTTGTTACCATCATCCTTATTTTCAAATGCCCTATCCCATCAAATAAAATTCAAAAACTAATAAAAGGGAAAATAAATAGCGAAAACGTAACTTTAAAATTTAGTAGAAAACGTTACATGGATTGAGATATTTGTTCAGCGATCTCAAGTAACCTCAATTGCCTTTTCTAAGTGTACATGTTCATAACATCAAAAATAATCTGAAAAAAATATTTTTCTGCATATTCAATATGAAGAATTAGCAAAAATTAAGGAACAATAACATGAAACTGAAGAATAATCTAGAAAAATAAGCATATTTGAAATTTATTATTGCCTAAGGAGATAATGGATTAGATACTTTTATGAGTTATTCACTTAGGAATATGTATTCTTTATGCAGGAGTTTTAAAATAAAATATGTCAAATTTCTTTTAAAACTTTATATTACTTTTTAAAAATTAAAATATATTAAATTTATAAAGATTTTAAATTTTTCAGATGAGTCAATTTTTTTTTCTATTATTTTTCCCTTATTAGTCTATATCAATATATTTAGTAAAAAAAAATTATATATGGTTTTGTAATTTTAATTCAATGCTAATTTAACACAAATAGTTTTATGCTCGCTTAACGAATTTTCTTTAAAATTTTATTTCTTCTGAACTGAAATTAACTTTTAAATATCTAAGTAAATCGTGAAATATAAAATCTTTATTTTCTGTTAATATTTAGCTTAAACATTTTTATCTATTCGATTCAATTTCTTTAAACAATTAAAACATGTGAAATATTTGAAATATATTTAAATATAATTGCAATATATTTTTGAGCAAGATAATCAAAAAGGAAACCATTTTCATAATGGTTCTTCCAGCGTTCATTTTGTTGAACACTATTTCAATAAAATGAAGCATACATTTTAGTAACGAATAGATCAAAATAAAATTTCATGGTTTTCTTTCCAATTTTTTTTCTTATTTCAAAGCTTACTGTCTTTTTAAAATAACCACACCTCCCGTTATGGTATTAAAAAGAAAGCTTATCGGACAAATTATTACTTCTGAAATAAAATAATGACACAGTCACTTGAAAGTATAATATCGCAAAATTTAAATAAAAGCTTACTTAGCTGTTTATGTGGAAAAGTAAACAAAATTTTCATACCTGTAACATGATGAAGGCAAAATAGAAAGTGAAACATCGTGATGTGTTGAGATAGACAAAACTGCCAGTTACCGTACCTCTTAATATTGGTTATTAAACATACAAAGTTATAATAAATACTTTATTGAATAATGAAAATTATAAAACAATATTTTAGAGCGGTTATCAACATTAAAAATGTCTAATTTATATTATGGATATTACGAAGTTAAAAGAAACTCAAATTCTGTAATCAAAGCATATAAGGTTCATCGTTATTTTCTCAAACAAATGGAACCGAAGTAGAAAGTAAGCTCCAGTGGACTATAAGTGTGAAAAAAAAGTGTAAATTGAGTGTAAAAACAAAATATATTCATGGCCAAGCGTAAAGTACCAATATTGTTACTCAGGAAGACACAAGCATTTCTCATACAAGCGGTTTGTTTAGATTTGTTACAGCCTATTTTAAAGCAACACTAGAACTATTTGGGGATTGACCTTACAATTTTGACAACCTGTTAGATGACGAGGATGACACCTGAGATTGAAATTAGCAAGACTCGGTATGATAATTCTCATTTTATGATAATCGATAAATAAAATTCAATTTCTTTTCCCAAAAGTGACATTTAAAGTCCTATTACTTACAACATATGTTCAAAAATGGTAAATACACAACAACATGGATTACATAACGGAAAAACTATTTAGGATTCACTGTTCAAAGAAAGAATTAATCATAAATTTATGTCAGGCATAAATATTTTAGTGTGATATTCGAAGAAACTTTGCAATTGGTAAATTAGTTTTATTTTCATTATGACAATAAAACAATGTATTATAAAATATAATTCAAATATACAAACAATTATTCAAGAAAAATCGATATTATCGAAATTGTAATTTCTGAGACGCTGCGACTTCATCAAGTTTGATTGTGAAAGATATAATGTTACATTTATGCTCTTAATCGACAAATTTTATAGTTTTTTAAAAATGCATAGAAGTTTTATGGGCCTCAGGTGTTTAAATAAAATTCCCTTCAATATTTTGTTTATCATGTTGCTGTTTCGTTCTGTTACGTTCTCTTATGATTTCAGTTCCATATAATGACAGATCTGAAAAATACTACCATGATGAGATGGTAAGTTTTATTACTGATTTTTTTGGATAATAGTTTTTTTAATTCTTACTAAATATCTAATTATAAGATGTTTATAATTTAGAAACAAAATATGGCACACATTTTTTATAGTTAATATTTTTTTTTTCTGAATTGTAAATTTTTTATTACTTTCAAACGTTTGTCCAACATAAGTTGTTCGATTTCACCTTGGTTTTATCAGAGAAATGATGAATTAAATCTTAAAACTTTCGATATAGATTGTTCACCATGTACCTTTTCATTCACATAACGAAGTTTCTGTATTTTTTAATTAAAAACAGAAAATTGTATTATGTATGTGCATTCGTCGAATTCTTGTTTATTTGTTTATGTCAAAAAGACTTGTTTAAAAATGCAAAAATTTTGGAAATGCCATTTTTCTGTACCATTAAAAAATTATAACCGAAAATGAGGCAAAAGAAATTGAAATAAATTCATAACCGTTGACCCTGTTTGCATAAAGACATTTAAATAAAAGCGGATAACTTCCTTAAGTAATAATTTGAAATTTGTCACGTTTCTAAACTTGCTACTTTCCATGATTATATTCTGTATTAATGTAAGATCAATGCATTTCTATATATTTCGACATAAAAAAGAGTATTTTTCAAAACTGATTTTTTAATTTTGTATAATAATTTGTAATCAGGGCATATTTATAAACTCATTAATTACTTGTCCTGATTATGTTCACTATTAAGCTCTATAAACAATTTAAGATCAATGAATATTTTAATTTCCTTATATTTCAACATAAAAATGCAATATTTTTTAATTTTTTTTCTAATTTTTAATAAGAAAACATGCAGTTTGTATAAACACAAGATGAAGTATATTTTATGATAATTGCAATCAATTGTAAAATAGTGATACCATCATTTGTCTGTATTTGTTGCGAACTTGTTTTAAAAAAAATTATCTCTGACATCCTAATATCAGAACTGATACAATACGTAAACAGTTTCTTATTGTATCAGTTCTTAGTTACTTTGTTACAATGAGTATATATTTCTTTTAATTTTACAAAATTAGTCTTATGTTGAATGAATTATGTTTAAAGTTAAATTTTAGAAATATTTATCATAATATATACAAT
Source organism: Argiope trifasciata (assembly GCA_026543055.1). Lineage (NCBI taxonomy): Eukaryota > Metazoa > Arthropoda > Arachnida > Araneae > Araneidae > Argiope > Argiope trifasciata. Next base: position 44,964 of record JAPMOQ010066519.1, on the reverse strand, counting down.
TTGTGAATAAATAATACAATAATAAATGTGGAAAACTTTTATTTAATGAGATTTTTCAAATGAAGTTTAAATGATTGAATTCTCTGCTTAATTTATACAAATAATTTTTAATTTATCTTATACAATAGTTAACAATTATACAGTAGTATGGATATACTGATATCAGGAGCATTATGGAGCCATTTCAAAATGCTGTTAAAATGTATTTCGAATAACCAAATATTTTGCCTCAAATTGTACTTAAATTGATGTGAATTTTTAAAAAGTAGACTAAGAAAGCTTAATTGTATATGCTTTCAGCTTATTTATTTTTTGATGTATTTAGCTTTATTAAACTTTTAGATAATATAATAGTATAGATACCTACTAGAAAATATATTAATCTATCAAGTTATTGCTATTGATGTGTGACTATTTTAAGCCAAGTTTTTGCGCAGTAGATTCTGAGGCTTAAGGCCCCTAAGCACCCGAAGGCAGAAGGCTGAATTCTATCGCGTATGAAGATAGCACACGCTTGCTAGTACAATCTCTTGTTTACGTTGGGGTGGAGTGTTTATTCGCGAATCTTCACAGATAGAACTCAGAGTGGAGAAAAACCAATCCCTAATCAGGACTCAAATCTGAGAGTTCTAGATTACGTGGAAAGTAACCCCCTTAGGCCAGGTCGCGACAATCTATCAAGTGTTCATTTTATATTAAACATTTCTCTAAAAACTCTGCATCTCCAGAAATAGATTCATGGAACTTATTTCCCATATGAAATAATAAATTAAATTAAATAATTTAGTCACTATATCATTCCGTATAAGGAATTTTATTCTAAGGTAAAACAAAGTATATAAGAAAAGGGTTCTCTATTTTGTATTAGATAAATTTTTGATGAAAGTTTAATTTGAAAAAAATATTTTGTATAACAAATATAAATAATATTTGATATAATGAGTGAAGTTAGACTTTAAAAAGATGGTGAACCAAATGTAAATTATTGGTGAAAGGAAAATGATGAGAGTCGCATTATTTACAAGCTAAATATTTTTATATCATCTACTGAAATGAATTTTAATTCTAAATAAGGGTTATTTCGAAGTTCAGACGATGAAGAAGGTACTTAAACCTCTGTTTTGTCCCCAAAATTTTACATCAAATGAGCAAGAAGATACATGATATAATAGGTTTAAAAACTGTTTTACGAACAAAGCGAATGAATAGGAGTAATTTAATTTCTGGTTTAGCAAGCTAAATATTTTTATTTCATCTACTGAAATGAATTTTAAAATTAAATGAGGGTTGTTTTGAACTACCTTCAAATAAGGAAGAAGGTACTTAGACCGGTGGTTTTCCCCAAAATTTTTACATCAAACGAGCAAGAAGATATATAACATACTATTTTCAAAAACACACCGGCTTTACGAACAAAGCGAATGAGAAGGAGTAATTTAATTTATGGTGCTCAAGATTAATCTTTTTAATCAACTCTAGCTAAATTCTAGGTTTATTTAACTTTGGCACCACTTCAATTGCCTTCATCTAGAGTTGTGAAAATTCCCAATCAAGGAAAACGGGAAAAATGAATTGAAAATAAATCATGTCTTTTGTGGGAAAAAAAGGAGGAAAAATTTGAAATTGTAAAATATTTTTGAAAATATGTGAGAAATTAGATCTTCAACTGAAGACACATAATAGAAATACATAGCAGTATTATGATTTGTAAAGAAAAAAAAATGCGAAACTAAACAACGAGACCTGATTATAACACACACTTAATAATAAAATTGAAATAAAAATACATATAAAATACGTTAGTGAAATCAAAAGCGATGGACCTTCTCACATTATAAAATAAACTTTATGAGTAATAGGTACTTCAACTTAGAAAGACTTTTACAAAAGCATCTCTTCCTCTTGTTATTTCCTGCCAAAATGTTTAGCAAAAAAAAACTTGTTGGTTAATGAGTTAATCATCAAACTTCCCTAAAGATAAAATTCTTTCCTCAGTGTAATTAAATCAAACAGAATATATAGATTTACTTAATCCAATAAAAATATTAGGTAGATGTTCTATTGCTGATATTCTAGTAAATTAAAGGAATATCACCTATTTGCTTAGACGACATCGCATTGAGAAAAGAAGCATAGAAAAATGAATGTTCGTGTAAATTTGGCACCAAAACTTATTTTTATACTGTGAACTTTTAGAGTTATAAGGCCTTAAAAGCCCTATAATCAACATTTCCAATAACGTGGTAAATCCAAAATTTACTACTTGTTAATCCAAACTTAAATACTTATGAATTTTGTATTAAATCCCAAACTGGTTACTCATAATTCAAAAATTAACTACTCACAAATTCAAAATTAAATACTCGTCAGTTTTAAATTGGCAGAGTCACTAGCAAAACAAAAGAAAAAGAAAAACATGTTTTCAACCCAATTATGAATATGGTTCAAAGATTTCATCTAGTTAAGCTTCTCGTTATTGCACGAATAGACAGAAATATTTCCTTTTTATAGATTTCAATCAATAATTTATGCACATTATCATTATATGATCATACAGGAAATTTCTTCACTC
>JAPMOQ010066519.1:15306-37768 GCA_026543055.1 Argiope trifasciata | reverse complement strand
GATTGCGAACTGAACTAACTAAATTTTTCGCCACCAAGGAGACTGGCACTGCAGTCGAGACTGAACAAGTAAGTATAATGTGAAATAAAGAAATAAAAATGAAAATTTTCCCTTCATGCTTGTTCTTAATTAATAATGTTTTTGCAAACTCTGAAGTTTGTTATCTCTTTATTCATCTACTCAATGAACTGAATTTGCTTTATTGACTACAGTTGCTTCCGAATATACATTTATTGGCAAAATTTGTCTTCGAATATGTATTTAATAGCAATAGTTGTTTTCGAATATTCATTTACTCTGAGTAAATATTTTTTTAAAAGCTATTCAAATAAAAAATAATTTTTTTCTACTTTATATTTTTAGCATATGAACAACCTGAACGGAAATCAGAAGTTAATGATTATAAAAAATTGAATGATACAGTGTAAGTTAACGCATAATTTTTTGCATCATAATTGTTAATAATTTTTATTAGAATTTTTTATTTGACAATATTTGTTAGCAAACCAATTAACAGATATTGTACATTTTATTTGATTTTGAGTTTTATTATTATTTTTTCTTAATTATTAAAAACATTTCTTATTTAAGTAAATAGAAAATCTAACAATCTAATAATTTAGCATTTTAAATAATGAGGATGCATTCTAATGACAATTTTAGTTATAAAATGTTTTATTGTAAATAACTAATCACGCTTTTTTAGAAACAAATGATTCGTATCCCTCAACAATAATAAAACAAGGAATTGATTCACATTATACCTTCAAAAATAAAAGAGAATTTGGGATTTGTGAAGATTTTTTACAGAAAAAGCAATCAAACCCTTTTCTGAACTTAGGGCATGTAAAGAATATACCTGAATGCGCAATTTACAGTAAAAATTGTTTCGATGGCGTTTAGGGAGCCCTTCCCCCTTCCCCACAATGCGAACTCAGACTTAGGTTCATTTCGTCAATATAAATCTAAAAAAATTGACAATGACTACTTTGAGACTTTCAACAGTGACAACAAACGGCTAGGTCTTTTTTTTTCTTTTCTTTTAAATCATGTGAGAACATGATCCTGTTTTCCTTAGGATGCTTTGAATAATTGAAAGCAATAAATAATTGAAGCTCGAAATATGAAAGAAAAAATTGTTGAAGCCTCAAAATGTGAAGGCAACAAATTTTTGAAGCCTCAAAATGTGAACTCAAAAAATTGTTAAAGCTTGAAATCACGATGACAACCAATTGGCGGTTTATCCCTTTTATCATTTAAGAATAGAATATTGTTTTCGTTTAAGGTTAATGAATGCAACAAATTTTTAAAGTCTCACAATGAGTAGTTAACAAATTGGCTTTTATCCATTTTTTTGTATGCGGATGAGTTTTTAAAAAGTTGACCTGCTGTTAGAGACATGGGGTTTTCACCATAGTAATCTTATAGGACTATAGAAGATTCTCTATGAAATCCTTTACTTGCCATGCGCTGATGATTTTCGTTATATCCCATATATATACATATTTTAAAGACATGGGATTTCCACCATAGTAATCCTAAGGACTATAAATGACCTCCCCCCCCCAGGGAGTCGTTTACCACACATGGACTGATGGGTTTCGTTATATCTCCTAAACTATGTATACTAGAGACATGGGGTTTTCACCATAGTAATACTAGAGGCTATAGAAGATTGACCATGGAGTCATATACTGTGCCTGCGTAGTTGATTTTCGTTATATATCTTAAATTACATATGTTAGAAATATTGGGTTTTCCTTTAGAAGTAAGTATCAAAGAGGTATTCTGATTCTCCAAAAGTTTGGATCAATTGAGCATGCGCAGCGTGGATTTTGCTAAATATTGGTCAAATCAATGTCGGATCGAACCATAAAGCTCCTATGGGTCACGAGATGTCGATGACGTCAACTTCCGGTCAGTCTAGAAATGATATATATCCACTGCTGTGCAACGCAGAGACGAGTGCGACCCATCTAAACACTAGTTTCAAAGAACAGAGTGAAATGACATTTTTACCGAAACTCGAGTGTTGAAATTTAAAAATTCCAGTTACATTGCTTTTGCTCCTATCGTTTGATAGTACTCACCGAAATGCACCTAACGATGTGAGTTTCATGTTGCTACTTTGAGTGATTCGCGAGATATGGAATCACAAATTTGTAAAAATTGAAATTGCTGAGCGAAGTTATCGATATCATTTTTGCACAAACTCTCTTTGTGACTTGCATCGATAAATTCTCCTCAATGAACTCTGTCGAACGATACCACATTTACGTTTCTTAAGTTATTAGTGATAAACTAGAACGGGAAAAATATTTGGTTAGTGGAAAATTTGGTTTGAATGTCGAAATCGTTTACGCAATTAATAAATTATAAATGTAGGGTCCTAATTTTTCATCCGATGAAGCCTTATAAAAAAAATAAAAGAAAGGGAACGAAAAGACAAACAGATGTGGGAACAAAAATCTCAATCAAACCTCCAGGGACAAAATCTTCCATCAACAAAAACGAATGAGGAAAATTTTAAATTAGAAGCTATTTTACGTAAAAAAGCTTTATAACGGGAACGTAGAAAGCGTAAACGTATGCAATGCGTTGGAGATTTTCACTCAACTTCAAACACAGAATGTGTCCCTTTGGATTCTGAATCACAACCATCAAAGTTCAACCCAAAACGTCCTAGTTTGGATTCTGAGTTTGAAATATCACTTTCTAGTTCTAAGCAATTAATTGAAAAAAAAATGTTTTCACATAATAACTTGAAAATTGCAATAATATTTTTTGTGCTATAGTTTTAAAAAAATTCTATCAAATTAAACTTAACTTCCAGAATACAGTACAGTATTTTATTGAAGTATGTTGTCAACCCCAATGTAAATTCATTGAATTTTCATAGTAATATGAATATTTATAGCAATTATTTTAATACTATGTATGAAATATACTGCTTTCTGTTTCAAAACTTCAAATCAATATATATATAAACTTCAGCTCAAAAACTTTGAAATTCAGAAAGATATTGGTTCTGATGAGAGATGGATTTCGTTTAATATCTAAAATAAATTAAATGGTGAAAGACTTTAAGAAAAAAACGGATATTTTTTTCAATCGTCGTATAGTTTCAATGAAATATATTAAAATTTTAAATCTTCAAATTACTAAATTATATTTCCAATTTCAATAATATATCACAGTTAACTGTAAATTTAAATATGTTTTACGCTTCAATCGTATGAATATTATAACATTACACATCACTACACTAAATTTATAATTGTCACATTACCCTTCATAAATAACATGTACTATGTTAAGATAGCCTAAAACGTTAACGTTTTTCCTTATCCTTTAGATGCATCAATTACTAATATGAAGTGAGGGGTTGGCCTTACCCTTTTAGCTGCAATGAAGCCTGCTTCTCCATGAGAAAATTATCTTTATTGAAAAATAAGCCTGGTAGGTGTGTGTAAAATGTACTACAGGATCAATAAGGTATAAAGAAGGCTTAGACTACATGAAATCACGGAACACAGGTAATTAAACACAGTCGAAATGTACACATAACACAGTTGCATAAATTAACAATATACATGCAGCAAATCGCTGTAAACAATCCCAGCAGCATGAAACACTTAGTAGGAACTCGTTAGTGGTCCACAATTTAAAGAAGAAACTCCTCAGTCAGTTCTTTCGCTTGACTGATTACTCCCATCTGTGTTCATCGGCATTTCTGTCACTCTGGGGGGGAGGGTCATCGAATGACTTAAGTACATAACATAATTCGAATCCTAAGATATTAATGAAACCGATCATTGAGATATCACTGAAATATTCGGGACTCTATATTTTTGTAACGAAAGTTTTCAATTTCTTGGCATGTCACCAAACGACCCCTAATTTATTTGTAAGGCCAGGCGTCATTGGCCCTTCATTCATTCAGCACTCATCAGAGTTGCATAGAAATTCTAATCCTTCACTGCCACAATAATCAAACATGTTCTAACTGCATCACTAAGGTCAGACGTCACTGGTCCTGCGCACAATCAGTATTTATCAGAGTTATATATGAATTCCACCCCACCACTACCAAACCATCGAAACATGTAAGCAATATAGCGTATTTGTAGCATTGCTCAATAATTTTTGGGAATTTATACCCTAAGCCATTGTAAAATTCCTATGGTAAGCTCTGTCATTTTTCTATAGGACTGAAGTTCGATTCTAAAAAAACATATCTTCTGATTCAAAATCGGTGTCTGCATATTAATTCTGTACAATGTATGTTTTAACGATTAACAATAGCACGAATTCTCTCATTGTAGCTCCCTATGAGAGCATTTCAAATTTCAGATAAGCGTTAGCATAATTCTATAATTGTTAGACAATAGTGACAGAATTTATCCAGAACTATATTTTACAAGAATAATATATATTTCCTAAGGAACATTCCACCAATTGGTATATAATTTAATTCATATATTAATTGCCATCATTGCAGCAAAAGGTGGCCTCCACTTCTTAATCAGATATATTTATACACGTAATAAGAGAAACAAAAAAGTGTCTGCATGTTGCAACAGTGATTAAACAACATAGTATATTATTTATTATATTTTCAGCAATCATATTCGGAAAATAGCTTTAAATATTAAATTTGTGATAAGCTGCAATTTTGGTATTCACATTTACCTTTAATATCTTAAATATAATTCAAACTTTAAAAGAAAGTCGTACTAAAAACCATCTCTCGATTCACTGATTGTATGTGCATTGTCATTTTACTATACCTAGATATATATATTATGACTATAATTGTCGCCCCTATGATGTTAAATGAGAAATATTCAGTCCATTATGTAATAGTAAAACATTTATAGTCGCCCTATAAATGCTTTTCTATTATGAATAACTCTTAAAATTTACAATGAAAATGAATTATAACCATAATCATTTGTTTCTTTATTTCACTAACTACATAAATTGCTTTATTTTCTAAACAGAAATAAAACAGATGAACTCTGGAAGTTTGATGTATCCGTACCAAAGGAGCTCTATCACTGTGAGAGCGACCAAACCACGTCATGTGACCCTTCTGATCCATACAGAAAGATAGACGGAAGTTGCAATAATTTGAATCATCCGACATGGGGCATAGTGAATGAATGCTACTTAAGATATGTGCCAGCATCTTACGAAGGTAATCTAAATAAAAAATGAATAGTTAAATCATCAGCTACTTTTTTATATAGAATTTTTCTTGGGACTTTAAACATCAATGCAATTCGAAACAGTAGAATAAATTACTAAAATCTTGAGTCAGTATATTGAGAATCCAAACCACAAATTATTGAAAGTTTTATTGAAAAAATGATAATAATTCCAACACACAAAGGTTTTTTATCTCAGATTTTCTTTCAGTTATTCGAAAATCCTCAAATTTAATTTCTTTTACAAAATCAATTAAAATTAGATACAAAAACTGAAAATTTTTATTCCTGAAATTCTGTTAGCTTTTATATTTTTTACAATTCATCTCTGAGCTTATTTAGATTTTCGACTGTGAAAATATAACGTTTCAAAACCTTTGAGAGAAGTTACAAATACTTTCATATTACTGTAATGGATTTCTTGCATATAATTAATTGCTGGCATCCTGGGATAGAGACAGAGCGTCTTCGTCGTGGTCTGGACGTCCTAGGTTCTAGTCCCAGTTCGGGCATGGTTATTATTCCTCTGTTCTATCTGTTAGATGTTTGAATATGCCCACCTGTGAAACGATGTTGTGCAAGCAAATGAGGGATGCTTGAATGGCAAAATCCTACTCCTGGTCTTAGTTGGCTCTACTGAAATAAGAGACGTAAAAACTTCGACTTAAATCGCTGTTTTTGTAACAACGGGCTTGTCCAATGACTGAAAGTGCCATAAAAAACAACAATGTGCGTTTATATGTAAAGAGACATTTTCGAAAAGGGAAATTCATTTTAACAATAGAAATCAGAGACATGCTACTTTTTTATAGAGCCACACTTAACTTCAGCGGACTTTTCCCAAAGTGTCACAAGTTTATTATTTTTATGGCGGGAAAAATGTTTTGGGCTAAATCTGTACACAATTTAGCACCATATCAAAGATTTCTTCATCATTTGCATGCCATCGTCTTAGAGCTTTCCTCAACGGTCTAAACCTATGAAAATCGCTTGGATTCAGGTCTGTACAGTATGATGGACTTTCCGGCAATTCGAATCCCAACTTCTTTATTGTTTCGACCATACGTTGAGCATAATACGACTCAACAGTATTCATCTGAATGTTGATGCTTTTCAAGAAGATTTTTGGGCTTGTTGGATTTAACATGCAACAGACCCCCTTACAAGATGATTATTGGGTGGAATCGGGTCACGAACCTGAAACCCTTCATTTCACAAGCCGAGAACTTACCTACAGCCCACCACGGCCCTTCTATTCTTACTGAATCTATATTATCATTTCTGTTGTTGTTGTCACATATGGAACTTTACAAGTCCGCTGACAGTAAGCTGTCAGCAATTTAAGCCTTAGTGTCCCTTGTTTTTTCAGTAGTGCCAACTGGAGTCAAGAGTACGATTTAGCTACATTCATGCTTCACATTCGCTTTCTCAACAGCCTTTTACAGGAGAGAACATTCAATCTACTCACAGATAGAACACAGCATGCCCGAACCCGGGAAGCCCAAATCAAGGGGAAGACATCCCCTGTCCTAGAACATTGACGATTATCCCTGATGAATTATTTAACCTTCCAGTGGGCGTGGCCGTCATACCAACATGAAAGGTCACGCGTATTTCCTCCAATGCTATAGTAAAATGTAAATTTTCAAAGGCGTAATTATTAAAATTGTATTGTAAATAGCTTAGGATATTATTTTAAATATTTCTTTATTTAAAGATAGATTGCAATAACAATATAAAATGACCACAGATTAACAGAATTGGTTTAAAAATAATATAAATGAAATTGCCAATATATTGACAGAGCAGTTTGCATATAAAATATAGAAGTGCAAAAAGTAATACATAATGTACGGAAAAAAGGAAAAAGTAATTGAAGGTTAGATATGAAAAGGAAGAAAATAGTTTCATTGCAGCGTTGCAATTTGAGCAAATGTGTTTAATGTGTTCAAAATATATAAATTTCTAGCAAATCTCACAACTGAAGTTGGGGTTCTAGTCCACTTTTCTTTTTGGCAGAGTTAGCATCTTTTTTTCCCTAACGTCGTATCTTCCACTTCTTCAATACCTAGTTCAGCTTTTCTGTTCGCACCTTTAATTTTAGCTCACTTTGTAGAGACGTGCGTGCCTTTTTTCAACATTTCCTTTCTTAATTGCATTTGCCAACTAACGTCAGTCTAAAACAACACAAATTTATCTGTAAAATCATACAAAGTCAGATGTAACAAAAACTTACATAAACAGTCGCGCGTATCTCTAGAACACAAATATCTGATCGGCACAGACCTATTAACGCCGCAAACTTACGACGACAACTGAAAGTAGGTCAAAGGGAGAGGGACAAATAGCCAAGGACAGGTGTTCCCAGGGCTACCAGATCTAAAGGTATAAAACGAAATTCATCTCTAGTGTATCTCTCACATACGCGCCCGCTGGAAGATTGAATATTGGTCCTTGACATGGTTTAATAGTAACCCAAAATCGAATATTTCTTTTAGTCGTTTTTCTCACAACCGACTGAAACAAAAATTTCATAACAAAACTGCACTTGTATTTAGAAAATCCCTTTTCAAATTTGATACAGCTAGGTCATTTCAGTTTTGAATTATAGCTTTTACATGTTTCTGAAAGTAGAGGCCAATAAAGAGTCACGAAACAGTTAATTTGGCTCAAAATTTGACAGATGTTTCCATTTGGGTATCGAATTTTATGCATGTAGCTGTCTTTAATTTGCAATTTATCGTGTTAATGTGTATTCGAACAACCAGACAGAGAGACTTTCTATGAAAAGATTTTACTCAAAATATGTTAGAAATTTGAAATCATGATGTAAAGATCTTGTACCAAATTTCAACCATCTAGCATTAATCGTTTTTGAGTTATCTTTATAAGAAACAGACAGACATTTTTGAAATATGTATTTTTCTAAAACGGCAATATTCGGCAATGCGGAGTTTTAAAATGGCGATATTCGTCAATTCAGAGTTTTAAAACGGCGATATTCATTAATACTTCGGAAACATTTTTAATGGTTCTTTATCCATTCAAAATATACAAGAATTAATTAAGGTTACTCTACGCTGCATCCAAAATATATCTGCAATTTTGTCTTATAATGCAATTTATATTCATTCTCTGATTAATTTATAATATTAATGTTTTAGGTTTCGAAATGATTCCAAGATCTAAGAATGGAGATCCTTTGCCACTTGCTAGAGAATTAACTGTGAATATCTTCAAAAACGTTCACCGACCGTCTCCAAATGTTTCATTTATGTTTACGATTTATGGTCAAACTATGGCTCACGACTTATCTCGAACTGAGAATCTAAACAGTAAGTGTGTATTTCAGAGATTGACACATTTTTTCTTTGACTTCTCAGGAAATAATGGTAATAGCAGTCAAATATTTTAAACAATACAAATCTTTTAATTGAAGATTGGGAACATAGTAAATATCAAATTTCAAATGACCAATGACCAAAGAGCTATGACCAATTTTGTAATGAATAAGCCTATTTTTTGAATTCCATTTATCATTCTATTTGACTTCCATTTTTTATTTTTATTTCACCATTTTTTTCCTAACTGAATAGAAATTTTGCGGCCCATGGTGAATCCTCTCTAGAGAATATCTAATAACGTTTCTCTATTCATGAATTTGCGAGGTAACAAATTTCATTATTATTCTTTCAGAAATTGTGAAAGCGAGGGTTTTCAATTCCTTCTATTAGTTCACACTTTCAATTTATTTATTTTTCTTGTTCCAATTTTTAATCCTTAATAAAATACTTCTTATCCATCCACTTAAGGTCAAATATATTTTTTAAACTGATAGTGGATGACACTTTATGTTAATATTTTTTCTCATTATATTTTTTATTTTATTTTTTCATTCACATTAAATTTATTGATTAAATTAAATTTCTAATACTTTAAATAGAGTTTTAGCAGTTTGTAATGGAAATTGTAATCAGCAGGCTATAGCTCAATCGGTAAAATGCAAGGATTTCAGTATTTTTCACTGAAGGTGAAGAAGGCGAGTTCAGTTCTTGCGATGAGAAATTATAAACCACCACCAGCTTCATAAATTGGAAATGAAAGAAAAGAATAAAAAGTGAATAAATAATAATAATAAGAATAATAGTTCAAAACCATATATAAAATGGAAAATTGCAATTAGATTCACTTTCTGTTTTACCACTTAATATTGTGATTATGTCAAATGTATATATATATTTATATTAATTTTAATTATTTAATAAAAAGTAACTAGAATTTAAAAAAAAATTCTTAGTTGACCTAAGTAGGAATTAAATTTAAAAAATTAAATTACTTGTTTAGAAGTAAATTAAAGCTGGTGCAAATATGAAAATGTTTTTTGAAGCAGTCTGAAACATTTGGCTGAACATTTATTGCATTTGCCTGTTTTCATTCGACAACAAATAAGGAGAACAATTTCTGTCTGATGTACATTAAAGTTTCATGTACAGAGATAGGAAAATTTATGAACATCATTTGTAATAAGTAACTGCTACCTTGCTCACAAAAATAAAAATCTTAGTAGACCGTGGTGGCCTGGTGGTAAGGTCACAGCTTCGGAACCGGAGGGCTTCAGGTTCGAGACTCGATTTCACCGAAGAACCTTCGTGTGTGGGGGTCTCTTGCGCGTTAAATCTGTTAGGCCAAACGTCCTCCCGCTGGTGTGGTGTGGAAAGGGGAGTGCCAGGTCAGGTGTCGTCCTCGTCATCTGATCATGGTTCGAAATTATGAGGTCCGTCCCCTAATAGCTCTCGTGTTGCTTTAAAACGGGATGTTAATATAACTAAACTAAAAATTAAAACTAAACTAAAAATTAAAACTAAACTAAAAATCTTAGTTATCTATGGGCAGTATTTGGAATAAAATATTTTATATTAATTTTGAAGTCAGTTTCTTTTCAGTCTTCTTAGAAATTTTCCAATTCTTCAAATATCTATAGGTGGTAAGCATAACCGAAGAGGCCGGGATCGGCTGGTTGGCAGGACTTTTTATACGTTAGGTTGCGAGTTCCAGCTTCGCCGCTTCTGTGTGGTGACTGATGCGTGTATGCATCTGTAGTGGTATTAAATTTGAGAATAATACCACTGGTGGTACTGTGGTCCTCTGATTTAAATATAAATTAGGATAATGAGTGAATGAAACGCATTTATTCCACCCCGTAAAAAGGGTTGTGAAGCGTGATCAACTATATTGTACTCTTGGCTCTAACTGAAAAAAACAAGAGAAGTTTACTGGACTTAAAGCGCAGACTGATAACTGTCAGCGGACTTGTAAAGTGCCATTAGTGACAACAGCAGTACAATCATGTGCACAAAATGTATACATATTCTTATCAGAGTCTTTTAACATTGAATAGAACGTAGAAAATAAATTTTTCTAATTCTTAATAAGTATAACCAGCTAACAAATATGACATTTACTCTCATTTCTGCTAGTATTAGACAAAAAATTAACTTTTATATTAAATTTTCAGTTCAAGAACAATGCTGTAAATATTCCTCTAAGCATCCGTCTTGTATCGCCGTTCCTATAAAATCTGATGATCCATTCTATTCCCAATATAATGTCTCCTGTATGGAGCTGCATAGAACTCAATCGTGTGAAATTTGTAACGCCAGTAAGTAGTTTTTTATTTCTTTTGATTTAATTATTGAAGACCATCGGAATAATCTTTATTTTTATATCATTTTTGAATATGAATGCTTTTTGATTTGGAGATTTTGATGCCTGCAAATGTCCTGGCAGAAATTTAGTGATTTATTGCTTTTAGGGTTATTATTATATAATGAAAAATTTTGTCACATTTTGCGACTTATCGCAAGAAAAAGTTACAATTTGCCGGGAATGTCCCCCGAAGAAACACAGAGGAGAAAAGGGGAATGAACTCGAAACAACGGATAGAAGCATCGAAAGTTTGTTCGTGCGCAAATGTATGCGTGCGCATTTTTAATTTAGTTTAATATTTTTTTGTTTTAATTTTCAAACTTCTAGATGACAAAAAAAGTTTTCGAGTTAGTTTAAAAACAGTTTAAACCAGATTTACAAGAAAAAAGTTATAGTCTAGATGAAAAATTTTAGAATTTCAACGACATTAAGATGAAAAAAAAGACGCCTTTTTTTCTAAATACCGATGCTTAAATTAATTAAGACAAGCAATGGCTTGAAAGATAATCATGTTTTCATGATATAATATGAAACCTGCTTCAAAAGATTTCAATTTCAAAAAAAAAATTATGGAGTTAATTTATAAAAATAATTTTTTAAGAAGTTAATTATTTTATATACACTTTCAATTTTTTTTAAAAAATGTTTTATTAGCTACCTTGCATATTTCTCCGTCATTTATTTCTAGATTGATTGCAATTTAATTTTCTTTTATTTTTTTAGCCAGTAGAGAACAAGTCAATGCTGTAACGCCAGCTCTGGATGCATCGATGGTGTATGGCACAAGCGAAGAAAATGCAATGAATATACGAAGGAATGATGGAACAGGTGAAGCATTTTTATAATTATTTTTATTAGCCTTTGACAACAAAAAAGGGTAAATTCGAATTAAAATGGAGAGGGTAAAGAGAAAGTATAAAAGTTGAAACTTTCTTATAACAAATAATTGAAACATAATATTTTTGACATCTTTTAAAAACTGGCTGGGTTACCTATTCTTTTCTTCAGATTCAACATATTCCATAAAAAATAATTCTTAATAGGATATTTAATAATATTATTTAAAATTAACTAATAGGGTAGGATAATTTAAGTGAAGTTCCAAATTAAAAAGGAAACAGAGAAAAAAAAGAGGAAAAATCCTAACAACTTTTCTTAAATAACTGAAAAACAACATATGTGTTCCAACATACATTTCATCATCTCCTAGGATTATCTATTATTTTACTCAGAGACTGCAAATTAATTCAGAAACGGGCAGTATTACAAAAAAGAATTCTTTATAGTGCATTTGTAACATAATTAAAAAAACTTTTTTTTAAAAAATAATACTCTATTATTAATTTCGGTAATCCGAAATGTATTTTAAATAAATATTTCAGCATCTTTGTTCGACTAGTAATTTATATATATATAAAAACTAATACCATATACTGGATCAAATTTAAAGCATTTTTTTTTCTTTATTTTCAGTTGCTTTGTAAACTAATCTATATAAATAAGGTTTGTCTGTATGACTCTTATGCGCTGCTGTAACGCTCAACCGATTCCGATAAAACTTTGACTACTTATTACTTTCTGTTACAGAACGATTATAGGCATATTAAAATTACCTAATACGTCAAAAATATTTTTGGTTACATTCACCGCATCTATTAACCAATGATTGACCTTCAAATAACTCACCAATTAGACGTAACCGATTCGGTAAAGATGCGAAGTTAAAGCTAGACGTTAGTATTTCGTAGCTATTGTACATAAATGTAATGTAAGTCGTTTTCTGAGGCAATATTTTCATTGGAGAGTGTGCGAGGAAGTTTTAGAGATACAATCTTATAATTTTGAAATTTTAACTAAACATTTAATAAAATGTTATTTTTGCAGTAACTTTCGAAAATATTATAGTAAAAATAATTTTGCGCCATCTTAGTTTTCAAAAAATTGTCTTTTCAACTATATTAAAGATTTCATGGTAGAAATATATTTTCTATGTATAATCAATTTTAAAATAAAATATTTTAATCACATTTTCTAACATTAAATTTGAGAATTCTGAACGAATAGTAAATGAATCACGAGATATAATAGTTTCTTTCATTACCATTCAGAAAGAACATCCAGTTATACAATTCTAAAAGAATACGCAAATCTAATAAATAAAAATATTTGTTAGTAGAATAGAATAATAAAAATAGAACAAATACTATTTATGCTTCTTCTTTTTATATCCTTCAATATCAATGAATGCATTCACTGTCGATAAGAAAAGAAATATCAACGAATATATTCTGAACGAATAGTAAATGAATCACGAGATATAATAGTTTCTTTCATTACCATTCGGAAAGAACATCCAGTTATACAATTCTAAAAGAATACGCAAATCTAATAAATAAAAATATTTGTTAGTAGAATAGAATAATAAAAATAGAACAAATACTATTTATGCTTCTTCTTTATATATCCTCCAATATCAATGAATGCATTCAGTGTCGATAAGAAAAGAAATATCAATCCTCCTATCATTCTTAATAATGAGTAATAAATATTCCAAATTAAATAACTATTTCAAATTCCAAACGAAGTTTCCAAGATTATATCTTCTGCGGCAACAAAGGGTACAAGCTAGTAATATATAAAAATATTTCAATACCATCCAAAACCTTTAGCCTAGATCGCCAGTTTTACATTATAAAGAAAAATTATAGTTTAAGTAAGCATTTATATATTAAAAAAGTAAAAATTCAGCACAGAAAAGTTTCTTCGGAAAAGGTGCAAACCTTGTGAAAATCACTTTAACTTCTCAAAGTCATACATTCAATAAATATAAGAAAGTAAGCTATCTTCCTAGTGCCATGGGCTGAAAATAAAAGTACATTATCTCCGGTCGATCAGAGTCAACTGGGACAGCTAAGTATGCCTTGAAGTGATAGTTGACCTTCATTTTATGGAAGTATTAGATTATTACTAGTTTCTTATATAACCTCCTCCAAGGGTGATGGATGCCTTGGAGGGAAATTTTGAGAAACTTTTCCGCAACAGCAAGAAATTAGCTGCGAAAGCGCTGATTAGTCTATTTTTCGTTTGAAAGATATTGTTGAGAACGCATCTGTTAAATAACATTCTTTCTCAAATGAAATTTTTAAAAGTCTCCATCGCTAATTTTATTTTATTGAATCATTCTATACTAATAAGGTATCTCTACCAAGTTATGTAAAAACTAAAATTTTATTGTTAATATTATGTATCTATCACTGTTCATAGACACGCTCAATTTAAATGCAAAAAATTGGGCAAAATTATTACCCTAAAATCTTTTAAAATAAAAAATGTAATAAATAGAATGGGATTGCGAGATAAATATTGGGTTAAATACCCTCTGAACTTCCATCTAACGAAATTTTCAACATAATTTTAATTTTTAAATAGTTTAACAAATAATTTTTTGCCCATTTAGCAAAAGATAATTTATATGCATCAATTTTTATCAGATTAAATATTATCGAATTTTCATCCATAAATTTAAAAATTTTTAAAAATTGTTTCAACTTTTAATTTTTTTTTTGTTTCAATTAAATAAAGTATATTGGTAGTTGCGAAAAATTGTAGCAATTTAAATCTAGGGAAACTATAGGAGAAGATGTAAAAAATATCTAATTTTTAACAGCTGATGTAAACACGGTGATTTCTGATTATATTTTGTTGTACAATATATGCTAAAATAACGAAATGAAATGAACGCCATTCAGTGAATGACGATATTAATGATGAATTATTAAAAATTACGAGTTAGAAGTAATACTAAAAGCATTTCGTACAATAGGAAGTACGGTTATATTTTCACAAAAGGGGCCACTATTAACACTTTTTATTAATTTTTATAATAAATATGCTTTTTATAACAAATGTATACAAAACAAAATTCAGATTATTCTTTAAAATAAATATTGCTGATAGTGCAATTGTTAGGTTCTGTTTTCAATAACCTAATTAATAAATTTCTGGTAAAAGGTTTTTCTTTATAACTGAATTTTCGAATGTAATGATAATACAATAAATAATGGAAACGTAAGGAAGATTATAAAGATTTGACTGTATGCACATCATAAAGATTATTTTAATAAATCATCTGAACTTTGATGATAATCAAAAGGGCAAATCAAAAGAAATTCATTCTTAAAAATGCATGAACATCATCAAAAATGAAATGAACTAGAAAATAGAAATTAATATATTCAAACTATAGAAATTTAACTGAATATTTCGTAAAGATTAATCATATTTATCTTGCATATAAACTTCTTCTTATTTTTTTTTCAGGAAAATTGGACGTTAATTCCACAGAGCATGGTGATCTTCTACCTACATTTAAAACACCTGACGGTATTTTCTGTCGTGAAAAAGAAGAAAACAGTTGCTATTTGTCAGGTAGAAAATATGGAATTGCCTTTTATGTAACATATATAAAATATTGAAATAATTAGAAGGTTGGTATAAATTTAGCATGAAAATTGCATCTAAACTTATCTAAATACTGCTATGAATCTGCAATGTGGTTTCTCTGTGAAATTAGTCTCATAATATGAGATAACACTAATGGATTATTATACAAGGATTATGACAATATATCTATCAAGATGCGAGAGTCGAAGTTTCTTCTAGAAAATTTTCTACCCTACCATGGAGCATGTATAAGCAGAGAAGCCTATTCTCTCTTCGTAATCTATGTCACTGAGAGAGTTCTGCAATTGTAATTTGAATACCGATTTTCTGTTATTTAATAACTCTTTAGTATATGTGTGAGTTGTTGATTTCTGGAAATGCTTTTTTTATGTTTTAAGTATCATTCTTCTAATTTCTTGTGAAATAACGCATTGGTGTCCGTTATCAAGTTTAATGGACTTCTTGAAAAAGCCATTCAAGATTTTTTGTAACAAGAAGACAAAATTGCATAGTATTTATAGTAATAGAGAAAAATTCTTCTGGAAAATATATTACAAAAAAAATCGCATGAAAATTATTAAGATATAAGCAGATGTGAATAAACAGAAATTTAAAAAAAACAGCATTAATTGGAGAAATGATAAATATAAATTATCGTTATTAAACATAGAATGGAAATATTCGTTTATGAAAAAAATTTGCGCTTAAACAAATCTTAAAAATTATACGAAAAACATATCAAATAAAAAAAGAAGTAACTTTAATTCATAAACTTATACTTTACGAATATAAGCTACAAAAGATGTAAATGTAGTAGGATTTAAATAAAAGTGGAAACTAAATGTAATTCATTATGAAGATTTATAATATATAGAATTTAGAGTATTGTATACAAACGCAGAACAAATCAAAATAAAAAATATATTAAAGAATTTGTGCGTTATATATTTTAGTTAATAAAAAAAATCTTTTAGTAGGGTATAGAACGAATTAGGATTATTATAAGAATTATTTCTACTATCATTATTTTCCTAATTTTCATATTTTTATTTTAAATTTACTGAGATTAAGGACTTTTAACAAATTGATATATTAGTGAATTGGATATTTTACCGCTTGATTGAAATTGCAATACCTGTGAGAATATATTCTTTTATATTCAAAAACCTCACTTTAAATAAAACTTATTTAAATTGGTATTTAATTCAAGAAATGATCAGGGTTTTTTTTCATATAATGAAAAGTAGTCGTCGAGTAATCTTCACTAATCTTTTCAAACGTAATTTCTGTTTATTTACTTTGATATAATAGCATAGATTCTGAAGCTTTCTTGGAATAGTGTTAAAATTTTTCTTAAGTATGTTTTGAAAAAAAAATCAGTAAAAACAAAACTTTATATAGAATCGAACTTAATCCCCAACCCCGGGGTGGACCTCGGAATGAGGTTGAGAAACGTATGCACAGAGGTTCGTTCTTGCCATCCAGGAGAGTTCATAAAAGGAATGGGTCCTCCCATCGATGATCGGACGTACTTTCTTAGAGTAAGACTGTATAATGGCCAGTCATGGCCCTTAAGACTCAACCAAAATTCACGTCAGTGTTGCTTTAGCGGTGGTCTAATCATTCAGTAAATTTTATCCGTGTGCCTTCGGGCAGGTGATATGACCTAAATGGAATTTATAATTGAAAGAAAAAGCACTGTTTACATATCCAAAGAAAGTAATTCTTTTATCATAATGTGTGAATCCGTAGTTGAATTCTGATTTAATTTCATCTCAATAGTAATAATAGAAAAAGAATTGTTGCAAATTGTGTTAAAAATATTGAAAAAATTATTTAAATTAATGATTAGTTGCACATTAATATATTTAATGTAACTCAAAATGTTTTAAGTGTTGCACACAAATTTGTCTAGTAATACATTGTGAAATGCTTCTGGAAATGTTTTAAATGTCTAGAAATATTTATTTTATTAGAAAAAATAATTAGCAATTTTGAAAAGCTCATACGAAACTTTTGTTATCGAAAATCACATTATCATCGCCTTTCAATTAATCAATCATTCCCCAATCGTTTTTGAAAACTTATCACTAAATTAATTGGATGCTAAATTTAGAGGCTCTGTGGAAACGATTTTTATTTCTTGTATGTTAAAAGCTATAAGAATACTATGGCATTAAAATAATATTTCGTGTTTTTTTTCAATTGCTGACACTTTCTTTAATTTTTTTATTCTTATGAAAACATGTTAAACTTAAATAATTAAACTTTCTTTAATTTTTTTTATTCTTATAAAAACATATTAATGAATTGTCTTCATCATGTCATTTATTTTAATTTGCAAACATCTACATCTGTTGTAATATTACACACACTTTACTTTTACTATACCAAAATGAATTACAATTATGCATATTTAATGAAACTTTAATCGAAATTAACAAAATAGTAGTATCTCTTGCAAACTAATCTATTAAAGACTGGTCTTTTTAAGACTGATCACTTTCACCTAGAGTTAAACAGTAATGAATATTCAAGAGTTTCATATGATTAATCCGAGATGTTTAGAAACCATTGCACATAATTAACAACGATTCAAGATGGATCAGAATAAGGATCAATAACATATAGCCTAAGAAATAGCGATGGCAATGAATGGTAAAAAATTTTAGATTAAAATTCATTGTTGTTGCTTTTCTAGATACAGCAATAATTTACGTGATAATGAAGATTGTTCCTTGGTAAAATAACTTGAAGACACAGGCTGTCTTTTTAAGGGTTCATTAGATACCATAACAACAAAAGGCACACGGATACTCCATGATATAGTGGGTCTAGAAAACTGCATTATGGTTTATTTCGGAAGAAAAAGAACCAAGATCACACTCCCCACCGTCCGAGGGCCAATTTCATGGAAAAAAATATACAAAAAAACAGCAACAGTGAGGCCACGTGATGTTTACATGATTGGCGGCTAGCTCCGCCGAGGAAGATCACGTGGCTCACTGAATTCTAAATAAATGGTTTTTCCTTAGATGCTATTAGCGGCACGTGAAAAACATTTTTGACTAATTTACTACTCGCCTATGTAAGATTTGGTGGAAATATTTCACTTGCTGCACTTTCTTCGGCTATATCCAAACAAAATCTATCTGTCTTGTCACCAAAAGGAAAAACAGCCAATACAGTTTACAAACAAATATTATGAAGCAAGCTGAATTTTATTTTCATGCCAGATTACTCAGAGCTCATAAACAAGTGTGGAACAGTGGATACAATGACTTATTTGTATATTTTTTAAATTTTAAAACAGCTTTTCTAATGTATATTTTAGTGGATTGATTTGTCTACGAACATCGTAATTTTTAAATTTTAACAATCTAAATATTTCTGAATGTGTTCAATGAAAAATTATTTTGTTGTTATTTTTAGTGATTTTTAAATATCTTTTAATGATTGTTTGATGTTGGGTGACTTACCGATGTCATATCTTGTGGGAGCTGAGCTTAAGTTTAAACCTAATTTTTTCCTCTTGGATGTTATGCCACGAGCTGTGCGGGAACTGCTAGTTATATCATACTAGATGGTACCCGGCGAGTTGCTGCAGCCGAAAAAATAATATTAAATGCAAATAATTTTGCACTTAGTTACCTATTTAATTCAATAAATAATTTTAAAAAGTTTTATTGAAATATGATGAACGATACGACAGTATGTAAAATACGAACAAACACATATTCACTTTTATATATTAGATTTGTGCATTCTTTTAAAATTATAAAACTTGGTGTTCTTTCAGAATGATAATGAAAGAAACTATTTATTATATATCTTAATTCGTTTAATATTCGTTCGGAATTCTCAAGCTTAATGTTACAAAATGTGATTAAAACATCCTCTTTCAAACTGATTAAACATAGAAAATTTATTTATTCCATAAAATTGTTAATACAGTTGAAAAGATAATTTTTAAATATTAGCATGGTGAAAAATTGTTTTTAATACAATATTTTTGGTAGTTACTGAGAAAAACGCTCAAATTTAATTGAAATTAAAAACCTTCAGAGTTGGTCTCCACAGAATTTTCTTGCATTTATTTGTAATAAAGTTGTTACCTCTCAGAATGACTTGCATGATATTTGAGTCATATAGCTTCAAAATATTAACCTTTAACTTCGACTTAGCATTTCTACAGAATCTATTGCCTCCTCGGCGAGTTATTTGGAGATTAATCCTTGGTAAATAGTTGCGATTGAGATTCGATAAGGTTTTTTTTTTTCTATGACATCCCGTAAACAATAATCTGACCAAGTTTCATCGCAATTAGTTTGAACGGTTTAGGAATGCATAAGATACATACTAACAAACATTCATTTTTATTTATATAGATGAGACAAACCAACAATGTCATTTACAGTTAAACAAAGTATTTCATCACACAGAGTGAAGAATATTTAAGTATATACTTTTGAGATAGACTGCATTAGACTGTGAATGATGTAATCAAATAATTTCTTTCTCACTTTCGCAGGAGATATATGAGGGAATCAACATGCTTTTCTGACTGGCATTTCCACTTATTATGTCAGAGAACACAACAGAATAGCCACAAATCTCAAGAAGATGAACCCTCATTGGGAAGAAGAGAAATTATTTCAAGAAACCAGGTTTCTAGATTTTTCGAGCTTTATATTAAAATTCCTTCACGTCTCTTATATTTTTAATTGTAATTGTTGGGATGAAAAAAGTGAACTATTTTACCTCTCGTAAGAATATCTGAGTGATCGCACTTCAGGCTTCGGTTAGGCGCACTTTTCCCATCAACGCCTACCATGAACATGCTACATGCGAAACTCAGATATTAATTACATGCGATTAATGTGTTTTTTTCCCTTCCAATGTTCAATAAATATCTTTTCATCAAATACAAAGTTCAGATTCATTGAAAATTAACAAAAAAAATTAGAAATGATTAAATATTTTTGAAATATTGTTCCTCATAGTTGATAAGTAAATGCAAACACTGTTACGAATTCTCACCAGGATCATTGTTACTTGAAAATGTTTCATGTTTCTTTTTTTATTTACATTTGTCTGGGTTAATTACCTAACACATTACTTTTTACACGCGTCAATTTTTGTATAACGCAATTAGCAGAGATAATCCAACTATCCAGGCTCCCAGATATTTATTTTAATGCGGATGGTAACAAGAATGTATGATTGAAAAGTCACAGGATATGTCTGCTAATAATTGCTTATCATGAGTTATACGAATGATTAAATTCTTAGCTCATCCGTAAAAATTAGGCAATGAGGAGGGGAAGCCTTTAAGACACCATTATCAGCTCTCGTTTCTGATAATGAGTAAAATTATTGTGGATGGCCTACTTATGGTGGAAGTAGCTTTTTAAAGATTTATATCTATAAATCTTTAAAAAGCTACTTAATGTTTATATCTATCTTTTGTAATGTAGATTTTCATGCATCACTTTTCGCACCACACAATTTACAGTAGATGTTCCAACTTGAAACATCATCGTGGTAAAAAATGTGACTTTGGGATTAAATATTTAAAAGGCAAAACTTTAAGCCCAAATTAGGATCTAAAGTAGAATTAAGGAGAAATTAAGGTAATTGAATTTTTAATTAAAATGAAGTAATCAACTTATTAATCAAATGTGAGAGGTATTCAATGATTTAAGGCTCTTAGAGACCCGAAATAGCAGTGCTTCGTTGCCTGAGGAAAGAGCAGTGCTTCATTACCTGAAGAAAGAGAAGTGCTTCATTGCCTGAGGAAAGATCAGTGCTTTATTCTTTGAGGAAACAGTAGTGCTTTATTGTATTGTTTTGAAAAAACAGCATTTTATTGTAATTTAAGTGTGAAAACTTCTTGTGATTAAGAGAAAGAAACAGTGAAATCCCACGAATCCCAAGCTCGAAAGAGTCAAAATATTAAAGTTGAAAGAATTAATGAAAATGTTTCCCATCTTATATTTACTATTCTAAGATTTTATTGCGTTTAACAGAATTTTTTTCATTGTACTTCCAGGAGAATCAACACTGCAATTCTGCAATGCATCACATACAAAGAATACCTGCTGGTGCTCCTAGGTCCACACATTATGGATCAATTTAATTTGACGATCAAAAATGGATCAGATGGAACAAGTTACAACTCTAGCTTACGACTCGGAGTCAGTAACGAATTCTCAACAGCAGCTTTCCGTCTCCACACCATGATACCTAAATTAGTGGGAACAGCTAACATGAGGTTCAAAGATTTATACGCAAATCCGAAAATCATTCGAGCAGGCTACATGGAAAGAATTATGCAAGGGGCTTACAAAGTGCCATCTGAAGAATATGATCATTATCATGTAGATGATGTGACTAATTATATGGCTCAGTAAGATAGACAGTTTTATCTTATTCTAGCTACTTTTAAGAAAACAATGTTTATATCTGTTATATTAACGATGTTAAACTAAGACTTTTATGGGTAGAAATCAAAGGTTCTGTATAAGCCATATTTTTGAATCTAGAACTTAATGATTTGAGAAAAATTTTATCTATAGATAATATATTCTCAGAAATGGTTTCAAGCATGCTATTAATTATTTTTAATCAAAGCTAATAGCAACATATTTTTGTATTATATTGTTACTAATTGATTCAGTCCACTGATTGTCGATTCCTTGAAGGATTCTAAGGAAATCTGCCTATTTTTGAAAAGAAGCTCTAGGTACCTTTGACCACTATAATGCAAAAACTGGATGCTAATATTATTACAATGAAACACAATTATAATTTATCTCAATGTCATTGTTTTTTCTGATAACACTTATCATAGACAAGCTCGCTGACTAAGCAAATTTAGGCCGAAATTTTTACGTCTTCAGTAGCGCCATCTAAAGCCAAGAGTAAGGCTTAGTTTAGCTACTGAGGCGGCATAACCATTTTTAATTGGTTGACTACATTAATTAAGAACTGAATCAGAGAACGATAACCTCTGATCCAGTTCCTCCAGTGGTTGTTACTCACGACAGGGAGGACTGTGTGTGTGTGTGTGTGTGTGTGTGTGTGTGTGTGTGTGTGTGTGT
>JAPMOQ010066519.1:1326-15296 GCA_026543055.1 Argiope trifasciata | reverse complement strand
GTGTGTGTGTGTGTGTGTGTGTGTGTGTGTGTGTGTGTGTGTGTGTGGTGTGTAATTTTCAACACCTCTGCTCACTGCTTCATATTTATTTTCGTTTTCTTCACTCTTCAGAACAACACAAGAGCGGAAAGTGGAAAAGCGAAGGAAATATTTATTCCCGTGATTATATACTGCGAAATTTTAATAGATATTTCTTTATACGAGGAGATTTAGGTAGGGAAATCCCAGATGCAAGATCACGCCTTTACAACTATAAAAAATTATTTAAATTAAGATGAGCAAAATATAAAGGAAAACATTAAAATTGAATTTATTGTAAATCCTATTTTATTCAAAGAAAATAGTTTTGTTTAAGATAAACAGTTTATTTTGTATTATAATCATCAATGTAAGAATTGATGTCATGAATATTTCCAAATCCAAGCAGAAGTTGTAATCTAATACTATAATACGAGGAATGGTTGCCAAGTCGAAAATCGCCCCAGAATTAATAAACTCCGGTAAACTTGGGGGTCTGGGGTTTTTGGCCACGAGGAATCGAGTGGCGCCGGTTTTGAAGCGCTACGGTGGAGCAGTTCGGAGTTACAGATAGGATATTTTCAAACTTTATTAGTTCGCCATAATGGCTATAGATGGCAGCACTTAAATTTTCTTTGTCTATTGCCTAATAGGTTTCAAGCGGTAACGTTCCGGTTATCTTTTCACCAATGGTTTCACAAATTTTCTTATGACATGTATTGTTTTGATAAATCACAATTGAAAATTTAAATCTTCGAGTTAGCTTCGATACCTGTTTTCTCCGAGCGGAACTCGGTCACCCGCTGGTAATTAGGAAATATGACCTACGTTCCTTAGCAATTATTAAATTTTTACAAAATTAATAATTTTCTCCTGTTTGTAGAAGGCATAATTTTAATGATAGTAATGATAATCTTATTTAAATATTTGCAGACGACCTGGTGTACCATATGGTCTCGATTTAAATTCTATTGATATTCAGAGAGCAAGAGATCACGGATTGCCGTCTTACGTAGTCATGGTGAAATTCTGCTCCAAAGAAAAAATAAGCATTACGACCTTCGATGACCTTGCACCTCGGCTGATGACAGCGGAGAGAGCAAGAATGTTGAAGGAAAACTATGAGTAAGTATTAGTTTTTACAGACAGTTTTTCAATTAATAGTAATGCTAAAATTATAATTTCGAAGTTAATTTTTTGTTTGCGATAAAATTGTTGATTAAAATGCATTCCTTGGATTTATGTTGGTTTAAATCTAATTTACATTTCGAAAGTTGCCTACATTCAAATCGTTAAAAGTAAAAATAATAGAGAAAAAACGATTAGGATGATAATCAACATTGATCATAGAATTATTAGTAGAATACGGAGTAGGGTTTCTAGAATAATACTAAGTATACAGCTGTTTGAAGAATATTATGTAAGGTTCCAGAGGAATTAGATTAATTGCATTAGTTAGGAAATTAAAATAGATTTCATCTGATATTTTATTGTTCATTATTAATTTTATAACCTATAAAACCAGTACAATTTCAATAAGTATGTATTTTTTCATTAAACTATAATACGAACAATACAAATTCTATTAACTTGTATTGTTTTCTTTGATTCATTAAATATGTTTATTGAATAAAGGACAGCATAAAAATGCATCATGGTATTGTTTTTCGTACTTGAAATACTTTTAAATAATTTCTAATGGGTTTTTATTTAATAATTTCAAAATTATGAAGAGATTTTATAATCGATTCAAACTGATTTTAAATAGTTCTAAAGAGTAATTAAAATTTTCAATTCCTTTATACTCATTGATGAGCAAAAAAGAATATTCTCGTGAATAATTTACCGTAAAAGTATCCTAAATTAATACTGTAGCAAGCTTCGGAGTTTGTGTAGATTTAGGATATCTCAATCTCTCTAAAATCACAAAATGTTTATTCGTAGAAATCTTTAGAAGGCGAAGGGTATTACAACAGTTACGAGTCACAATTACGCAACTCTAATTCAGCTAGTTCATTAGGAGACAGCTTCCGAACATAGAGGTCTCTAATACCTCAGAGAGATAACTTATGTGCCCTAAACTTACAATCAAGTCTTCACTACTCTCTGATCAACATTGTAATATGAGTTGTGTTGTCGGGCCGCCTGGCCCTGTAAGAAGCTTATATCCGGTAATGGTGGTATGAAAAGAGCCTAACGGTCAATAAATTTCCGTGATCATCTTCATTGCATCGAGGTTAGGTGGTATTTATACCTAATTTGGATTGAAAATCTAGAATATTCTCCAAGTTTTTGGAAGGTTCTAGGCTATCCCGCTTAGAAATGGTCCTAAAGCGTAAGTGATGGACAGAGCTTGGCATCTATTTTTCCCCAAGACGCCAAGAATCCCGCCAAAAGGTACCCAGGTGGTCAAATCACTGAAAAGGCCGTTTTTACATAAATGCATTTAATTGCACGATTTTCGCTCCCGAATTCGAATATTTCAGATTTGTTTGATATATTTCAAAACGAATGCAAATATTTACAGTATTTGTAACAATATTGATTGTAATTGTTGGGATTATAAATAGGTACTGAATCATTAGACTTCATTGGGAACAGAGGGAAGAGATGGGAAAATTGATCCATAACCTTTTTTGGTATAATAAATAAGTATTCTGGAAAATGTAAATCTTAAATTAAAAGCAGGCAGCTGGATTCAACGATTTAGTTATGAAAAGGCTGCTACTGAAAGATAATCTAGACTTTCTACCCCTTGAGTACGTTAATGTAAATATAGCTCGATGAAGCCGAATTTCAGAGCATAATTATCATCTAGGGATACAAATCATTATTATAAGACACTCGAATCAGCAGATTGATATATTGAAAATCAAAAACGAATGAAATGATAACGTAATCGAAGATTTATCTGCTAGATCTAGTAATATTTTGCGGCTACTTCTCTAGTTTTGTTATTATATAATGACTAATCATGTGACCATAGCTGGAAGTCTATTTTGGCAACATATTTGAAACGCTTTGAGTGTTAAAATAAGTATTGGCATAAGCAACACGAGTTAATTCATGACAAACAAGTAAAATAAATTTTAAATTCAATTCCTACTTAGGTCATCATTTTTTTTATTTTAGCTACTTTTTATTAAATAATTATCAAAAAAAAATATTAAGTATCAAAAAAAATTATTTATTTTCGCAAGAATTGAACACACATTCTTCACCTTCATGCCAAAAATACTGAAAATCTTGCATTTTACCTAGTGAGCTGTCGCTTGTGGGTTTCAAATTTCATTAAAAACTGCTGAAACTCTATTTTAAGTATTAAAATTATTTTAATTAAATTAATGAATTAATATTTGGAAAGAAAAATTGTATTAACATGAAGTATCATCCATCGCAAGTTTACAAAAATGTATTTGAACTTTAGTGGATGACTAAAAAGCATTTTATTAGCGAACTGAAAATTTGAACAAAACATATATAAGTAAATGACTATAGGAATGCGAACTAATAGTAGGAATTGAAACAAATAAAATAGTCGTAAAACATTGACCATAATTCCTGTTACTAAATTCCTATTTTTTTTCAGATATTATTTTTTTTATCTTTATATATATATACCCATCTATCACAGAATTTTTTTCTATACTACACAGGGCAGTAGAGGACATAGACTTAATGGTAGGGGTGCAGATGGAAGATCCATTTCCAGGGTCAGTGGTCGGTCCAACTGCAGCTTGCATCATTGCCAAGCAGTTTTATTCTACTAAATATGGAGACAGATTTTTCTTTGAACATGAAGGGGAAATACCTTCTTTCACTCTAGGTAATATGTGTTTAGAATTTTTCGGATCCTATAACAGTAAATTAGAAATGTGTCGTTATAAAACTTTTTAAAATCCATTATAAGGAAAAGTTCCTTCATTATTTGATGAATTTCTACACTAGAATCTAACAGTCTGTGTATCTACTTTTTTGTAAAATAACATAGTCCTAATCTAAAAATAAAAAAAACCAATACTATTTCTATTAAAAAGTTTTTAGCTTTTGCAGCATGTTTTTTAAAAAGGAAATATCTTTAAAGTATACAGCTAATGATAACCCGGATGTAAAAATCTCATATATAATGTAAAAGATAATACTTTTTATACACGAGATACACACATTACACTTTGTAGCAATTCAATTCATGATTTTGAAAGTTTGAAACTGTTGTTGTTTTGTTTTAAGGTTTGAGTAAAATAAGAAATCGATTTGAGTTTAGGTCATTTATTACATTAAATCCTAATCTTCTACCAAAACAAAACAAGTTAGGAATTTAAATATACAACTCTATATCCATTATATACAACATAAAACCATTATCCTTTTGTTACACTACATAAAACCAAACCACATTTTATTAGTTCGTAATTGCATTGCATGTAGCTGGTTAATATATAATGAAGAGAAGTCAGGATAATTGAGAATTAATTATAAATTTATAAATTATAAATTCGGAAAACTGTAGCTATATATTTATAATGAGCCGTCTGAAAACGATCCCATAGGAGATTATTTATATCCATACAATTAATATTGGAGAATCTAAAGCATAATAATCATTTCGATAAATTTAAAACTCCGAAAACTATAGCTATTTACTAAAAACGAACCAATAATAGAGTAATGTCATGCAATGAATGTTTAAAAAGGTAAAGTGTTCTTCAGAAGTATTAAAATCTATTAAAACCAATAGTAAACTATTTAGTCTATTAGAGTAGTATTTTCTTCAATTTTTGAGCTATCTCCTTATTGTATAATAATATTAAAAATCTAACACTAAGCAAAATTTTGTCTTGAAAAGATTTATTTTTGAAATGTACTTGTTCTTAGGTCACAAGTTCAAGCGAATTTTATACTATGCAAATTTATGTTACATACAAACCAGACGACTTTCAATTACAATTAATTATTCATCGCTTCAGTTAAATTCTATCCCAAAAACTATTAACAATTATGTATTTGGGTCTATATTATTAGCACAAAATACTGAACCACATTGCTACGATATTTTCAAGATGTTGGTAATAGCGAGGACCGAACACGAAACATTCGGATTCGTAACTACGTAACATGACCACTAGACAAAACATATCGTTCATATCCAGATGTTATTATTTGGCTTATTAGGCTTTCACTATAATATTGTGCCACATTCGGAGAATCATATATATATATATAAAGCATCTACTGCAAAATAATATTTATGTATTTGTATAAATATTTTGACGTATTGCTAAAGATAATAGACATGCATCAAGAAACATGGTCAACAAAGAAAGTTATTGTTTTCTATCTAAAAGCATGGACGTGTCTGCATTGTGAAAACTTTTATTTGCAGTTTCATGAATATTCCATTAAATTTATGACGTAAATAATGCAAATTTGTTAAGAAAAGTATGTTCAAAATAATTACTTACCTCTATAGGCTTGCAATTTAGAAATCTCTATTAACCATGTGCATTTAACTATATCAGAAATGAATCAAAAACAGAAATATCAGAATTGAGAAAAGGTATTATTATTATTGTTATTGACTACATTTTATGCTTTATTTGGTTTGAGTGACGGTAATAATTTAGGGACCATTATTTCAATTTCGAGTTCATTGTTTAGTCAGCGATTTCCTTTCACAACAGAGACATATGATTCTCTTGCAAAAAAACAAAATACTATTTAAATGCAGCAAAATATTGATAAACTATAATTTTTTTAATAAAATATGTTTGTAAATCTATGCGAGACCAGTATAAAGTAACCCAAGCGCAATTTTCGCTTTTCTCAATGCAATAGGTTTTTAATTATCACACAACTAGGTACAACTAGACATAACATTTTAACAAAATTAAGAGTTTGTCAAAACTTATGATTAATACCGTTCATTCACAAATAAGAAAACCCGTCGCACTTTTGCGCATGCGTCAGGATGAGTTTATTTAGTCAAAATAGAGGTGAAGGAGGAAAAGTTTACATTTGAAACGAGGAAAAGTTTATATTTAACAATAAACTTACTTAGATTATTCTCGGACATAGAATGTAAAAAACATTGCGTAATATTGTGAGAAAAAAGATTCCAATTCACAATAAAATACTTTAGAACGATTTTTATTTACTGTAAAAGATCTAAACACAAAATTATGATGAATAATGAAAAATTATTTTTTGTTTTGAATCCTTTGATATATTTTGAAATTAATAGCTGTTGATAATCTCGGTAACATTTTATATTATTAGTGAATGATATTGAATTATGTTTTGTTGATTTCACTGTTATAAATAATTTATTTCAATCATTATTGTTACAGCTCAGAGGAAATCCCTCAAACAGTGCTCTTTATCACGTATATTCTGTGATAATTCGAACATTACACATATACAAAGGAATGTTATGCTTCTTCCTAGTAATACGTAAGTTCAATTATCAGATATTTATTCTCACTGGAGCTTATAAACTCTTCTAAAATCTGTATAATATTTATGAAATGAAATGCATCAAACAAATTTTGTTTTTAATCTCATTTCAGAATTTATTCAATTTCAATACAGCTTTTTTCGTTCTATCATAAAATGTGTGAATTTCAGGAAAACGGCAGTCTATCTATTTCTTATCCATAGATGATAGCCAATTTGTTGAAATCGTTCGTCATTTAAGTTAATCATTGACTTTAGAAGAATCAACGAAAATGATGAATCAATCAATGCAACTGAATTTTCTTTTTCTTTTATATATTTTTATATTCAGATTTCATATATTTTTGCTCAATACATGAATATTTTTCTTTTATAAAAAAACGCAAAAAGCTTTGGTTTTTATACAATATTGTGGCTATATTAAGTTCTCTTTTCTGTAAACATTGAATTTTTATAGTAATTTCATTGCTATATATTTATTACTATCTAACCAATTTTTAAAAAATTTGCTGTGTAAAACTATTGCGAAGTAATTTCTTTCAGAAATTTCAATGTGTATTTTTATTATTATGATTGATATCATAAAATTAAAAAGAGTTATTTTTTGTAGAAATCCTGAAGTACCTTGTGAAGACATTCCAGAAGTCGATTTACATCTTTGGGCCGAAAATCAATCCATGAAAATAGCGCCAGTCATGATTCAAAATTGTCTTCCTATTCTTTCATTATTATTTATACAGAAATATATAAATGTTTTGTGATGTGACTGCTTTTTCTATAATTTATATCATGTACTAGAAAATGCTCACTTACTTATGACAGCTATATTTTTCAACAAAAGTGTTTGAAATCATTTTTATCTTTAATTAAACATTATTTGCTGGTTACATTATATTTGCAAAATCTTGTTTAATATTTCCATGGGGTTTCTGAAAGCTGTCCAATGTTGTGAAGATATGTAGCATTGTTTTGTGGCAATTTGTACCAATAAGGTAATTTCTTGTTCAGTCGCAAATGTGATAATTTTATGTATATTTTGATTATTATTAAAGTATTTTATAAAAAAATTTGATTTTATCATTAATAAATTTGGAAAAATTTATTTCTGTATGTATTGAATTAATAACGAATTCTGTAAGAAATTCGATATTTTTTATTATATATAATATGCCCCATCGCAACTTAACGCCCAGAATTTAACCAGGAAAGCAAAAAAAAAAAAAATACAACGCTTTATTTAAAAAATTTTATTACTTTTATCTACAGTAATCAGAATAGCTGAAAAAGTTATCCGATGAATCTCAGTGATACCTTCAAAATTTAAACTTCTTATTAGCACAAGATATTTTCCGATAGCTCTGTGATAGTCTCCGATATTCTGAATATGAGACAAGGTTGCGGGAATATCATGCCAATGGTGCTGAACCCGTTTCATTCAAACAGGTTCAGAATATCGAACAGAGCAAATATCAAACAAAATAGTTTATGACAGTTGCGGAAATAAGGAAAAAAATGGCTTGTAGAATTTAGTTAAATAATCCATTTTAATTTATTTATTTATTTATTTACTTTCTCTACGCTCACATTGTTAAAGAGGATTACTCTTTCTGACTTTGAGCAAAAGTTCACTCTAATGTCTATTGTTTTTATGTTTTGACTTGATTTTTTAAAGGTCATAGTAAATATCTAATAGAAAATTTAGTCAATTGAATTGGAAGTATAGTTTTGATGATATCTGTAACAATCAGATCAGATCATTTTTCCTCTCAGCATTCATATTTGTTCTTCAGAAGTTGTTCTAATTTCAACAATCTCAACAGTAATATATTAGCTATCATCGCTAATATGAAAGACGACCCACATGTTTAATCACCCATGAAAAATATTTCAACTTAGTTTAGTTATATTAAAGTCCCATTTTAAAGCAAAACTAGGATTATTTTAGGACAGATCTCATAGTTTTGAACCACGGTCTGATTACGAGGAGGACATTTAAGCTCTAGTCCCCTGTCTTAACTTCCACACTCCACCAGTGGGAGGACCTTTGGTCCCAACGGATTTAACGTGCACCATACCGGCTTACACGACTAAATTATTGAAATTATTTTTTGGACCTAAACCCCTCTTAAATTTAAATTAAGTGATTTTAGAGTTTTAAAAACGTGATCTTGTATCTTAGATTCCCCTACATAAACCGAAGCGTATAATGTTTAGTTTAGTTATATTAACATCCCGTTTTAAAGCAACACGAGGGCTATTTTGGGACGGACCTTATAATTTTGAACCACGGTCAGGTGACGAGGACGACACCTGAACTGGCACCCCCCTCTCCACACCACGCAACACCAGCGGGAGGGCGTTTGGCCTGACAGATTTAATGTGCAAGAGACCCCCTAACATGACGGCTCTTCCGTGGAATCGAGTCTCGAACCTGAAGGCCTCCGTTTCCGAATCCGAGACCTTACCACCGGACCACCGCGGCCCCCCTCGAAGCGTATAAAGAAATACTTATCAAAATTTCGCAATATATAATAATGGGAATAAATATTTCATTAGCATTCATTATATATATATATATATATATATATATATAATTTAAATTGTTGATGTTATTATTCAAAAGGGGTGATCATGCAATAAGAGGAGGTGTTCGGTTTACTTTAGTGTAGTTATATTAACGTCAAGTGTTGAAGCAACATTTGAGTTATTTGGGGATAGATCTGATAATTTTGAACCACTGTCAGATGACGAAGGTGACAACTAAACTCCACAACCCCTCTTCAATTTTCCACACCCCACTAGTGGGAGGAAGTTTGACCCCGATGAATTTAACGAGCACCATACCGACTTAAACGAAGGTCATTGGTGAAATGGGGTCTCGGACCAGAAACTGTCCGGTTCCGACACTGAGACATTATCATCAAAAGTTATTTCAGACTGTAATGAGATGTTTATTACTTATAACATAACAATCGGCCTTCCCAAAATGATTATAAGATCAAAAAGGATGTTGAGTAGAATCTGTAACATCCATTCTGTGACCGTATTCGTCTACTTTATGCTTCTCGTTTCCGCTCTGCTGCATTTAATCAATATCGCTTGCGTAGCATAACGTTTCGTTTTAAAAAATTGCAAATCACCAGCTAACTTTCATCGATAAAGTAATTATCTTCTTTAATAAGGTGAAGATCACTAAAATTGATAAAGTATTTTAGATAAAAAATTATGAAATCATAAAAAGCTGGGAAAATGATTTTTTTATCATTAATTGTATCATGTATTTGATTGTATTTGTTTTCGAAGTTGAAACATTTTATTCATTTTTTCGTTTAAATAGGCTTAAAGAAATATAAAATAATGCTAAAAAAATTTAACTAACTTAAACGTGCTTTAATAATTTGTAATTAAGGAAATCTTCCTTTAGTTAAGATGACTTCATTATTATTACTATTACATACAGTTGGCACGGAAATTCTACAGTTTCATAAGGAGCAAAATAAATATATTTAGTTTATTTATAAACTTTATATATAAATTTTTCTACATAAAAATATGTACTGCAATTTAATTCATAGAATATTATTCGATAAGACGATTGTATATATATTTGAATTCAAGTATTGTGTACATATACACAATAATGTTTTTAATAAATATTGTCTCTTTTAATTTGAATTTCAAATGACTTTTTTCTGACTTAAAAATGCATTTTTAGGCAAACATTTAAACTTTCAACGGGCCTTCCTTCATTTTTCTTACAACTTATATACACAATAGAAATCAAAAAACAAATCTCAAAGTAAAATAAGAAATTAATTAAATTCCCACTTACGCCAATAATTTTTTTAAATATTTTATTTACTTTTTCATGAAATAATTACTATTAATATGAATATGTATATGCATACGAAAGAAATAACATTAACAAAATGGAAAGCGAATTTCCTTACAATTTTCCCTTCTATATATGGTGGTGGACTACTATTTTTGTGTGTTACTTTTTAATTGTTTTTTTCGTTTCTAACTATGATGGTGGTCTGTAATTTCTCATTGCAGACTTGAACTCGCATTCTTCACCCTCACGTGAAACAAAAAACTGAAACTCTTTCCATTTTACAGATTGCGCTACTGACTATTCCTTTTAATGTTCATTACAAACTGCTAAAATTCAGTTTAAAGTATTAAAAATTATATTTAATTAATGAATTAATCTTTGAAATTCGTATTAACATCAAGTGTCATCTACAAGTTTAAAAAATGTATTTGCATTTGAATGGATGAATAAAAAGTAGTTTATTAAAGATTGAAAATTTTAACAATATATATAAATACATATTCAAAGAGAGAGCGTGTACTAATAGTAGGAATTGAGTAAATTCATTTTTACGACAAAATACAAGCATAATTTTGTCTTCCATATTTTTCTAGAAATACATTGATCCAATTATTAAAAGGCGTTCATATAATATCTATAAGTAATAATGAAAAATCTCTCAATCTCAAGTTGAAATTCAATGCATCAGATTAATTTTCATTTCGAAAAGCATCTTTCCCAATTTTTGGTATTCATAGTAAACAGTTCACAAATTCTCAAACTTACAAAAGCATTAAAAAAGAAGTTTCCCAACATATTATTTTGAATGAACTGTTAACTTTTTAAGAACGTTTTTCCTCTTGTTTACATTCAATCGTCAGAAATCGCATAAATAACATTTTGATGAAGTTTTCTTTGGATGAGGAATTTTTTTTCCTCCATTGCCATTACATCCTTGCAATCTACATTCATTTTTTCCAAACAGTAAAGCTGTTGGGGTAAGGAAATGCATATTCTCAATGACATTATGTCATTACCGAAATTTTAAACTCATTTCTTTCTTCGTTCGATCAAGTAAAGAAATCATATGACAATTTATTTTGTCATAATGTGTTAGTATCTCCAATCTTTTCCCATTTTCGTCTGCTCTTTGCAAATATTTTAATGTCTTCGACCACGCACAAAGGAAAAAAAAAATTGAATTTTTAAAAAACTATTTAAAAACTATGGTATTTAAATGTATTGTCAATTATAATTAAAAATACTTTACATGCAAAAAAAAATTATTTGAAATTGTAATAAATTTTGAGTAAAAGGAAAATTTTTGGTAAATTTGAATGAAATTTAACCCAAACGGTTGACACTCTACACAAAATTGTAATGCAACAGTCCTATTTTTCTTTGTACACAAGTTATAGAATATAATGTTGAATGAATTGAACCAAAATGTAAGAAAAATTTTGAGATGCACAGAGGTTATTGGCATAAATGCTCATATATAAGCATTTTTTCCATAAATTTCCTCCTTAATTTTTCTAAAAAATCTGTAAATAAAAATTATTCAACCAACAATAAAACTTTTGGTTTATTTCATTGTCCATATTATTTAAAACCAAAGCTAAAAGTTTTATGTAAATGCCTCTATTAGTTTTTGAGATATCGTGTTAACGGTGCAAAATTTTTATGAAAATTATTGAGAAAACTGAAGTGAGAGACAAATTTTAGCTGAAAAATAGGTGACTCTGGATGATAGGTCAGGTCCTCTCCATTGAAATGATGAATTGTTTTGGAATAAAAAAGGTCTGATCCACAAAAAATAACAATTTAAAAAAAATTACCAATAATGGTCGATAACTAATGTTTTTTACGTAGTCGGATACTTTAAACTCTCCCTAATTTCTCCCTTAAATTTTATCGCAGAGAGAACTGGCTAGTTACTATATTAGTGATAATTTAATAAACTTGATAGAAGTTCCCTTTTATTTTGCAAGGATATATATATTTAATTTTTCGTCTTAAATATATATTTGCGCATTATTAATTTCTAATAAATTGATTTGCATAAACTTATAAGGTAAAAAAAGGATTTTTTTAAGTAACTAGAATTAAATCTGTTATTTTATTACTCTTAATAAGCTCCCACTTGTGAGGGAGCACTTCAGATATAAAGATGGGAATCTTTCGAATGTTGGTTGCCTCTGGCCACCTGGATCGGCACAGAAATGGAGGGGGTTGGCTACTTCCAACAGATGGTGGGAAGTGTTTTCCTCGGAAAGGATCGTACAGCTGCCAGTGATAATTCTTAAGAATCAGCATTAGTTCGCACTAATGCTGTAGCTAAGGTGCAGTCAGTCAGATTTAATTCGTACAAGCGGAGACCATGGGATGACGACATTGGTTTAATGGAGAAATATTTTTGCAGCCATCACCTACAGCATAAATATATATATTTCGATAAGCTGATGGTTCGTCATTATCTCCAAAAATATCGCTGCAATTTCTGTTTTTCTAATAGTTTGTTTATATATAGGTATATCCAAATTTCTAATCTCCATGGAAACTATCCTGATGTTTGTAACAGGATTTTCTTATGTCGTAAGATGCATCTGCTAATAACAATCGATGAATGGATTGATTGCTCTCAACATGAAAATCATTCATTCCATCACAGAGAGAAAGCATCCTTCATTTCTCATCATGCGCTTTTCAATGGCCTCAATTGTACCAAATACATATAATTGACCATAACCTGGTTTGTTTTGACCACTGTTTAAAGGAGAAACCATGTGTTATATTTAACCAACAATCTTATAGCAATATGGCCTTATTGCAGGAGGAGGTTTAATTTGAACTTCAAAGGAATTAAAAGCTAAAGCAGAAATATATATTCTTTTATGTGTTTTCGATATTTCACTCTTCGTTTGAATCATTAATCAGCAAGAGTTTTCAGTATTTCCTGGGGATTGAACGTATGTCCCAAGATATTTTTTTTTAAATCATGGCAACAGTTTTCGTATTTGCCTTTGGAATTTGCTTCTTTTTCTCAGTAACATACCTAACAAAAAAGAAAGAAAAATATAGTTCTGAGATAGTCCAACAACTATGTCTCAGAGTTAAGAAAAAAACTGAAGATTGTAAATAATGATTTGAATATAGTACTGATGGTACCAGGTAATTTCAAAACCCTGAAGGATATGTTGTTAAAGATTGATAGTTTCATTCCAACTGTTTGAGAGAGTGCAGATGGGGAGAAAGACAGCTGTTTATTACCCCGAAAGGGTTGTTAGTGTGACTGATCGGTCAATGCAAGGTTGGACAATACTTATTCAGCAGTCGACCACAATAAATCCTGTCGATACTGCTACGTTCAGTGGTGAAAGTTGGTCAAGTGTATACAAGAGGTCCCACAATTATGCTCCTGTAGTTTAGAAACTTCGCTCCATACAGATAAACGTTAATCCTACCTCGTTCATTACGAATGGATCTTATGAACTATTCTTAAGCATATTTATTTGACATGTTTTTTCGATTTATACGCTTTTATACGATGTTTATATATTATATGATTTATACTTTTTATAAGATTTTGTTTTAAAATCGATATGGCGCGACTTAAACCCATCGTAAAAAAATTATCCGTTTTTTTTTTTTTTTTTTTTTTTTTTTTTTTTTTTTTTTTTTTTTT
>JAPMOQ010066517.1:11112-39965 GCA_026543055.1 Argiope trifasciata | reverse complement strand
CACACATATATATATATATATATATGTGTGTGTGTGTGTGTGTGTGTGTGTGTATATATATTTGTGTGTGTGTGAAAATAAACAAGAAAAAGTAAAGAAGAATTTTTCCTCGGATTAAACACGCTCACATACACACAGAGCTATACTATAGACGTGTAAACAGCCGCTAAAACCATTTCTGATTTTGCAGCGTCAACCATAAGGTGTATGCACACATATGGTTCATAAGAAAAGCATAATATCGTAATTTAAAAGATTAATTAAAACTTGTGTTCAATGTTACAAATGTTTTCTGGAGTTTAAACAAATACAGTTGAATGTTTTTGAAATATTTAAAAAATGAATGAACAATACTTATATTAAGTAGAAGAAACTATTTCCTAAAAAATTAAAAATATGAAGTTGAGCCACTTTATGAAGAGTGTGTTTAAAGGCTAACGCACCTGAGCAACCGAGGGCAGAAATCTGACTTTAGCTCAAATGAAACTGACACATACATTCGCTTACACAGCCCCTATTTAGAGAGATGCTCTTCCTCATCACTGATAGAGCACATGGTAGTGAACAACTATGCTCTAACCAGGACTCGAACCTGAGACAACGCTCTACCCTTAGTCCAGATTGCCGGGTAGTTACTGCCATTAATATAACTGAATGAAAAAATGTTGTTATTGTTTACAATGGCACTTGGCATTGATAAGTCTGCTGATCGATGTCAGCGATATTAAGTCCTTTGTGAGTCCCTTGTTTTTCAATAGCGCCAAATATGGCAAAGAATATGACTCAGCTACTTCATTTTCTACATTC
Source organism: Argiope trifasciata (assembly GCA_026543055.1). Taxonomy (NCBI): domain Eukaryota; kingdom Metazoa; phylum Arthropoda; class Arachnida; order Araneae; family Araneidae; genus Argiope; species Argiope trifasciata. The sequence continues at coordinate 39,158 of JAPMOQ010066517.1, read as the reverse complement.
GCTTCCACAATCTCTTTTTACAGGGGGACACACTCATACTACTGATATATAACACACATAATAACAAACATGTCTGAACCGGGACTCGAACCTGGGACGAGACCCTACCCCTAAGCCATGGAGCTGGTATGTGTTAATTAATTTTAACGTATATTTGATGCAATTTGCCTAAATACACAGACAAAAATGTGCAATATTGTACATATCTAAAATATCTAATATATCTACTCAATTGTACATATCTAAAATACTTACTCAATTGATTATTTCTTTTTAAATATATAACAGCGTTTAAAAAAAAATATTTAATAATCTCATGCTGAGTGTAGCATGCTTGAAGAATCCATACAGTACAAAAATATATATGCAAATAATTCAAAATTGTTTTTGAAAGTACCATTTAGTAAAAATCAATTCTAAATGAGCTACAAAAAAACTCATCATTAGCATTTTATGATTTAAATGCTAACACAATTATATGCAGGTAGAATCGGAGATTCATTTTGAAAGCCCGCATCTGTGAGAAAATCGGAATATTGCTTCGAGCGAATACTTCGATGGAAAATCATAATTGGAATTAGTCATGGATCCTTGCACTCAGGCAGTTGATTACTTCGGGGAGATGAGTGGCAATTGCTAAAAGGGAGAAAAATTTGCATACAAATTGCATTCCAAGGGTGAAAAAAAAAGGATTTGGGAAAGAAATGTGTGGAAAAAGGTTTTAAGGATATTAGAGAATCAAAAATAGCATGTCAATACTAGAAAAATGATAATAAAGTTTATAATTTATTAGTTGGTACCGGATGCATTGCTACTAAAGAAGAAGTAATTTTGGAAATATCGTTTGAAATTAAAAATAACTGTCTTGTTTAATTAGGAATGATAGAAGGAATAATATGTATTTAGTATCGTAAAAGAATATATTCATTGAAACTGAGTTATATATAAAGGAGAAGCGTAAAGAATATTAATTCTTTTTTTTCTAATTTTTTTTATTTAAAACTTTAGGGTTGGCAATATTTTTTTTTGTTTTTGTTTTTTCATCTTCAAAAAAAAAAAATAAATGCAAATAAGTATTCAAAGTTTCATCGCAATTGGATAATCGAGAGGACAGTGCATAAGAGACGTACAGACAAACATTCATTTTTATTTATATATATAATTAATTTAAAAAGGGAAAAATAATTATTTACTTTAAATTTCGAAATGAAATATTTAAAAAAAAGGAATTAACAATATAAATTAGTTAAGAAGGAATACAACATAATCAAAATTACAACGAATAGAGAAAGAATCTGGCCTGAAGACTTTTTTCAAGGATACTGTTCATTTATTTATTTAGATTCTTCTATGTTTTTAGTAGAAGCTGCATTTGCGCTCACTAAATACAGTGATAGGTTTTTGCTTTTTAAATTTTAAATTTGTTCGAATCCAAAATAATTTTTAGCTCCGTTTACGTAATTATTCTCTTTTTTGTTTCTTTTACTTTATTATATTAATTTAGATTTTTTCCATTAATAAGTTTTTTCTTCATTTTGGTTTAATTTTTGTTTACTTTTTGTTTTTCAATACTTTACTTTTTGTTTTGTATATATATATATATACACACACACATACATACACATATATGTGTCTGCACTTCGATGACGTTTTCATTCCTTTCAGAGGTATCTGAGTAAATATGTTGCAAACTTCATCACTGATATTACATATATTATAAAATGGTATTTAGATGACAGTAAGAAAATGATTTTCCCATCTTATATTTTGAAAAACTATCTTATACAATCCAATTGAAGTGCTTAACAGATTTTTTCAAAATAAACATTTTTGGCATACAGTGTTTAATATGTCCAGCAATAATGGAGTGATTTCGAATATTGCATGTAACATCAATAGAGTATTTTTCAATTTTTCAGTAAGTTTTTAGTTTAATCAGAGCATAATCAGATTTATTTGACTTAGTATTAAAAAATGATGACCAAAAAACATCTCCGTTGATAGCATTTTTCATTAAAAGTATGTAATTGGTCTATTAAAGGTATATAAAATAATTAAATTATTACTGACACTTTCATAAAATTTTCATCATATCTCAATGAAAATGAATAACAAAATCCTCACTAAACAAAACTGATACGCAACATTTTATTGAAATACATTTGCCGAATAAAAACTTTATAAAACGGTTGATTGTAAGCAATACAACGGCATTTCGGATCCGCAGTACTAGTGGGAATCGTTATCAAATTCCGTAAATTAAATGTATTTGGTTTTGCTAAAATGTTTGAATTCCATTTTTATAAAACTACTCGCCTCCTTTTATGACCAGCTGGTTCGCCATGAGTAATGCGTTCTAAAATTTTCAATTAAGTCGCATATTCATTAGCCTTGATGTAGTTCCGGGCATTGATCGGTCTGAAATTAAAAAAGTTTTTTTTCCATGATGTTGCCAAAATATTAATTTTTTTTATTAAAGAAAGCATAAAAGGAAAAAAATATTGAATTAATGATTTAGATGTTGCAAAAGATTATAGAAACCTTTGCTTTGCATTTATTTTTTAAGAAAATATCACATTTTATGTTACTTTTATTTTATCCAGTCACGTGTTAAAAGTTGCATTTCTTTAGACTTGATTTGCGATGATAGTTTTTTTTTATTTATTTGAACTTCCGGCATTATTTTCTTTTATTTTATCCTGTCACGTGCTCAAAGGAAACATGGTTAAAATATTTCTTTAAAAATTCGTTAAAAATAGAAGCTTAAGCTATACATTAAAACACTAATACCATTAGAAAGCTAATTTTTCAATTTTTAAATTGATGTAAAATGTTTGTGCAATGCTATTTTCGAAAGTTATAGCGGAAAAACGTCGAAATTTCGCTTAAATTTTAATTCAAATTCTAATTAAAAATTCGAAAAAAAAAAGGCTCCGAGGTGCACATTCCCAACCTCCAAGGTATACATGTACTAATTTTGGTAGCTGTAGGACCAACGGTCTGACCTGTAGAGCGCCAACACACACACACACACACATACACACACACATACACACACACGCACACACACATACACACACACGCACACACACATACACACACACGCACACACACACATTGAGCTTTATTATAAGTATAGAAGATTCTATTTTCCAGAACAGAAGCATATTTTATATATTTTTGAACATATCTGTCTAAGGTAACATACTTTAAGAGCAGTTTCTAGTCATTTCAAATTCCCAATGATTTCTTCTCTGCAGTAGCACAGCTTGTAGCACGGTATTGTTAACTATTGTGCGACATTATATGGCATTAAGCAATATTCCACAATATTAAACAATATTGCGAATATTTATCAATGTATACAATATTGTACAATATTTGTGTACTACTAAGGGCTCACAAAAAACGTGTTTCGTGGCCACGGTATCCCGGTTGGTAGAGCGCCAGTCTCGTAACCGAAAGGTCACGGGTTTTGTCCTCATCCCGGCCAAACACAACCGCGTTGGCTCATATAAGTTGGGGCACGTTAAATAGGTCACGACTGCAAAGTCCTTCAAGTTCCCAGAACAAAACGATACCTCTGGGGTACTGAATCAGGGATATGTCGGTCTCTGTTTTGGATTTAAGTCCTGACTTGTGGATGGATGAATGAGTGTATGAAGGAGCTCGACCGCCCCCTAAACAGGGTTGTGTCGTGTGTGTTCGAACAAAGTCGTCCTTTCACCTGAACGGTGCTCGTTCACAACAAAAGGCGCACAATTCTGCCTCCAATCGGAAGATCTCCACTCATTCGTGCTTGGTATGTATGACCAAGTGGCATTAGAACCACCACAAAAAACGTGCCTTCAAATGTCAGTATTTGAGCACCATATATTGATTTTCAATAATGATTTATTTTCAGAATGATTTTTTAGCTACCCAAATATTTATGCGAGAAAAGATTAAATAACTTCATTTATTTTTTCACACATTAATTTCATTAATGTTCTCATTCATGTTTTGGTATCGTATTTCCTTGGAATTTGTTTAATAAACTTTCAGGCAATTTAACTCAAAAGATGAGTGTTTGATTTTTACCTGAACTGTGTAGAAACATTTGAGCTATTCAAAGGCGATGCAATTGAAAAACAATTCCGAGCCACGTCATTAATAAATAACATGTTTTAATGCATGTTATTGCTGGCCTTGAAAAAACACTGAATCCCATAACATTTGGTAATTGTTAAGATGACTTTGTTGATAATATGTATGGCAAAAAATGTGAATCCAAATTCACGATTAATTATACATATCATGCATTAAAAAGCATTTTCATTAAAAAAGTAAATGCATAGCATCATGCAAAAAAATATCATATATAAAAGTATCATGCATTAAAAAAGTATTAAAAGTATTTAGAAAAAAGTCGTACGAAAATAAACTTGATGAAACTATTCAAATACGAATTTTTTATTCCAAACGTTCGTAAGACCTTTTGGATTTAAATACAGAAAAAAAATGTATATTTTCAAAATTCTTGTTGTTTTCGCTTTTATCAATCCGAATCAAGGTGAGAATTCAAAAAATCTTCTCTGTAAGAGATAATAAATGACTATTAACAAATAATCTTAAAACTTGTAACTGTATAGAAGAGAAGATAATTGTTTCAACAATTTTTGGGAACATAATTTGACTTAAACTCAACAAATATCCATAGTTATTATTTCAACCAGATATATTACTAACATGACGTTTAATATGACCCCATTTCTAGAATTATATGAAAAGAGAAATAATCTTTGGCAGCTAGTAGGTGGATCTCAAGTAGCTGGTTGATGTGAGTTCTCGTCTTAACAAAAGAGTTGCTCATCAAGGAAACAGTTTCATTTCCTTTGGTTGCTGATACAGGAAAAAGAAAGGAAAATTTCCTTTCGGAAGTGGAAATGTGACTCTGAATATATACAGATCTCTTTTGGTCATGTTGCACCAATTTTCTTCAGCTAAATTAAGATATGTATTTTTTTGTAGGAGCACCTACATAAAAAAAGATTATCTAGAAAGTAGAGAAGAGAAATATTAATTAAAAAGTTAAATCTTTCGACAAGATAGTTATAATTAAAATTATACTTTGAAATGGTCTTAAAATGAAGAGTTAAAAAGTTAAAGCTTTCTACAAGTTAGTTATAATTAAAGTTATGTTTTGAAATGGTCTTAAAAGGAAAGTTACAGGAGCAAATGTAAACTACTGGACCCATAAACCTTGATAATATTTTAAAGGAGGCCATAAAAATTCTTTTTCTGGCAAAAAAAAAAAAAAAAAAAAAAAAAAAAACACCCTCACTACCACGTGTGAAAATGTCGATAAATGACGCTTTAAACAATGGTGCGAACCACCTGTACATTCAAAATGGCGATTTAAATTATGAAATGGCGCACTATGCTTTAGAGAAAAAAATGGCCCTTTATGCAATATTGTTAAACAAAATAGGAAGAAGAAAACATGAAGATACTTTTTTTAAATGTGTTTAATCGTTTCTGTAACTTGCTAAAAAGATCATTCAATGTGTTTTATCTCAAAAGCACTATTTCTGCAGAAAATTTGAGGAATTTGGCGACACTGAGAAGAGAGATACAGCCTTACATGCCTAAATTTCCTCCTGATATGCTATTAGCTACTGTTAAGAAAGCGGTAAAGCGATTTAACTTGTTTTCAGAAAAGGGTGGACTCACCATTGAATATGGTTTGAAAGACGTTTCAGAAGCAATTAAACGTATTTTCAACCTTTGTGTATTTGTCATATTCTGCTGCATCCTATTTTGTTTATTCATATTGAAAACTACGTCATTTCTCTCCTGGTGGTGATTTTTTTAAATTTGGGAGGGGGTGGAAAAGAAATTTCCATGACCTTCTTTAAACTATTATCAAATTTGATAACATTAGGTCCAGTACTTTTCCTTTTATGCTCATTTCAAATTGGAACTTTAGATATAACCAACCTGTACATTTCAGATAAATTTTTATGTTTCTTTAAATTGTTAAAAGGAAATGTTGTGCGGGTAGATTTTACCCTAGACATTAACATAATTAATTTAGAATCCATCTCACATCGGAACTAGCCAAGTCTATGATATCGAAAAAAGGTTTGATTAAAACTAACATAGACCTTCATAGCCAGAACACAATTGCCTTTTTCTTTTATTCTCTTTGAATTCAGAATTAGTTTTCACAAAAATTCTTTACAAAAGAATAACCTTGAGGTTACAGAAGAAAATGATTCACTCTTCCAGAACAAATATTTCTTATTACTTTCTAAAGAATACCACTTCTCTGAGTTCTGATTGAAAATAAATTATTTGCAAAAAAAATACAATACTACTTAACAAATTAAATATACATGAAATAATCAAAACTTTAAAAGAAACAAAATTTGGTGTTGCCACCACTTTTTAAAATATAAATTTAAAAATAATAATAATAAATAAAATAATAAAAAATAATAATAACAAATAAGGGAAAAAAAATCGTTCCGCAGTGGAGGGCCACCACAGAAGTTCGGAAGATAGACGAGAAAAGAATTTATTAGGCAAATAGAGTTATCAAATGTTCAATTCGACACTAGAATTGCTTTTTTTTACTATTAAAGAAAGAAAAAAATGCATTATAGTTTTTTTTAGCAAATTAGAAGACAAACATATTGTACTCTACTCAGAAAAAGGAATGCGAATATTAAAGCCTGTATTAATTAGCTCAAAAAGCTTTGTCCAGTTGCATGTTTCATAAAAAACATTTGTGTACGAAAATACATAAAAAAATGCTTAGAATAATTGTTTACATCCTCTACTTATTCTCATGATTAAATAATTGATTTTTTCTCTTTTGAATAAATATTTTTGTACGCACAATTATAACAATAAACCAGCCTGTTTACTAAGAAAAGCACTTACAATAAACAAAAATAAAATTTTATAAACAAGACTTATTTCAATGACGCAAAAGTTTACTAAGAATCTCAGAGAGCTTAAATAAAGCAGTTTTTTATGCTTTTACAAAATTTTATTCTGATTATTAAAAAAAGAGAGAGAGGAAATGTTGCATTCAAATAAGTTGTATTGAAACCAACAAATAATTTTATAAAGTTATTAAATGTAAAAGAAGAATGCATAAAGAACTGCATATCATTCAGAATCCTTTAAAATAAACTCATTAAAATGATCATATGAATAGTTTCTTTATGCTTTTTATACATAATCTTAGCCAACATTGGCGTTTTATATAAAGCAATCTTACATTTCGTTGTAGAATCTGAAACTTTTTCACCTAACCGGATGTTATATAAATGCCTCAATAAGTACAAATAAAGAATTGTTGCGATAATTGGCTTTAATTGCAGGTGCAATTAATCTTTTCAAAAAGACAAGTCGAATGCTGATGGCGATGTGCTTTATTAGCTTCCTCAACAAAAGCTGGTCTACTTAATGATCGAGACAAGGCGTTTTCTTTGAATTTGTTTCTCATTAAAAGCCAAGCAAGAAAGCGTTATATTAGAAATAAATTGTTATTTTAGTTTTTGGCGTATTTTATTAAATGTCATCGTAGCTGCAGGCGATAAAGTTGCTAACATCGCTTTTTTTGAAATAGCTTCCAGTTTAAAAGATTGAATGAAAATTGCGGTTCAAATAATTATAAAAATGCGAACTATTGAATGTAAACTGTGCATCAAATATCTATAAAATTAAGAAAGATTTAAAAAAAATTGAGGATCAAATAATTATAAAAATACGAAAGATTGAATGAAAATTGAGGATCAAATAACTATAAAAATTCGAATGATTGAATTGTGATATTGAGAAAGATCTATATTTTAACTGATGTCATCTTTCACACCTGAAAATTATAAAGATTTTTTTTGTTTGAGACATTGCTTTGGACAACCGAAATAAAACATTAAAGTGTAATTGAAAAACAATAGAGTATTTTATGAATTTTAAAATAACGATTTGTATTGAATTAGAGGCCATTTATTGCATGGCGTAGTATTATAACTGAACAGAAAATTGGTTTTCAACAATTCTCATGTCTAGACAAAAAAAAGGAAATCTTTAATTTAAAAGCATAGAAATAAAAGTTTTCCTTGCTTCTATATCTGCATACAAATATATGAATACATACATGTAATATAATTTATGTATTGAATTAATTCACTAAAAACGAAATCTACCTCTATGATTGAAAGAAAATGAGCACTTTTACCTTCTGAAAATTCACAGAAATGTCTGTAAAATATATTATTAAAAATTTCTGAATTAGTTGACATCAGATAATTCGTTAGGAATTTATTTCATAAACTATTAATTGTTTTTTTAAAAAAAAAAATAACAGTTTTTTTAAAATAAAAAATGTTATGAAGTTTTTTTTTCAGAAAATGTTTGGATACTAATTGACATTTAAGGATTGTATGGTAAAAAAATATAAATATCTTGATAAAATATATACATTATTAAAATTAATACATGACAAAAATATGTACATCTTTTGCGATATTCTAATATGGATCATATTTATAACTAAACACCTTTGGCGATAAGCTGGTTCCCCAATCTTACTGCTATTTAAAATTTTCAATTAAATACTTCATGTAACTTCTGTTTTTATAGCTACTTCATCAAACTTTTAACAGTCTTAAATTCACTCATACATTTAAACAGGCCTAAAGCTCGTTACGTACTGTGTATCTCCAATTATCTGTTTGCTCTCACAAAATTCAAAATTTTAATGAAAGTGGAAATGATTAAACTGCAAATTGGTATAAAAAATATTTTATTACTGAAACCAAGCATCTTTTGCTATCAATATATATATATATATAAGTCAAACTAAAATTCTAAAATTCGTTTCGGGGTAATAAATAGCTGTCTTTCCATCTGCACACTGCCCAACAGTTGTAATGAAACTATCGATCTTTAACATCATATCCTTCAGGATTTTGAGAGAACCTGGAACCATCAGTACTGCACCTAAATCATTATTTACAATCTTCAGGTTTTTCCATAACTCCATACATTCCATTAAATAGTTGCGAACAGTACCAATTTCTCCACCAATGCATTTATTTTCTTGTGTTAATACTTATGATGCCATAAAGATAAGCCATAATTTTCATAAGAAATTAGGAAAATAAAATCTGAAATTTCGAAAAAGAATAAATTTTTTTAATTTTTTTTAATTTCTCATGTTGCCATTTACATGAACAAAAATTGTCTTTCAAGCAAAAACATGCATTTGAAATTCCTAATTTAGTAGCAATCGATACGAGCATTTAAAGCTCACAAATTATAAAAACTTAAATTGGATTTTGATAGAAATAAGCTTTCAGTAGTTGGAAATTTAACAGTCAGACACTTCACTCCATTAATGGATTAATAGAAACTTTAAGCAGGTCCCTTTGTATTTTCTACAGTGAAAAGGATATTTAAATTTGTCCATTAAGTGAAACATTAGTCGAATATCAAAGCGACGTTAAATCATTAACGACGGAAAATTTCCTTCGATTAATCTATCGTTAAAAGAGGTATTTGAAAAAGTAAATGAAAGCACTTCAGGAAGCAGATGCTTAACTCGAGCTTTTAATAGGGAATAATGATATTAAAGTGCTCAGATTACAATTTAATGGCGATGTGAATTTTAAATGGAAAAGAAGCACATATTGCTCTTGAAACTAATTTGAGTTACAGTAGAAAATATTTAAATTTATTTTTAAAGCTTCGATCTATAAAATCGAATGGATACATTGTGAATTGATTGTGACCGTTTTTTCTATTCAAAAATTTACTAGCAGTTATAAAGAAAAACGATTTCAAATAAAATAAATTAATAATTGTGCTAATCATTTAAGCACTAGTACGTCTTAAACGAAAACACTTTAGGAAGCAGATACTTAACTTCAACTTTTAATAAAGAGTAACGATATTAAAGTGCTCAGAGCTCAATTTAATGGTGATGTGAAGTTTAAATGGAAAAGAAACAAGTAATGCTCTGGAAAATATTCAACTCTTTTGATAAAAGAGCAGCACTGTTTCTTCACTTCTGTTTAAAACATCAGGCCTCTTATAATTTAAAAAAATTTATAAAAAGGAGTTCTCTACCGAAATTGTACGTTATTAAGAATTGAAATAACTAATATGAGTGACAGCGTAAAATTTATAAATTTATTTTTCAAGCTTTAATGCTTTGATCTGTAAAATCAAATCGATAGGCTGTGAACTGATTGTGATTGTTTTTTTTTTTCTATTCAAAAAAGTCACTAGTTGTTATAAAGAAAATGAAATTGAAATAAAATAAATTAATAATTGTGCTAATCATTTCATGACATCTAAGCACCAGTGCGTCTTCAAAAGTAAAAGAATGAAGACTTAAACATTAAAAAAAAGGAAATGCCACGCTAACTTTTATCTTTCTTTTAGTATTAATTGAGAATGAAGCAATTAAAACAAAAATAATATAACAACTTAAAAAAAATATTATGATATTTTTGAAAAAAGTGTTTGAAGCGTTTAGTTTTATTTCTCTTACAATTATAAATAACCATCACTTATTTTTTCTTAATTTTATTCCATGATCCTAACCCAGATGCCTTAAAATAATGACTTTACAATGAAACAGGTATATAAAATAAGAAATATAAAATATTTTTTCCCTCAAGAATTACGTATTTTAAGTATATATTATAAAGCATTTTAAGTAACTCTCTTTCGATCTTCCAAATAGTTTTTAATATTTTCATGTATCCCTTTGTTCCTATAAAGTCAAAAAAATGTTATAAATTATAAGGTTTCTGAAAAAATTAAATTTTCAAATATATTTAATCAAAAGAAACCCCTCAAAACAACATATCAATGGGAATCAGCCTTGGAACATGCGAAAATATTTTATACTTTCCGTTTGAATAAATATTTGAATAACATTCATTAATTCAAATTTCAGAATTATAAAGTCCTTCAACAAATAATGATTCTGAAATTTTTAATGACATAAGATATCAATAAATTTATAAATCTGTGAACTTCAAGCATTTCCTGGGAAATAAATCTTTATATACATAAACTTTTATTTTAATATTCATTCTTAATTTATCTTAGTTTTTATATTAGATATCACAATAATAAATAAAATATCAATAAATTTTGTAAAAAAATCAACTTATAGAATTATTTCTTCTACTTCAATTATTACAAAAACTTATACTTTGCCATTTATTATATACAGTAAAAAAATTCAAGGTTTCCTGAATAGTTCTTTCAAAGCACAAAAACATTCCGAAATATCAAACAACGCTAAGAAACTTGAATTTCGTTATGACCAAAATTTTGCTTCCAATGCAAAAGCACAGTCATCTTTCTCTATTTTTGTTTATTAGGTACAACTTTCTGCAAATAGATAAATAAATAAAAGAGCGTTCTTTCCATCGATATTTCCGATCCTCACGTACACTGGACTCCATTAGTTGAATTCCAGAAGGAAATCTCTTTTGTGAAATAAATGGCTGCGGTACGTCCAAAGAAATCTCACAGGTTCGAACAAATATAAATAAATATTATTTCACATCTATATGGGTCTGGGACAGCCATTCGCAACCTATGGTGTGCATAACACTAGGACTACGTGAAATGGTCTGAAGGTAAGAGAAAAAAGATGAAATACGGGATATTGATTGATTATGGGATGTGGCTGGAATAGATTGAATAGCTACCAGAGGTAAAAAGTTGCTCACTTTCATTCATGCAATGAACTTAGACATAACATTAAGAAAACAAAGATACTTTAATATTAAGTAAATTAATTCAATTTCATGAGTCACCTAAACGTTAAACAACAAGAACATATTGTATAACATTTATTTCATAAATATCAAATATTTTAGAAAATATTGCTACGAACCTGCTGAACCTGCATATATAACCCTCTCATAAATAATTTCATGTTAAGTAAGACTGATTTACAGTTAAGGATGGTGTCAGGGTGTTGCATCAGAGATCTCAGAACTTGGCAACCATTTGGCGACTTGGTGACGAATTTGGAAAATTCGATAATGACCAGAGGTAAAAAATTGCTCAGTTTTATCCATGAAATGATCTTAGACATGAAATTAAGAAAGCAAAGTGAATTAATTCAATTTTATGACTCACCTTAATGTTAAACAACAATAGCATATTATATAACATTTATTTCCTAAATATCAAATATTTTTAAAGTATCTCAGGTAACACATCTTGTTTCACAATATTATACATTATAATGCGATATTACATAATATAATTTAATATTAAATAATATTATAATATTACGAATGTTGTTTAAAATCATACAATTTTGTACAATATATATGTGACATTAGGAATTGTTTCGAAAGTGGAATTTTGATTTTCCACCCAAATTATGTCACCGTAAGTAAGACTGATTTATAGTTACCTGTAATGGATGGTGTATGGATATCGCATCAGAGATGCCAGGGCTTGACGATCATTTGGCGTTTTGGTGACGAATTTGATGACAAAATTTATAATACGCGAAACATCGAGAATTTTCCCGATCTGCCCATTAGAAACCAAGAAACGTTCAGAACGTCCCTGATTGGTCCAGAAGCTTTTTGACCCTCCTCCTGGGAACTATATAATGCCAGCAGTCTGAAGCTGGAGTGGCCGTTAATAGAGTAGACTTGAATTTAGATGTTTTGAATTGAGGAATTCTGGTAAATGGTACACGGGAACCGAGGAGTCCTAAATGAAAAAGTTGTCAAGAAAATGTCGAAGTAATGACGGGGTGCTGAATCACTGTGAGTCGTAGCCCGTTGTGTGAAATGTTGAGTCGGTGCCTAAAGCAAGAAAAGACAGATAAGTAGTTTAGCCTTTTTGGAGATCCTACATGAGTGTAGACCGAATCGACAAGGGCAAAGTGTGGAAGATTGTAGAGGGGTTCCACCTCAGTTATCATCCTCGTCATCTGACCACGGTTCAAAATTACAAGGTCCTTCTTAAATAGCCCTAGTGTTGCTTCAAAACAGGACGTTAATCAAACTAAACTAAAATAAAACAGAATCTACAAATAATCTCTCTTCTGCTGAATCGTTCCTAGTCCTTTTTGTGCTGTGGACATTTTCTCCACCGAATCTCTAAGTGCAGGTTACTGTCTGCTGTAGAGTACTGCTGTGCTGTTGTGTATTTGTCTCGGCTGTATATTTGTCGCGTGTGAAAAAAAAATAACTTTGTGTTGCCGTAGTTGAGTTTTTCTACTGAAGAACTGTTGCTGCTTATCTTTTACACCATATATCCCACTACACGTAAATGAACCCGATGAAAAGGAAAATCAATAACAATATCATTAATGAAAATACAAATACTTTTTCAAGGTAAATTCATTCGATTACGAGTTTTTAGTTAAAATTCCATAGAAAACTCTGTAAATCATGTTACAAAGCGAAGGAAAGAAAACAGCTTTTAGTTTCTCAGATATTTACTGTAGAGAATGAACAGTAATCGTCAAAACTTTTGCAAGCGATATATTGAAGAATCTCTAAGTTTTAGGCATTCTTGAGTTCGAAAAGTACATTTTTTGAAAAATATCCGCCTATATATCTGCCTTCTTATTACAAAGATAACTAGAAACCGCTTTTAGTTAGACGGTTAAAATTCGGTATACAGTCTTTACTTCGGTACACCATCTATAAAACATCGAATTAACCTAACTTCAGGATTATTTGTTGTCTGTTCATTGAATATCTGTAGATATTGTCACTTGGTCACTTGGTCACTAATGTCACTAATCACTAATGTCACTTGGTCATACCAAGCCCGAATGAGCGGAGCTCTTTCGAGAGATGGCAAAGGCGTGCACATTTCGCTGTTAGCGAGCGCCGTTAAGGTGAAAATGTGACTTTGTTCGAACATACACGATACAACCCTTTTCAGGAGCGGTTGAACTCCTCCATCGAAGTTAGAATTCAGATCCAAATCAGAGACCGACTCATCCCTGACTCAGTACCCCCAGAGGTATAATGAATTATGGGACCTTGTAGTACTTTGCAATAACGTACACTAACTGCCATTAACCAACAAGACGGTCTTTGGCCGATACGAGGACAGACCCCTCGATCTTTCGTTTGCGAGACTGAGGCTCAACCAACCAGCCTACCGTGATCCTTTTCGATCTGTACTTTTAGAAACATGCAAACGCGATAATTAAATAGCGTAATGCATTAAATAAGTCAAATTTAAAAGGATTTTGTGATTACAAGAGCAGTTTTGTGTCATTTTTTTCATTTGGTTAAGAAACACAAATTAAATTTTTGAATTCCATTAAGTTATGCCAGGTATTACTCGCTAAATCACTCACCAACTATTATACGATAGTTCAGAAAAACTGTTATATTGTTGCCAAATTGTAATATTTTGCAATTTCTATACAAGAATCCCTTATAACACTTTCTATGACATGACAATGTAGAAACAAAAATAAATTTTTTGGATTCTATTGACTTATGCCAGAGTTTAATTGCTGAATATTTCACCAAGGATCAGTAAAACTGCTAAATTGTTCCCAAAAGATAATACTGCCAATTTCCGTAAAAGAATTCGTTATAAAACTTCCTCTGGCATGAGAAGTTAGAAACACATATTACATGTTTTGTTTCAAAGTAATTTATGCCAGACATTAATTGCTAAATCACTCACCAAGGTTCAGTAAAACCTCTCAACTGTTCCCAAAAGGTAATATTGCGTAATTTCTGTACAAGAAAACCTTAGTTATTAGAAGAGAATACTTTATTGTTATGGAGAGACTACTTTTTCCTATTACCTACTACTGTTTTCTCTTCTAATTCTATGTCATTTTGTACTACATTATGCATAGAAAGATAAATAACGACTGCAATGCACAGAAGGTTGTTTATATAGCAATGTCTTTATACGGTTATAGCATTCTCATGAAATAATGTATTAGACACGACTGAATGGTTAATAAAATCATCTAAATTAGAAACGTTGCATTACATCCAATTAACTGATAAAAAAAGTAAAATTAATGGGCTAAATAATCTTTACATTTATTTTAATTTGTTTTTCGATTACGATGCCTTAATTTTCCATTTTTTATGGATATATAGACGGCGTTATGTAAGGAAAATTGAAAGAATGAAAACAATTTTTATTGCATGATTCATTTGATTTTTAGCTTATTTTAGAGGAAATTGCAGGCACCCTACATCTCTATTTGAATGAAAAGATCTCGAGTAAAAAAGATCATTGTGACCTTAAACGCTCATTATATATTTCGGAAAAAGTTCATAAACAATTTAAGCAAGCATAAGATGTAAATATTTTCACCTTTATGAAAAGGCATCAATATATTTATAGCTATTACGAGCATACATCATTTATGTGAAATGTATTATGCCTCTGTGTTACAAAAATTCAGTGTTCAATTTACATCAACTTTCATCTCTTTATTTAAATACTAGACGCCTTTGGCGACCAGCTGGTACGCCAAGAGTAATGGGGTCTAAGATTTTCAATTAAATACTTATGTGCATTGCTCTCTATAATTTCTCTGCCAAATATTCTTAAACTTCGAAAGTCACGTAACATTCATAATTTACTAAATTAATGATATAGATGTTGCAAACGATCATAGAAACCTTTGTCTTGTATTTCCTTTTTAGAAAACATAACATTTAATATTTATTTAATTTCATCCAATCACGTGGTGAATGTTACATTTTTTTTCGATTTAATTTGCAGTCATAGTTAATTTATTTTTTAATTTGAACTTCTGTCAGTATGATTTCAACAGTTTAATAAAAGCTATTTTTTCCCTTTACTCGTTCATTATTTAATTTAGAAAATGTCACATGTTATATTTCTTTTATTTTATCCAGCCACGTGCTAAAAGTTGCATTTGTTTAGATTTAATTTGTAATGATAGCTGTTTTTTTTTAGTTTGAACTTCCGTCAATAGGATGGCAACATGCTGATAAAACCTAATTTTCCCCCCTTGACGTGCTCGTGCAGATTAAATTTTATTGTTTTGTCCGAAATATATTGTTGTAAAACATAATTAAAATATTTCTTTAAAAATTCGTTAAAAATAGAATCTTACGTTATAAATTAAAAAACTGATACCGTTAGAAAGCTAATTTTTTTATCTTTAAATTGATATAAAAAATCATATTTGTGCAATTATATTTTCGGAAGTTATAGCGGAAAAACGACGAAATTTTGCTTAAATTTTAATTAATTCAAATCTAATTAAAAATTCGAAGAAAGGGCTCCGAGGTGCACATTTCCAACCTCCAAGGTTTACATGTACCAAATTTGGTAGCTGTAGGTCCAACGGTCTGGTCTGTAGAGCGCCAACACACACACACACATTGAGCTTTATTATAAGTAGAAATATATGAAGTAATAAACCGATTTCTTTAAGAGTTTTCCAAGTGTCTGAAAAAACATCGATGCAAATACATTCCCAAAACACATAGTCTTTATTGATTTATTATAATCAAAGCGATCCAAAATGACAAGGACTCCAAACCTCTTTTCAACATGACAAATATTTTTAGCTTCTAGTATCGAATTTAGGTGCAAAAATGAAAATAAATTAGTTCTAATGGAACTTTGTGGTGAGATAATGCCTGAGGAAGAAGTTCAATAAATTTGAGAGTCTTTAGTTTTGCGTTTCTTTTATTTCTGTTGAAGATGTATTGTAAAAAGTTTACAATAAGACCTCATCATACTTTGTTCTTCTTCAAACAACATTGTTTGGATCGATAAACGAGCGGGACTATAATGGAATTTAACAGCAAGAGATAACAGATTATTTTCAATGCCATGCTGTCTAAGGAACATCCTTTGAGAAAAAATTGCCTTCGATATTGGCTGGTTGCTTAATTTGGGTGTTTTGGCACAAGGGTCATTATTATGGTAAAAGGTGAAACATTGGTAGGGTTTGAAGTTTTGTATAAAACTATATTTTCATTTAAAAAAGATAAAACAGACTAAGATGACATCTTTGAATTAAAAAGCAAACAAGATGGACATTGTTCAACTTAAACATATGGTAAAACGTGTATAGAAATTAAAAATTTAAAGATGTTTGATTAAAGATAATTCTTTTACAGCTATTCTGGAAGAGTTACATTTGATGAGTGAAAACAAATTGGTGTCGATGGCTGACAAAAGCTGGGCATTCAATCAAAATATGACTGTCAATTCGACGTGGCATAAAGAATACACAGGAATTTACTACAAATTTTAACAAATTTTGTTCTATCTAGAGTATTTAGTTTTATAATTGACAATACATTAAAAAACTGTAGTTTAAAATAGTTTTTAAACAGTACAATTTTTCAAAACTTTTCTTTCGAAAGTAGTTGGATACATTAAGAATAATAATACCTACCGAATATACGATGTAATTCATTAGATCGAATTATTGGTAAGATAAAATAATTATCGATTTTAAGGAATAAAAAAGAAAAACATAATTGTTTATGTCTATCTTTTAAAAGTAATGGAGAAAACATGCCTTTTATTGCAATATCGAATTCTTTTTTTTATCAAATGTTTCCCCAAAGTGCTAGAGCACGGATTTACTCTCTGCAGCCATAATCCAATCGGAAACCAGAATTCGTCTTACGTCAGGATTAATAGTGGCATCCGATTAAATTCCCTCAGTTCAGGCACTCGACATTCGGTTAGGGAGAGGACGGCTCCTGTCGAATGGACGTCCTAATGAGAATTTGCTCAGAAAATCACGTAGATTTCTCAGACCAGGGCGTTATGCAAAGGAATTTGGTGATGATGTTAGGACCTGAAATCACATCATTGAAAGATATTTAAGGTTGCTCCTTTTGTGAATGGGGAGATACTTGCAATAAGATATAGGAGAGAAATGTCTTAGTGCGCAGAATTGTGTCGTTCGACTATGTCTTCCAAACGAAATGGTTTGACACATAATCGTTAACTATTTCGTTGCGTTTATCATGGAGTTAATACGGAATCCCTCCTTTCAGGTTAAAAATGCGTTTAGTTTAGTTTAGTTATTTTATCGTCCTATTGCAAAGCAATGGGACGTTAATGGACTATTTTGCGACGGTTCTCGTCATTTTGAACCACTGTCAGATGACAAGGTCGACACGTGATCTGGCACCCCACTCTTCACAGCTAGAAGTGGTAGGAAGGTCAAATAATATTGAGACGTCTTTTTCTCTATATAAATATTCGCATAAATAATTTGATACAATATAATTTTTGGAAGAACACAGGAAAATAAATGCATTTGTGGAGAAATGGGTACGGTTTGCTTCTATGTAATGGAATGTGTAAAGATCTCAGAGTGAAGGAAAAACAGGAAGATTGCAAATAATGATTGTAAATACTGATGGTACCAGGTCATCTCAAAACCCTGAAGAAAATGATGTTAAAGATGGATAGTTTCACTCCAACTGGTTGAGAGTGTGCATGTGGGGAGAAAGACAGCTATTGACTACCAAGAAAGAAATGTCAGTTTTATTGTTCGGTTAACATAAGGTTGAAAAATACTTATTCAGCAGTCTACCACAACAAATCCTGTCGATACTGTTATGTTCATTGGTGGTGGTGTGCTCGGCTGTGTACAAGAAGAAGACGAAACAATATAATCACAAAAAAAGGCTTTTTTAAGATGTTTTCAATTTGTATCAAATATATATTTTCTTTTATTATAAATAAATTGACAAAATATTTCTATAAATAACAAGATAATAATTATTTTGTAAAAATTTTAAATAAATTAACAATAATTGTCTAGAACTTTTGAATTATATGCTTTGATTTATAACAATGAACAGTTATAGGTAGTGTTTAAGAGTGATTTTGAAGTAGCAAATAAATAGTAGCAAGTAATTTAATCATAAGTTCACTTTTATTGGAATATCGTGAAAACTACACGATGAGTTCTAAAAGTAAGTACATTGACAATGAGGCATCTTAATTGTAAAATTATGTTCTATGAAAAACGCTTACAATTCTTAAAAATGCGATGACATTCGTAGAAACACTTTAATTCGTTAAAAAGTGGTTAGTCGTAAAAACACAATTCGTAAAAATGCAGTGAAATTAAAAATTAATAAAAACGTGGTTATAAAGATTCAAATGGATATAAAAAAATAAGAATATTTACTTATTACAAAAGTTTAAAATTATGACAGTTAAAAGTTGAAATAAAGTTCAAAAATACCAAAAAATACTGTCGCGAACTTTTTCTAGTACACGTTTAGTTAATTGAAAGTAAGAAACCAATAAACTAACTTATTCGTCGTAGTTTTAGGTTAACTCATAATATAAAATATGAAATATATTAAAAGCCTTTTTTGGTAGAATTAATCCTAAAAATTGGTTTATCAAAACTTTGGGAGATGAAAAAAGAGATTATTTATCGAAACTTATGAGATTAAATATTGGGCAATTGATATAACTCCTTTTTGAATACCAAAATCCAGACTTCATATACACATAGAAGATGTTTTTGCCCTTACACGAAAAATAAAAATTAGCCTGTAGACACAATTGTTTATAAACGTAATATTTTATGGTGTTGATATCTCCATGATGAATATTTCAAAATTTAATTTGATTCCTGATTACAATTTCCTGTGCGTAATATTTATATAAATTTCGAGAAAGAATTTTCGACAATTGAAATCTTTTCGCTTTGTGTGTGAGAAGCCATAGATACAAGATGATTTTCTTCGTACAAAGAAAAGAATAAATCTATTTGTACACAATATCATGCCACAAATTTTACTACGTTTTCATTATTAAATTTTACATAAATATTTTCAAATTCAGAGAGATATTTGAGGCAAATTTCCAGTGTGTAAAATTCTTTTTCATGATTGATATTTTATACCTGAATTTATTATTGCTAAAAAGTAACAGCTTGAATACATGAACCCTATTAGTGCACATTATATTATTGATATACTTCATTAATGAAATATTACATTCATTAAGCTTAATTTTCTAATATTAAATTATACTGAGTGTGATATTTAAGATCTGCAAATTACCCCTCAATTTCCTCTAATAGTGATAACAGGACGTATAGGACAATAGGGAAATTGCATTATGAAATAAATATCGAATGTAAACATTCTCATACTGCTGATTAGAAGTTTTATAAGATAATGTTAACTTGTTGTCATTCTCTTATAAAACTTCTAATCATCAGTATGAGTTATCTTCCGTTATCTTCTTGATCGTTATATCATTATCTTCTTGAGGAAGATAACGATATAATATCATTATCTTCTTCAAGATCAGGCTCAGAATTATGAAGTCTGATACAAACATCTTATGATTTTTTCGAAAATTAGGTTAAAAATTATCTAAATATTCATTATAATTATAATGACTTCTGGATAGGGATCCCCTTAAGCAGATATATAGAAAAGACAGTCTAAATAAATCCAGTGGAATTCAATTCACAAACTTTGAAGGAAATCAGCAAGTGCTGAACACAATTCCATGATTTATTTTTATCCTTTTCTAAATGCCCGATAATTGATTCTTCTCATTTGATAGTTAAGGTATCCGAACACGGTGAAAGTCGATTTTTACAAATACTGATATTTTTCAAAAATTAATTTATTAGATAGACCAGTCTTCGGACTATCCAAAAAATGTTTAGTTTTGTCTCTACGTTACTTAGAAGTCAAGTTATTAATATCTTTGTCATGATTGGTTAACTGGAAGTGGACATTTAATTAAACTGAAATATCGATTTAAAGGCCCCCAAAACCTGTTAAGAATTTTCATAAACATAAATTTAGTTTTAAATACGGAAAACGTTTCGCACAGAAAAACACAAAATGTTGATGAGAATTCTAACAGTGTTTTGTGCAAATTTGTACCTAAACATATCTTTGTTCGCATCTGATTCCTTATATTTAGTGTATTTATGTCTGTAATACATTTTAACGAAGGATTTATAGGATTAATGAATATCATTAAGATTGTTGGAGTGTATCCTAGTGCAAATTCAGTTAGAGCATTTGATCAGCTCAACAAAAATAAAATAAAGTTAAGCAGCTTTCACTGTCAAATGAAAATATTGCCAAAAAAATTAATGTTTAAGAAAGGAAAATTATTAAGGAATTAGCAGCAAGAAATAAGCTGTAAATGTTGTGACTTTCAAGTATGTACGACCATAATTTATTTTTAAAACAAGTTACTGTATACTTTAAATGCATTTTTCTCAAAATAGATTTTTACACATTTCTTGCTCACTTCAAATCAAATAACACAAAATATTATGGCATAACTACAAAATTTTATGGACTTTGTAATGGTACAATTTTCTAGAGAATGAACTAAAGGAATTTAGATCGAGTGAATAGTTTTTAATTTACAGCCTATTGTTTGAATAATAATATCATAAATTTACTAATAATGACATGATAAATTTTTCACTGGCTATAAAATTTTGCTTTATTATCAGGAAAATACAACTGTACTTCTTTCTCTAGACAAAACTATGTGGTTTATTTCGGAATAAGCATTGTTAGGATGAGAACTGTAGTTTTTAGCCTAGCTAATTTGAATTTTTATATAAATTAGCTTAAATGTATGCTATTAAACGACAATTTTAAAAAAGTGTTAATGTTTATTTCAAATATTGACATCCTATTACTAATTTCGAATAGTCTTAAACGTAGAAATGTGGTTAAAATCTGACCATGTTTTTTCTCAAAAAATGCTCCGAACTTCTTCGGATATCTTAACCAAGTACCCTGATTTATATTTTTACGTGTTCAATTGATTCATAGGTCCCCTTCTACATGTTTATGTTTATCATGATTCTCTTCCCACCCAAAAGAATGCATTTATTTGGAACTTCATAAAAATCTGAAAAAGCAAGGATTATTTACCTCCTAATATCCAATCTCGTCGCAATTAATAAATTTCAAGTTTCATAGCAATGTACTTTCTACTGTTTCCACAATATCTGTCAACCAGAGGAAAATCTCTAGTATTTTTTGGGGCCTTGGTGGCCTGATGGTAAGATCTCGGTTTTGGAACTGGAGGGTTTCATACTAGAGACTCGATACCACGGAAGAACCGTCGTGTAAGGGGGTCTCTTTTTCACTCTAAATATGTCCGGCCAAACATTCTCCCGCCGGTGTGGTGTGGATGTTTGAAGAGGGGGATGCCATCTCAGGTGTCTTCCTCGTCATCTAACAGTGTCTCAACATGATGAGGTCCGTCCCAAAATAGCCCTAGACTGCTTTATAATAGGACGCTAATGTAACTAAAACTGAATTAAACTCTAGTATTTTCTGAATGCGATTTTTCCATTGTCTGCTTGAGCTTCTGAAGTGGAAATCTGCGCGTTGGAAGCGAAGTCACGTGGAAAATTGAATCCTTGCCGGGAGTTGTCGCCTGGAGTAGAAATAATGAGCAGATTCATTTAGAGAAGATGAGATAATTAGCTACAGAATGCGAGCAAATGTCTCTGAGAGATGATATTTAATTCAGATGGAAGTTATCAGATAATATTTTAAGTATACAGGGAATTAAGTGAAAGAGAAAGAAGTATTATTCATTCAATGAAAAGAAATGTCGGAATGTATTCCGAACATTCTGATATATCTACTAACTTTAAAAATCTATTGTTATATCTACTAACTTTAAAATCTGAAAAAAAAAAGGATTTACATCTTAGTATCAATCTCATCGCAACTGATAAATTTCAAGTTTCATATCCATATGCAGTCTACTATTTCCACAATACCTGTTATAACCAACGGAATACAAATCTCCAGTATTTTCTGGATTTGATTTTTTCATTGTCTGCTTAAGCTTCTGATGAGGAAATCTGCTCTAGCGAAGTCAAGTGAAAAATTCAATCTTTCGAAGCGAGTCACGTGAAGCGAATCACGTGATCTCTGGAAGCAAGTCACGTGGCAAATTGAATCTTTGCCGGAGATCTTCGCTTGGCGTAGAAATAATGAGCGGATCCACTGAAGAGAAGATGAGATAATAAGCTACAGAATGAGAGAAAATGTCTCTGAAAGATGATATTTAACACTCCTTTAGTCGTGTGCCTTTTTTCCAACAATGTGGTCGCCCTTTGTCTGATGGATACGCATGTATATGTTGCTAAAATAAACACAAAAGTATTGATAAAAACATACTTTTAAGTAGAAAGAAATATCAATAAATCAAATTCTTTGATATTACATACATATTTTATTGTTTACAAACGATGTAATGCATTATAATACTCATGAGTGTTAAGTATGCAAAAAGGAATAATCAAAGTTTCATGATCGATAACCATTAGTTTTATCTGTAAATATAGCTTAATCGATTTTAAAAAGTACATTTTATGCTTATTTAATCTACATTAACCACTCGATTCACCTCCACACTCCTGAGGGCAAATAAATACACAATGCTGCAAAGCAAGTTTGAACCACAATTTTTGCATAAATATCCAGTTTTCTGTTTTTGACAAAGCTTATACTTTTTACGAGAAAAATTATGATTGTCATTGCTATTATTAACATCATTTTTTTAGATAATTTTTTCTTTGACACAATTTTTTTCAAGCGCATGGCAGTGGCAGACTGTTTTATCTGGGAGATATAATATAGTTTAACACAGTAAAATTGAGAATAAAAACATTAAAACAGGAATAAAAAGTATTAATATTAAATTAAAAAATACGAAATGCGAAAAAAAAAATGTGGAAGTAAGAAATATTTACAAAATTGGTCGCATTGTATCTCACACATAATCTTTAACAATTGCCTTTTCGAATGTCACAGTTGAAACGCGAAAACGGTATTAAAATTCAATTCAAAACAAACTAGGAAGATAAGAAAAATGAATTTCTTTTAACCAAGGAGTTATAGGAAAAAGAAATTATCAGCTATCTGTCAGATAAGGTGAGACTAACAGAACGTTTATCATACATAAGTCATTTAATATTTTAATTTTGCCGAGAATTTTGTGAAAATAGAAACAAGTATTATTCTTTCATTGAAAATAAATCTCTTAATATATTCCGAAAATTCAGCTATATCTACTAACTTTTTGTACTTCAGATAAAAGTAACATACAAGGTTTGTTCATGAAATAATCTACAGAAGTGCTAAAACTGGAATATTACTTATAAAATTTTCCCTCTGATTTTTCATTCAAGAACTGCAGTGCGCCTTATAAATGAGGATAAAAAGTTTCGTGTATGAGTATTTGTTCTCGTTACAATGATTGGTACAAAAATGTTGGGGGTCGATTAACCTCTGTCTATGACGGGATGGGCTTCTCACAGGAATGGTTGAATCGTGATCGGATTGTTTTGTTTAATGGAAAATGAGTCAAAAACGGCTATACTGTGGCATACATATAGTCAAATAAGAAATCTGAAATTGTATAAAAAATTCAAAAAGAATAAAGAACCAAAGATGCATAAAGATGAAACGCTAGAACAATGCCGTGATGTATTTGGCAACAATTAATAAAGAACTGTATGAAGTGGTAATATCCAGTTGCTTTAAATACTTAAAAATATTTTTGTGAGGATTTCTCCCTAACAACATTCGCATGTCTAGTAATGAGCAATTAAAAAATGTAAACGATAAAGATTAAAATCAGGACATCCAATTAAAATGTGAAGAATTGTTAAAACAAATTGGCAACTAGAGCCAAAGGGAGATCGATCTCCTTAATAAAGCATATATGTGTGTTAAGCAAGTGCGACCAATGCGGAGTCCAGTCAATTTGACCTCGAACTCACGCACGAATCATGACCGGTGATGACCTTAAGGACTCATCTTTAATTCCCAGTAAATCAGATTTAATCCCGAGTCCTCAGTTTGACGTCAAATGACTCGCCTCCTTATAGGGCATACTCGTCATACAAGTAAATATCTAATTTTTGACGAGGCGGCTCCTAAGCTCCCCGATTGTCGTGTGGATCTTTCCATTAAGGTATCCGACTTTTTTCGAAGGACAGTTTTAAAAAAAATATTATTTAAAAAAAACTATTAATGATTTTTACTTGTATTGTCTATTATAAATACAATAAATCCAAAAAACATATTGAGAAATATAATATTTTTTTAAGAAATAAGCAAATTTGTAGTAAATGTTAATGAAATTGAACTAAAACGGTTAACACTCTACACAAAATTGTAATACAGCAATATTATTTTTCTTTGTACACAAGTTATAGAATATAACGATGAGTGAAATGAACCAAATTCTAAGAAACATTTTGAGATGCAAAGAAGTTATGGGTTAAAACATACATATATATTCATTTTTTTCCATAAATTTACAATTTAATTCTTCTAAAAACTCCTATAAATGTGAAAGTATTTCACCAATACTAAAGATTTTGGTTCGTTTCATTGCCTATATTATCTAAAAAAAAAACGGTGGAATTTTTATGCAAATACCACTATTATTATTTGAAGTATCATGTTAACGGTCGCACACTTTTATGAAAATTAAAGTTTTGCGAAAATTAAAGTTAAAGATAAATTTTCGCTGAAAAATATGTGACCCTGGATGATAGGTTAGTCCTTCATTTTCCTAGAAAGAATGAACTGCTTTGGAAAGAGGAACATCTAAACTACAAGACATAACAATAAAAAAAAAGTTCGCCAATGTGGGCGATAACCAGTGTTTTTAACGTAGTCGGATACCTTAAGCATATTTCAATCGTGTGCTCGTCTTTTAATTTATCTCGTTTTCACTTCTTTAACTCATCGTAATTAACATTACAAGACCTGTTGGGTGAAAAATTTCATCCAAACATTTTAACGTTTTAAAAATCCATTGGCATTTACAGTTGTATTTAACTTTTTAAACTTGCATTCAAGTTTGACTTTTACATTGCATCATGGCAATGCATTTTTCCTATTATTGTTTCATTTACATTTTTAACATTGTAACATGCTTGTAAGCGTTTTGAAAATATTAAAAAAATGTTATTTATAAGCATTTATTAATATTTAATACGATCCTTTTTTCATTTATATTTAAATATTTCGATGAATAAGTAGCATTGTGCATGCTTGTCAGCGTTTTGCAAACATTTTTTAAAAAGTTATTTTTATGCCTTTCTTAATATTTAACATGGTCTTTTTTTATTTATGCTTAGAGTTTATTTCGATTAATAAGTTTCCATGTGCATGCTTGTCAAGCATTTATATCCGAACAGTTAAAAATACATACACTGTATATCATTTTGGCTGTTCTTCTCAAAAAGGTTTTGTTCCAGAAAAGAACGTGATAACATTTCGAAAAAGAAATTCCACCTCAAATCGTTTGTTTTCTTTAGTAACATCACATCCCACATATTTTTAGAATTAAATATTTTCTCAAAAGAAAAGCGAAACTTTAAGTTTTTTATTCAATAAATTCCCTAAAGAAATTCCCGATAAAAATGTGCTGCAGTAGATTAAGTGCTCTAAGAAATTGTTTGTGTATAAAACATTTTTTAACTCCTTGTTATATTTGAAATTCAGAGTAGTTTCTTGATTGTAGAATCACCTTTGTAGAGGTCAAGTAATTCATACGTTTTCCATGTATCCTTTTTTCTTTTTTTTTTGAAATTCCAGTCACTTTTCTGAACTCCAATGAAATTCATATAACACATAAGTACAGTATAACTCACACCATTCATGGAAAAAATAAAAGGTTCGATTGAAATACAATATTCTGTGTCATATCTAGTTTTTCATTTTAATAAGTAAATAAAATTAATGTAAATTCCTTTAAGGGTTATTTTTCAAGTTAGAATGAACTGTTATATCTTTCATACAACAGATGCCTTTAATTATCACTAATTAGCGACAAGCATTTAAAATATTTTTTATAATGCATTTTGAATTGTTAAAAAATTTGTTTTATAATATCCAACTTAACAAGTTTATATAGTATTCTTCCATGACTTAGAATCATTGTGTTTGTATAAAATAGAGCATTATCTTAAACTCATGGTCTTTATTTTTCTAAAGAAATTATGTCAATAAATATTGTTTCATAATCAATAACTGAATAAAATGAATGTGGGCTATATATTTATTTGATTTTGAAACTAAGTTCATGTATTCACAAAGAGACGGAAAGTGTTAGTTTTTAAAAGCTTTTATTGAGTTTTACATTTTTCAAATTTGTAAATATGTATTTTTAAAATTTCTTTTTCATTTGCCTTAATAAAGGGTTCATGGTTTAAAATTTTATTGAAAACTCTGGCTCGTTATGTTCAGCAATTTTTCATTTTAAGAGGAAATAAATAATATAATTAAATAATAATGTATTATTGCGCCGGAGATAACTTTTAACCTTCATTGAAATCCTAAGTGAGTGAGTAAACCAAGATAATTCCTCCTATTTAACCTCACAGAGTCCTTAGGGAGCAATGATCTAACTCAGATATTTAGGAGACATAGTTATGCTAAAAATAGAAACGACAGAAAGGAGATCAGCATTATTTCCGAATTATTGTTAAATTAGGGTTTGTTTCATTTTGAAGAACCATTTTAGTTGAGGCAGTAAAGCCATAAGCAGTTCGTTCTGTGTCACTCGCATCATCGGTAGTTATTTTTCTTCACTGAAATCCCAAATGGGTTGAGGTTGTAAGAATTGCCCACTTGGGTAATCCAATTTCTCACATTTAATTGGAGACCTCACATATCAAATTTAAGAAAAACGTTTTATTTTAAAATGTCTTTTTTATTTACCAAATAATGTGTTAATGATTTAAAATTTTATTGAAATTCCGGCTCTTTATACTCAGCCATTTTTATTTTAAGAGGAAATAATTATTAATAATTAAACAATAATGACTTATTGCGTCTGGGATCATTTTTCCCTTCATTGAAATCCCAAGTGGGTGAGTAAACCAAGTGTATTTCCTCATAATTTTCCTCACAGAAACCTTAGGGTGTAATTATCTTAATCAGAAATTTAGAAGACATAGTTAGCTAAGCTGAAAATCGAAAAGACAAAAAGGAAATCAA
>JAPMOQ010066517.1:0-11102 GCA_026543055.1 Argiope trifasciata | reverse complement strand
AGAATAATTTCCGAATTATTGGTGAATAAGTGTTTATTTCCATTTTTTAGACCATTTAAAATGAGGCAATAAAGTAATAAGCAGTTTGTCCTCAATCACTTGTAGGGCCGCGGTGGCCTGATGATAAAGTCTCGATTTCGGAACAGGAGGGTTGCAGGTTGAAGGCCCGATTCCACCGAAGAACCACCGTGTAAGCGGGTCTGGTGAACGTTAAATCCAACAGAACCAAACGTCCTCCCACTGGCGTGGTATGGAAACTTGGAGAGGGTTTGCCAGTTCAGATGTCGTCCTCATCATCTGACCGCGGTTGAAAATGACGAGGTCCTTACCAATATTACCCTAGAGTTGCTTCAAAACGGGACTTTAATGTAACTATACTAAACTAAAGTTAATTATACGAGGGTTGTTGTTTTTTTTCAAACTCTGAACTCACATTATGAAGGCCAGGCATGCTGCGGTTGGCGGGTGTGAGCAGTAAGCAACTGCGCATCATTCCCTCCACACACTCTGTCACTGGCAATTCCAACATGCCATTTCTTGTGCAGCTGCAGTTGATTCTCCAGCGGAGTGTGAATTGCAAAATGTTATTCGCTTTTTGATGGAAAGAAATGAATAGTGCAGTGTACATATACTTCGCACACTCGTGCTTATTTTGAAACTTTTTGACGCTTACGGTGAGATATTCAAAACAAGAGAAGAGGCATGCTGACGTCTGGAATTGTTCTGATATATGAAAATGCCATCCTCACAGCTCTCGGGTAACACAACGGCTCCTTGAACTATTTCAATGGAACATTTTCGAACATCCACCATATAGTCCCGACCTAGCACCGAGTGACTTTCATCTTTTCCTTGAACTGAAGAAGTGGCTTGGGGGGATTAGCGGTTCCAAACTGACGAAGAGCTCAAAGAAGCTGTCACAACACACTTCAAATCATTGGTGGCACCATTTTATGAAGAGAGTATTGCAAAGCTTGTTGATAGATATGACAAATGACTTAATCGTCAAGGTGACTTTGTAGAGAAGTAACCTTTATTGTGAATTACTTTTAGTAATAAAATCATTTTTTTTATATTCAACCGTCTTTTATTTATAGCCAATCGGAGGTTGAAAAAAATAGCCCTCGTATGTCCTTCGCATCATCGGCAGTCATTTTTCTTCATTGAAATCCCAAATGGGTTGAGCTTGTGAGAATTGCCCACTTGGGTAATCCATTCCCTCACATTTAATTGTATATCTTAGTGAGTAATGATTTAACTTTAAATGACAATGTTTGATGTGTAGGACGTGTTTGATGTGTGATAGGGAAAAAAAGGACTATATAATTATTTTTGAAATATTATTGAACAAGAATCTTGTGCGTTTTCCTTAATCATTGTAAATACAAATGCAGACAATAAAGTGGCAGTAAAGTAAATTACGCGGTATATGCATCACCTTTAATCTCTCATCGCCTTCAATAAAATCCAAAGCGAGAAAGTCAATGTTTATTATATCTTTCGGTGAACAGTTTATGTTTATAGGCTAAGTCCTTTTATTAGGGAAAGAACATTTCAAATTAATGATTTTAAAGAACAAGATCATCTTCCTCGATAAAATGCATATGTTAATAATACCAGATCCTTTCATTAGGCTGATTGTTGTTATTATTTAAATCATTATAATATCATACTGCGAAAACGGCAATTCTCCGATTTTGTTCATAAAATGGGGGCTATTCATCATCATATAAAACACCAGAAATTGAATTAATACCAAAATGTTAAGTTGAAATAAAGAATTAAATTTAAATTAAACACTTTATAATATAACCTAATCACTAGAAAATTAAATTAATCGAAATTCCAGGTAAACCACTAAAACTGGACGATGTCTTCAATCAGACTGAACCAATATAGATATAATTTGAAATAAAGGATTAAATTTAAAGTAAACACTTTACAATATATCCTAATCACTAGAAAATTAAATTAATCGAAATTCCAGGTAAACCACTAAAACTGGACGATGTCTTCAGTCAGACTGAACCAATATAGATATAATTTGAAATAAAGGTTTAAATTTAAAGTAAACACTTTATAATATAACCGAATCACTAGAAAATTAAATTAATCGAAATTCCAGGTAATCCACTAAAACTGGAAGATGTCTTCAATCAGACTGAATCCATATAGATATATATTGGGTTGGAGAATAAGTTCGAAACGTTTTTATATTTATGTGGTTTTCCAAAGATTTTTTTATTTTTTGCTGTTTGACAAAGTGTATATTATTCATTCGATAGAGATTTTTCTGCTCTACAAAACTGTGCTAACCGTCTTTTTGAGTAATTTAATTTTAAATCACTTTTAAAGCATAGAAATGGAATATCAAAGCGGTAAAAATCAGCAGCTCCGACACCTGCTCTTCTTCGCTTTTCATCCAGGCCAAAAAGCTGCTTAAGCAGCACGGAACATTTGCAACGAATACGGAGAAGGTGTCATAAGCAAGTCTGCAGCACGGAAATGTTCAAGCCTGACCTTCATCCAAAGAGGACCATGATCTGCGTTCATGGGGGAGGGACTGTGAGGGCCTGGTGTACTGGGAAATGCTCGAAATCAATATCACGCTCAGCAAGGGGCTCTACATAGCCCAGCTACCCAGCATGATAGAAGCTATGCGACTGAAAAGACCCCATCGACAAGGCCAAGTCATACTTCTTCTCGACAACGCCAGGCCCAATGTTTCACAAGTCGTGAAAACTGCACTTTAAGAGCTTGAATGGATATCTTTGAGCATCCCCCGTATTCATCGGATCTTGCGTTTTCGGATTACCATCTTTTTCGCTCCCTGTGGAACTATATGAGGGGCTTTAACTTCGACAATAAAGATGGCTTTAAAAACCAGACCGGGCGATTTTTGGTGGAACGGCATTGACAAATCGTTCGAGAGGTGAGAGGAGGGCGTAAACAACAGCGGAGAATACATGAACAGTTAATCGATTATTATTTTTAATGATTTTATTTTTAAAAAAGTATTTGATGAAAACTCCACGAGCTTATTCCCCAAAACAATAATTGTTAATATCAATTTCAATAAATTCCATACATGTTTAAGATCCAGAGCTTATTTTGATTTGAATATAAAAATAATATTTGCGTTTAATGAATGCCTTGTTTATATCTTTCCTCAAATTCTATCGTGTTAGTGGACTTTTTCTTGTTCATTTATAAGGACAAGAACAATAAATATGTCCTTGAGTCCTTTTCACATTATTGTGTTTAAAGAAATGTATCATTTTCTTTAATAAAATGCATTAGCATATAATATCATAAAAATGCCAATTATTTTATATATCTGAATTTTCATCACATATAACTCAATAAAGGAGAAATATGTAAAATTAGGATGATAAATGAAGGAGTTAGTAAAATGATAGAAGGCCTTAATGAGATGATAAATGAAGGAGTTAAATTATGATAATAAGAAGTAATGAAAACGATAGAAGTGTTAATAGCAAAAGTTCATCTAAAGCCTTGAGTTGATTATGTTAATAAAAATGCCAAAGATTAATGTCACTGAATTCAATCATCTCATGTAAACGATAAAAATTAATAGTTTACTGAAATATTAGGCAAGCATTTTCACAGCCATATGCTTTACATAATAGAAATAACGAAACTCTAATTAATAACGCACCAAGTAGAAACCACCCTTTAAGCATATTAAAATAAAATTCTCCAAACTAATCCACCGCCTGTTTTTCTATTCTTTAGGCTAGGGAAATTCTGAGAAACGCTTATCAGTCGCCATAATAGCGCCCTTATGAATTATTACATTTAAATACTCGCTTAATATTTATGATACATTACTATTTGCATTGTTGAAGGTATTAGATTGGATGTTTCCTATTCACACGTGACTTCTGGTTCAACTTATACATTACAATGTTATATGAATGAAAGATGGTTAAGTTTCCGTTGGGGATAGCTGTCTTTTGTGCGGTTGCTAATTATCAGAAAGGAAACTAATGGGAGGATTAGAAACTAAGTTCCGACTTCCTTTACAAACACAATAAATCAAATTCATCATGATGAATTGTAGTTGTATTGTAGCAATCAACATTCTTAATTTACAAGTAAATGATGTATGAACTCGTCTGAACGAAATTCGTTACTCTAGAACGTCATCAATATTAAAAATCGTCATCGTTATAAGAAATACTATCTGATACCCGGCGCGTTGCTGCCGCAGAAGAATTAATCTTATAAATAGCATTTGGATTCATTTAAATTCATTTTTAAAGCTTTGATGCATTGATCTATATAATGGAATAGATACATTATGAATTAATTGGGATCGTTTTTTCTATTCAAAATTTTTCTATATGTTATAAGGAAAAGCAAATTGAAATGAAATAAATTAATAATCGTGCTAATTATTTCAAGACTTCTGAACACTAATAAGTCTTAAAGAAAGTAATAGAAGGAGCATTTAAGCATTAAAAAAATAAAATGCTGCTTTCTTTTAGCATTAATTTACTATAAAGCAATTAAAATAAAAAAATAATATAACAGCTTAAAACATATTATGAAATATTTGTAAAAGTTGTTTAAGGCCTTTAGTTTTATTTCTCTTGCATTTTAAAATAACCATCACTTAATTTTTCTTAATTTTATTCCATGATCCTAACGAATACGCTTTAAAATGATGACTTTATAATAGAACATCTAGAACTAGATAATAGAACTAGATCTAGACTAGATAATAGAACATTCTATTTTAGGAAAAAAAACTCTCAAGAATATTCCTAAATAATATCAAACAATACTAAAATACTTCAGTCATGTTATGACCAAAATTTTGCTTCCAGGCATTTTCATAGATAATAAAATATTATATAAATTATCTTTTATTTTAATAAATATCTATTCTTAATTTATCTTAGTTTTCAGATTAGATATCACAATAATAAATAGAATTTCAAATATTTCAGTAAAAAAAATCAAATTATGGAATTACTTCTTCCACTTCAGTTATTACTTACAATTATTCCTTGCCATTTGTTAATATACGGTTAAAAAATTTTTCACGGTATTTCCTGAAAATTTCTTTAAGAACAAAAAAAAAAAAAAAACATTCCTTAAAATATCAAACAATACTAAAAAAAGTTCACCTTTGTTATGATCAAAATGTTGCTATCAATGTAAAAGCATAGCCATCTTTCTCTATTTCTGTTTATTAGGTACTACTTTTTGCAAACAAATAAATAAATTAAAGAATATTCTTTCCATCGATATTCCCATCCTCACGTACACTGGAATCCATTAGCTGAATTCCAGAAGGAAATCTCTTTTGTGAAATAAATGTCTGTGCTTCGTCCAAAGAAATCTCACAGGTTAGAACAAATATAAATAAATATTATTTCACATCTATATGAGTCTGGGACAGCTATTCGCAACCTGTGGTGTGCTTAGTACTAGGAGTACGTGAGATGGTATGAAGGTAAGGGAAAAAAGACGTAAAACTAAAAATTGATTGATAATGGTTGTGGCTGGATTTGAAAGCGACCATAAAAGAAACATGAGATGCAAAGAAATAAAAGGTAAAAATATAAGCATATATGCATTTTTTCCATCAATTCACAACATAATTTTTCTAAAAACACCTATATATGAAAACGTATTTCATCAACGATAAAACTTTTGGTCAAATTCATTACCCATATTATTTGAAAAGCATTCTCAAACTCTTATGTAAATATCTCTACTAGTTTTTGAGCTATCGTGTTAATGGAGGAGAATTTTTTGTGAAAATCAAAGTTTTAAGAAAATGAAAGTTGAAGACAAATTTCGGATGAAAAATATGTGACCCTGGATGATAGGTCAGGCCTTTCTTTTCCTAAAAAATATAAACTGTTTTGGAAAGAGGAAAGTATGAACTGCAAGAAATAACAATACAAGAGAATTCGTCAGTATTGTCTATAACCATTGTTTTTAACGTAGTCGGATACCTTAATTAATAAAAAATTGGAAAATGAATCTGCTGAATAATTCTTACATTTACTTTTATTTGCTTAGTTTTTCGTTTGCGATGCCTTAATTTACCATTTTTTACTGATATATGGATGACGCTATGTTCGCAAAATTGAAAGAAACAACGAATTTTTCTTGCACAATTCTTGCTTTCTAGTTTTTAAAGAAAATGCAGACCTTCTACATTTCCATTTGAAGGAAAAGTTCCCGAGTTAATTATTTATTATAGAAAATTCATTGTGACCTAAAACACACAATTCTATAATTCGAAAAAAATTTTACAAATAATTTAATTAATCATGAGATGTAAATATTTACAGCTTTATGAAAATGCATCAAAATATTTATAGGTACTACGAGCATAAATCATATATGTGGAATGTGTTGTTCCTGTGTTACATAAATTCAGTGTCAAACTTCCATCGATTCAATGTCATACATCATATATGTGAAATTTGTTGTTCCTGTATTACAAAAATTCAATGGTGAATTTCTATCTACTTTCATCGCTTTATTTAAATATATCATAAGTAATAAACCGATTTCTTTAAGAGTTTTCCAAGTGTCTGAAAAAACATCGATGCAAATACATTCCCAAAACACATAGTCTTTATTGATTTATTATAATCAAAGCGATCCAAAATGACAAAGAATCCAAACCTCTTTTCAACGTGACAAATAATTTTTAGCTTCTAGTATTGAATTTAGGTGCGAAAATGAAGATAAATTAGTTCTAATGGAACTTTGTGGCGAGATAATACCTGAGAAAGAAGTTCAATAACTTTGAGAGACTTTAGTTTTGTTATACGCGTTTCTTCTTTTGAAGATGTATTGTAAAATGCGGACAATGAGACCTCATCATACTTTGCTCTTCTACCAGCAGCATTGTTTGGTTCGATAAACGAGCGACAACTATAATGGAATTTAGCAGCAAGAGATAACATATTATTTTCAATGTGACGCTGTCTAAGGAACATATTATAAGAACAAATTGCCTTCGATATTGGTTGGGTAATTTGGGTTTTCTGGCACAAGAGCCTTTCTTGGGCATACTGTGCCATTCTGATGGTAAAAGGTAAAACATTGTTAAGGTTGGAAGCTTCGTATAAAAATATATTTTCATGTAAAAAAGCTAAAACAGAATAAGATGGCATCTTTGAATTAAAAAGAAAAAAAAAAGATGGAAATTCTTTTGGTTAAATATATGGTAAAAAGTGTATAGCAATTAAAAATTTAAAGATGTTTGGATGATAATTCTTTTCCAGCAATTCTGGGAGAGTTACACTTGATGAATAAAAAAATGATGGCAATGGTTGACAAAAGCTGGGCATTCAATCAAAATATGACTGTCAATTCGGTGTGGCATAAAGAACATGTAGGTGCCCTTTATGGCGAGACTTTACTACAAATTTTTCCAAATTTTGTTCTATTTAGAGTAGTTTTATAATTGACAATACATCTGAAAACCATAAAAAATACAATTTTTTCAAAACTTTTTCTTTGAAAGTAGTCGGATACATTAAGAATAATAATATCTGCCCAATATCCGATGTAATTCATCAGATTGAATTATTGGTAAGATAAAATGATTATTGTTTTTTGGTATTAAAAAGAAAAACTTAATTGTTTAAGATTATCTTTTAAAAGTAATGAAGAAAACATTCCTTTCATTGCAATGTCGAATTCTTTTTTTTA
Organism: Argiope trifasciata; assembly: GCA_026543055.1. Taxonomy (NCBI): domain Eukaryota; kingdom Metazoa; phylum Arthropoda; class Arachnida; order Araneae; family Araneidae; genus Argiope; species Argiope trifasciata. The sequence goes on along the minus strand of JAPMOQ010066517.1, from coordinate 3,392 downwards.
TCAAATGTTTCTCCAAAGTGCTAGAGCACGCATTTACTCTTTGCAGTCATAATCCAATCGGCAGCGAGAATTCGTATTACGTCATGATTAATAGTGACATCCGATTAAATTCCCTTAGTTCAGGTGTTCGCCATTCTGTTAGGGAGAGGACGGCTGCTGTCGAATGGGCGTCCACCTGAGAAATCTTCCAGCAAATCACGTAGAGTGCACTGACCAGGACGTTATGCAAAGGAAATTTGCAATGATGTTAGGACCCGTAATAACTTCATCAAAAGGGATTTAAGGACGCTCGTTTTGTGAATGTGAAAATAATTGCAATAAGATATAATAGAGAATTGATTTAGTGTATAGAGCTGTGTCTTTCGACTATTGCCTCCAAAGGCAATGGCTTGGCACACAATCGTAAACTATTGCGTTGTGTTTATTATGGAATTCTAGTTTAGTTTAGTTATATTCCCGTTGTAAAGTAACACTAGGGCTATTTTGGGACGAACAACAGATGACGACATTTATTACGGATTTATCATGGCATTACTCCTTTAAAGTTAGGAAGGTCAAATAATATTGAGTAGTCTTTTTCTCTCAATAAACATTTTCATAAATAATTCGATATAATACAATCACAAAAATAGACTTTTTAATGATGTTTCCAGTTTGTTTCAAATATATGTTTCCTTTCATCTATATAAATAAAAATGAATGTTGGTCTGTATGTCTCTTATGGATTCCTAGATCGTCCATCCGATTGCGATGAAAATTGCTGATATCGACAAAGAATGAATTAATCTAAGCAGCATTCTCTTCCAAATGCAAAAATTGTTAGAAAAAAATTAAGGGATTAAAAAAGGAAATTATTAAAAAATAAAGAAGAAGACGGTGTAACTTATAAATGTGGTAAATTTTAATTTTGTATTCCCACAATTTATTATTAAAACAAATTACTGAATACTTGAAACGCCTTTTTCTCAAAACTGATTTTTACTCATTTGTTGCTCAGTTCAAATCAAATTACTCAAAAACATCTATCAAATTATTATGAAATTTGAGGGACTTTGTCTTTATAAGTATTGTTAGGATGAGAGTTACAGTTTTTGGTGTTGCTAATTTCATGTTTTAATGAATTCCACAATACATAATGTATACTATTAAATGACAATTTTCAAAAAGTGTTAATGTTTATTTCGAATATTGTCATTCTATTACTAATTTCGAATAGTCTTAAACCTAGAAATATGGTTAACGTATGCAAAAATGTTTTCCTCAAAAAGTGCTCCGAATCTGTTCGTATAAAGGAATCAAATACCCTAATTTATATTGTTTTGTGTTGAATTGATTCAATGATCCCCTTCAGCATATTCATGTTTAGCAAGGCTCTCCCACCCACCCCAAATACTGTCTTTATTAGGATTTTCGGAAAAATCTAAAAAGGCAAGTATTTACCTCCTAATATCCAATCTCATCGCAAATAATAGATTTCAAGTTTCATATCAATATGCTGTCTACTATTTCCACAATACTTGTTATAACTAACGGAACACAAATATCTAGTATTTTCAGGATGAGATTTTTCCATTGTCTGCTTAAGCTTCTGATGTGGAAATCTGCTCGCTGGAAGCGAGTCACATAACAAATTGAATATTTGCAGAGAAACGTCATCTGACGTAGAAATAATGAGCGGATCCACTTAAGAGAGGATGGGATAATTAGCTACAGAATGAGAGCAAATGTCTCTGAGAAATGATATTTAATTCAGAAAGGAGTCATTACATTATATAGTAACTAAACAGAGAATTGAGTGAAACTGGTGATACTTATAATAAAGCATGTGTGTGTTGGAGCTCTACAGGCCAGACCGTTGGACCTATAGCAACCATACTCGGTACATGTAAACCCAGGAGGTCGGGAATTTAAATTAGTTAAAATTTAAGCGAAATTTTGACGTTTTTCCGCTATAACTTTCGAAAATATTATCGCACAAACATGATTATTACATCAACTTAAAGATTTTTAAAAATTAGCTTTCTGCTGGTATCAGTGTTTTAACATATAATTTAAGCTTCCATTTGTAATGATTTTTTAAGAAATATTTTAATCATATTTCCAACAATACATTTCGGATAAAACAATTAAATTTAATCTGCACGAGCACGTCAAGCGAGAAAAAATTAGGTTTTACCAGCGTGTTCCATCATATTGACGGAAGTACAAATTTTTTTAAAAAAATCAACAACTACTGCAAATTAAATTTAAAACAGTGTATCTTTCAGCCCATGACTGGATGAAATAAAATAAATATAAAATGTTATATTTTCTTTAAAAATGTACGGCTAATTATTCTATGATAGTTTGTAATATCTAAATCATTAATGCAATAAACAGGTTTTTGTATACTGTAAACCTGACTGAATTTATACAGGATATGTATTCAAATTCCGGTTCAATGGCCGATTTGTTAAGTGTTAGTAAGAGGCATATACATTGTTTAGTGCTCCTAATTAGATCTAAATACAATAAATAATTGCATTTTATGTAGCTCGAATCAAACAATGCATTGATGGAAAATGTGTTTTAGATTTCTTCATACTTTGCTTTGTGAGCCATATTTTACAAATTATATTTATTAATATTTTAAATAAAAGTTTTACATCAATCAGTCTTCTAAATCTGTCATTAAAACTTGCTGATTTATAAAAACAAAAGAATATTATAGGAAAACGTGTTCTTTTAGATCGTTCCGTCCATCATCTTAAAGAAAATATCAATTTCAGGCAGATCAATGCCCGGAATTACTTCAAAGGTGATAATCAAATGCATATGTGTTTGAGTAATGAATGAATGGGCATGTGTGTGTTAGGCACTACATACTAAACAATATAATCTGGAGCTAACACTCTTGGTACTTACATAATTTCTTTGGAGGATGAGAAAGTATACCATGGCGGTGTTATTTCTGAAATTTTAATTATTTAAAAATGAACCAAACATTTGAAAATTTTCTACAATAATTTCCGAAAATATTACAGCGCAAAACTGGTTTTTAATCATCTTAAAAATGAGGGGTTTTTTCAATCATAACAGTGTTTTAAACTATAAATTATGTTTCTATTTTTTTAATGATTTTTGAACAAAAATATTGTAATTGCATTTTTCAACAATGAATTTCTAACAAAATGAAAGTCGAATTTAAACTGCAAGAACACGTTAAAAGTGTTCCAGTGCTTTGCCATCATTTTGACAAAGATTCAAATTTAACGATTAAATTAACTCCTATTGCAAATGATCGGCATGATGATGAGCATGTCTTGAAATGGAAGCTTAATGTTGTGGATTAGATGTAAGATGTGATATTCTCCACAAAGCTCCACAACAGCTGATTGCAAATCATATATATA
>JAPMOQ010066510.1:0-14089 GCA_026543055.1 Argiope trifasciata | reverse complement strand
GTAACCGAGCATATAATTGCAGCAGCAGATCTCAGTATTCCAAAAACATCGGGGAAAATACCTAAGCTATGCAAACCGTGGTGGAATGACAAGTGTGCAAACTGTAAAAGAGCGCAAGACAAAGCATGGAATACCTTCAGGAGATACCCTATCACCCAAAATCTCATTAAATTTAAAAAAGCAAAGTCTGAATTTCGTAGAATCCGACGCATTAGTCAGGAGCAATCCTTTCATTCGTATGTCAATTCCATTCAAGGACAAATACCTTCTAAAATCATGTGGGATAAAATAAAAAAGATTTTTGGCTGTTACTCAAATTCAGATAAAATATCCTTTTTAAAACTGAATGGAAGAGTAATATCTAATGCAAAAGAAATTGCTAATCTAATTGGACAGACTCTTTTTAACATATCGAGTGAAGAATTTTATCCAGAAGATTTTACTGCTTTTAAAAAACAGGCAGAGAAGCAAAAATTGGATTTTTTATCTTCCGATGGAGAGAAATATAATAATACTTTTAAATTTCATGAATTGGAAAATGCATTAAAAAAATCCCACTCTACATCACCGGGACCTGATAGAATACATTATGATATGCTGAAACATCTAAGTGATTCGTCATTGCGGATAATTTTAACTTTATTTAACAGAATTTGGATAGAAAGGTTTTTTCCAACCTGCTGGCAAAAAGCAATAATAATTCCTATTCTCAAACCTGGGAAAGATCGGCAAGATCCCGCTAACTACAGACCGATAGCTCTTGCCAGTTGCCTCAGTAAACTAATGGAGCGTATGGTTAGCCACAGATTGATGTATGTGTTAGAAGAGAAAAACTGGATTTCCCCTTTCCAAAGCGGCTTTCGCAAAAAGAGAAGTACACTAGATAATTTACTAAAACTGGAGACTGCTATCAGAGAGACTTTTGTAAGCAAAAAACATCTTGTATCCATTTTCTTTGATATGGATAAAGCTTACGATCGAACCTGGCGTTATGGCATTTTGAAAGATTTATTTAACATGAATTTAAGAGGGAATCTACCAATTTTTGTACAAAACTTTTTGAGTACAAGAACTTTTCAAATTCGTGTTGGAGATGTTTTATCAGATCCTTTCATTCAGCATGAAGGCGTTCCTCAAGGTAGTGTACTAAGTGTCTTATTGTTTATCATAAAAATAAATGGGATTGTTTCGCATGTAGCACCTTTTGTACATACTTCACTTTATGTCGATGACATCCAAATACATTGTGCTAGTGAAAGTTTGGATTTCATTAAAAAACAATTACAAACCTCCATAAACAGTATGTCACACTGGGCTTCGAAAAATGGATTTGTTTTTTCTCATCAGAAAACAGTTAGCGTTCACTTCTGCAAGCGACGTGGGCTTCATACAGATCCAGAGCTTCGACTTAATGGATCGGTTATTCCCACCGTTAGTGAGAAAAAGTTTTTGGGTGTCATATTAGATAATAAACTAACATTTCGTTCGCATATTCAAAATTTGAAAAGAAAATGCTTTCAAAAGCTAAATATTATAAAAGTCCTATCAAATACCTCTTGGGGAGCAGATAGAACTTCTTTGCTTAAGATCTACAGATCGCTGATACGCTCGAAGCTTGATTATGGAGCACCAATTTATGGTTCAGCTGCCAAATCTACCTTGAAATCATTGGATGCAGTGCATAATCAAGGACTTCGTATAGCTACAGGAGCTTTTAGAACATCACCAATTCAGAGTTTACAAGTTATAAGTGGTGAGCCCTCCTTGGAACTTAGGCGGAAACGACTTTGTTTATCCTACTTTTATAAAATTAAAAGTGTTGAATACCATCCACTGTGCAACAGAGTTCTCAATCCTATATACGGCTCGTTGTTCTCTAGGAAATTGTCTTTTACTCCAACTTTTGGATTCCGTGTTGGAGAGATTTTGCGATCATTCAAAATTGAAGACTTCCCGGTTGCTGTAAATATTAACGGTCCACCTCCCTGGCAGGAATTATCTTTTGATTTTGTCGATGATTTTATACACTTACTGAAACCATCAACATCAGACGTGATGTTTCAGAAATTTTTTTATGAACACAGACAACAGTATCATTCCTTTCAAGCTGTTTATACAGATGGTTCACGATATGGCAATCATGTCGGTTCAGCAGCAGTTTTTCGTAATGTAATCATATCAGAAAGACTTCATCCTTTCTGTTCTGTCTTCACATCCGAACTTTATACAATATATCTAAGCCTTCAAAAGATTGCAACGTTAACCCCCTCTAAATTTATTGTATATACTGACTCTAAAAGTAGTATTGCAGCTTTTAAAAATGTGTCATCGGAAAGCCATCCCTTAGTACAAAATATTTTTCACATATATAGATCACTAAAAAATAATTTTACAATTAAGTTCTGTTGGATTCCTGGCCATGTCGGAATCTTAGGAAACGAAAAAGCTGACAAGGCAGCAAAAAGCCCAACTCTGCTAAAAGAAAATTTTGTTCCCTTATCCGATGCCTTACAAGTAATAAAAATAATTCAAAATAAATTCTGGCAATCTACATGGGAAAATCTGTATACGAATAAACTGTTTCAGATACAGCCATCTGTCAAAGGCTTCAAAAATAAAATTGTGACTAGAAAGAAAGATGTTATTATTACGAGACTTCGAATAGGCCACACTTATTTGACTCAAAAACATCTTTTGCACTCTGATCATGCACCACTTTGTAATAAATGCAATTCTGTTTTAACAGTCAGACATATTCTGTGTGAATGCCGTGATTTTAGTATACAACGACAAGTTCATTTTGGAACGACTGTTCTTAACTTAAATGACATTTTAGGAGATAACCCTCATTCAAATATCTTTGCTTTTTTAAAAGATATTAAAATTTTACATCAGATTTAATTTTTTTTCCCTTTAAATGCCTTAAACTTTTAATACGAACGCCATGTTTAACAAATGTTTGGCGCAGTATGATCATATTTGGTCCTTGCGCCATAAAAACCAACCAACCAACCAACCATTTTACGTTTCAAATTCTCTGTATTGCATGATTGAATGCTGGCAAAAAAGTCTTAATTGTATGCTTTTGCTACTTTGTTTATGAACTATAGATACAGATTAATCATGATAAAAATATGTCGAATAAATTTAGCACGGATGATGTTACACTTTATTGCAGAAAGTAAGTTCGCTAAATTTGAACGAACTGAGCGAACCTTTGCACCGATCTGCAAAAGAATGGACATAAAAAGTGATGATGGTATAAGACAGTGTTATCATTAAGTTTCTGGTGTAGAGTTTTCGTAGAAATAATTATTAATGGATGATTTCCACAATGTTTTTGCACCACAAAAACTAAATTTAAAAAAATGAAATCTTGGATACCCTTGAAGTTGTAAGGGACCTTAGGCAGTAGCTGTTTGCCACAATTACGTGGCAGCAGAGTTGCACAGTGTATTAAATGACACAGAAATAACGATGCCTTCGGAAGAAATCAATTTCAAAAAACTTCATCATCAATTCAGTTTATCATGAATAATAATAATTTAACAAACAAGGAAAATAATATACTCCGAGCAGATAACACATGCCTTCAAAAATTAAACTAACTGAGTTCAGGACGAGAGAGTTAACCATCCGATGATACTATTAACAGAGTTATATCTATGACAGCATTCTTTTAAATATCAAACATACCGGAAGTCACCGCCTACCCGACGACTTCCGATCACGTGATCTATAACAACGTCATGAAGATTACGTGACGATTTGCATAAAGGGGGATGAGACAATTTATACTTTTTGGTTAACAGTAGCCTACTCTATCTATTCGATAATCAAGATAATTTTTACATAAGGATTGTGACCAAATTATCGGCATTAAAATATCTTCTGAACATGCGCGCAAGTTTAATATTAAATGTCGAAATTTAAGGGAGTAGGACTGTTTTTAAAAATGTACTGAGAAAACTTTAATATTTACAAGATATTCAAGTTATAAAGTTATTTCGCGTGTAAATGTCATAGTAACATATGTAAAATGCACTTGTAAAAAATGAACGCTTTAACATGTAATCATACATACTTATATTAAAAAATGACTACATTTTATTCCAAAGAAGTAAGATATTGAATTTGCGCTCCCTTAATTTTTAAGTATGTGTTATTGTTAAATACTTTTTTCCCTCAGAGCTATTGTAAACTAATATTTTCAAAAAGAAGGAAAATTACACTCCATTTTGCATAGTTATAATATTAAATGTAGCATATGAAAAACTGAGGAACTGCTTCATTGAACAAGTGCATATTTAGATAGAATATTGAGTACAAGTCTGTGTGTCCTCTTTTCTGCTCAGTGTGATGCAAACTATAGGCTGAAAATCTGATAGAGAAATTAGATGCCCGGTTACCTCTCATTTTAGCATCCGCCTTCTTTGTCGACCGACAAAGAATGGTCGGCAAAATGCGACATTTTAAACCTCGTTGGTTATTATGCCAAATGTTGAGCAAACTATGAGATTTCATCTTATGTCCTATCTGCAGAACTTCACCGAAATCTGTAGCGTATAGCATCTTGCTTTGGTAAAATAATACATGACGATGCTTTCAATAAAGAAATAAGCATCTAGGATCCTTTACAAATACAGAAATGAATTAAGAAATTTTATGTCTTAGAGTTACATTTGAAATAAAGTTTTAAAGCTTGAAAGAAATGCTTTTATTTTTATTGATTATCTCCGTAGGCATAATAAAAGTATCAAATTATAAAATGTAATTAAAATTGCACCAGAAATAAGTAGATGTAAAATTAAGTAGTTTTAAGTCTTGCAGTATAAAATGTTTTGAACATTTTTCATATTTTAAATGTAGCAAATTACAAATAAAGTATATTAAATCTTATCTATAGACATTATAGCGATAATAGTTGTCAACATTTTAAATCTTTCAAATATTGCTTATTTTTAATTTTCTGAATTTGATGTCTAGCTGGTTTCTCAGGAATATCGGATATTTAATTTTTATATAAAATGATTGAATGTAATTTCATGTCCATAATTCCATTATACTGAGAGACGTTAAAACCATTCTAGATATGTGTGTCAAATATTGTGCTTCAAATACTACTGTCTAATCAATACAACGTTGGCATCCAAACACACTTGTAAAAACAATCCTTTTCGTTATCAGTAAAGTTTAAATTGCTTTAGTAAAGAAATTATTGGGATTCTGAATTTTTTTTTCAAATGATTTGAATCAATAGTGATTTAAATTGGTGAAAAATTATTTGTTTTAATTAATGAAAAAAAAAAGTAAAGTAGAATTGATAGGGACTCAGATCTTATTCTCATATCTCTTCAAATCCATTCTTGAGAGTGTTCGTTAAATTATATATTTTTTCATGGAATATTGTTATCATTAATTATAAGCCATGCATGCTGGATTAGTGGTAAAGTCACAGCTTTGGGATGCAGAGTTCTGTGTTATAGTTGTTCAAAAATATGACTATTTAAGATCATTTTAATTAGGCTGATATATAAATTTTACATTTATGTTATGAGGATGAAATGCCCTCATTTATTGGGGGTGCACAAAATTTCTACAGAGATTCCCATCAATTATTTAGTTTAATAAGGAAAACATCAGAAGAATTTAAACTAATATATCTGAGAATATTTGAATTTCATAAATCATGTCAAACATACCTTTAAAACAAAATTTCATTGCCTTATAAAGCATGAAGGCAGCCATTTTCGAAATTATTTCAAAGAAAAAATTCCTCTCAAAAAGATGCAAGGCAAAAGCTTATTATTTGATAACATAAATTGTTGATGTAGGAAAAAACCAAAATTAGGGCATGAAAATCACTTTTCAGTCCAAAAGTTGTTCATCTTAATTTAGCTAGCTGGATTTACTTTTAAATCTGGAATAATTACAAAGTTTCAGCGAGATAAAAATTTCAAGATTTTTACATTTCTAACAGATTCCAAGCTATTGGGTTGTTCGGAAAGTCATTTCGTTTTTTTTAGTGAAAATGAAAGACGATTTTCGTATAATGAATAAGCATTTTATTAAATTATGTATTGGCCATTCTGATCCAACACCCTTTGCCATCTTTCTGGTAGTAGCATGATTCCACGCTCATAAAATTTTTGGTCTTTGCTGGCAAAAAACTGATCCAGGTGATTTTTGGCATCTTCATTTGAGGTAAAGGTTTTACCGTCCAAAACATTTTGCAGGGACCGGAACAAATAATAATCCGAAGCCGCCAGATCTGGAGAATATGGTGGATGTGGCAGTGTATCCCATTCAAGCAGTAAAAGCGTTTGGCGAGTGACCAAACTTGTAAGAGGTCTCGCATTATCTTGGTGGAACACTACACCTTTTCTGTTGATTTACTCTGACCTTTTCTGTTGAAGTGCATCGTTCAGTTTGTCCAGCTGATGACAGTAGACTTCGAATTATTTGTTGTGTTATCCTGTAAAAGATGTAAAAAAACCGATTCCTTTAAAATCCCACCAAACAGACAGCATCACTTTTTTTTGATGATATTGGCTTTCGAAATGCTTTGAGCCGGTTCATCTTTTCAGCTCCATGATCATTTGCCTTTGACATTGTTATATACAACGCATTTTTCGTCCCCAGTAATGATGCGCTTTGAAAATGAATCATTTTTGTGACGTTTGAGGAGCGAATCACAGACATCAACACGACGACACAAATTTCTCTCTGTGAGAACATGGGGAACCCATATATCGAGCTTCGAGGTTAATCCCAGGCCTTTCAGGTGGTCATAAACAGTTGAATTCGATAACTTTAAGATCTCACCGATCTCACATGTTGTTATTCGCCGGTTTGCATCAACTAATGCCTTTATCAGCTTCAACCGACCTTCCAGAACGTGGTGCATCTTCGACATCAAAATTGCCGGATCAAAATTTTGCAAACCAGTTCTTACACTGGTGTATTGTCAACACATCTTCTCCATACACTTCGGTTAATTTCTTTCTGGCTTGAACTGCATTTTTACCTTTTCTGAAGTAAAAAAGTAAAATATGACGAAAATGCTGCTTATTGCTCTCCATATTTAAAAGGGCACCAACCAAAAACTACTGCGTAGAATTAATAGAACTTTTTCACACACAAGCCTTGCAATATCAGCTCTCAAGACATATAATGGTTATGCGGCTTAAGTGTGAAGTTGGTTTCGAAAAAACGTAATTAAGTCCTCTGACGTGAAAAAACGAAATTACTTTCCGAACAACCCAATAGTTAAAATTCAAACTAAATTACTAAGGTAACATGAATTAAGCTTTATATGCATATAATAAACTTTTGGACAAAAGGTGTTATGTATTCTGGGAATCATGATCGACGAAGAACTTATTTTTCGCCTGCTGTAGACTTGTATGAAAATCATTGCAATAAGTGGTCTCCCTAAAGGAATCTACTTAAAAATGCAGATAAACATTGAAGATTTAGAATTTTGATTTAAAATAATTGCGGAATTGATTTAACTTTAAAATGAATAGCTGCAATAGAATTCTACTAGTTCTGGCAGGACTAACCAGTAGCAAAAAAGGCATTCATGATTAATAAAAAAAACAAAGAATGTTCGTGCTAATTCCGCCTTTTTATTCATAGAATTATGCTGATAAGCATTCACTGCATTGCAAAGATATTTCATAATTTTAAAATATGACAATAGATATCATTTGTGTTGAAAAGCACTCTATTGACGAATTTTGGTACTAAAATTGTACCAAATTTTGAAGTTCAAAATTTATGAGCTCTGAAGTGAGGAAACTTGCATCCTACTCGTATACAAATATGTTATAAGCTCTTAATATAATTTCTCACTTTTTATATTAATTAGTACATTTTTAACCATGATTTTTTTTTAAATTTTCTGATCTGAATCCTACATTTTTAATTATTTCTAATATACACTTTAAAATGTTGATTAACATTGTAATTTTCAAGTTTCAAGAGAAGCAATAAATTTTTTTAAAATGCTTACAACATTTCTTTCAAAAAATCCCAATAAGAATCTCTTAATAAAAGCAGTAAATGAAAAAAACATTCTCATTTTTATGTACAGTTGTAAACAGATGCATTTAATCAGTTTTCCCTGCACAAAAAATAAATTGAAATTAATTCAATATTTTTTTTAGTTACACTTCTGAAAAATCAAAGTACACACAATATTTAGAATAAATTTTGATTTTAACATTTCAAGAATTTAAATGCAAATATCCTGTTAACTAGGATGACTTAAGTTTGACTGTTAGAAAATGATTTTCAATGGCTGTCAACAATATTTTACTTTACTTATACTCGACAATTCATTTTTCTTTTTTAGATTTATTTTGATAATTCTTATTAAACTTTCACTGATCTTCTAAAACTCCTAGAATATTACTAGTTCACCAGCCACCTTATTTTCCCAATACTAATACCATTTAAAAATTTTCAAACTAGATTTGTATTCAAGATCTGTATTAAATTAACATGGCAACAGATTTTTTAAATATAAACCTAAATATTTTCTTTGAAAAATAAATGAATATTTGATTTCCTAATATGAACTTTAGTTATAAAGTATATCAGAATTTAATTCATTCATTGTAGTAGAATTTGCAAGAAAATATTACTAACACAAAAAAAGCTATGATGCACATATAATGAATAAAAATTTAATGAAAAACATAAATCTTCATATTATTTACATAGATACAGTTTTAATAGGCCTCCCTACTACTAGAGGTACCTCCTCGAATTTCCGTTTCCTTTCTTTTCTGTACAGCTGTAAAATAAAGGAATAACATCAAATAAAATTAAAGCATAAAAAGTGTGATCTCAGAGTGCCAATGTCAAACTGAGAATTTAACAGTTTATATATTACTTTGGTAGAATTAAATTCTATGATCCTAAATACAAAACTGCATTATATAACATCTAATCAATTATATTCAGTTATTAAATGAACCCACATCATATTTCCAATTTAAAATGAAAACACACACACACAATATTAGCATACTAGAAAGAAGACAAATCTGATCTACAATTTTGCAAATCTACACTAATAATAAAGCCCAATGTGCATTTGTGTTGGCACTCTACAGGTCAGACCGTCCGACATACAGCTATTAAATTTGACACATACATACCTTGGAGGTCGCGAATGTGCACTTGGGTTCCCTTTTTTGGAATTTTTAATAATTAGAAACAAACTTTTCCTAGCAAATGAATAAGGCTTCCGTTTTTTTTCCCCATTGTAAAAAGGCTAGATTTTATTTTTGGGCAATTATTTCAAATGATTCTGTTTATTATCTTAGTATTGGATACATTTAAAACTAAACATTAATTAATCAATCTGTTCATGATGAATCAGAGAAAAATTTGTTGAAAACTTCTTGAGATATTACATAAATGAAGAAAGATATTCTTTTGTGCCAATAAGGTTTAAATACTCAGCGACTCTGCTTTCAGAACTCATATTAAAAGCAACAATAAAACAATGCTTTGTTTCAGTAAAAAATGTTCTTATATTAATTGAAGTATAATCATTTCCACCAGTTTAAAGCATAAATACTATGGGAACTAACAGAACATTAGAGATACATATTACGTTACTGTTTAAGGCCTTTACAATATTATAAGTGAATTATAACGATTTAAATTTTGATAGGCATAAAATATTTTGATGTAAAGCTATTAAAATAGAAGTTATATAAAATATTTAATTAGTAAAATTTTAATGCCTATTAAGACTAGCAAACCATCTGGTCGCCAAAGGGGGCTAGAAAATAATGAAAAAACAAATGTCACAAAACAAGTATTTTACAAAAAAATCCAAAATAACGATGCAAGATGTGTTAATATAGTCAAATAAATCTTTTAGTATACTTACTGAATCTAGTGAGATATCTAATGTTGAAGAGAAATCCAGCTCTAAAGAAGGCAAAGGATGATTTAGAATTTTAGCTTTGCGAGAGATTTCTGGTACAACGTGGTTCTGTAATGTCTATATTGAAAGATCAATTATTCATTAAAAGTTAATGAAATAAATAAAAAAGATATAAAGCTAACTATGCAAGATACAGGTTACGTATCTGCAACAATTTAAAACAGGTTTCTGAAATATTTCTTATATAGCAAAAGAAGCAATTTGTTTTTTTGAATTTCCTTTTCTCTACAAACATACAGATTTCTTATAACTAAAATTTCCATATTTAAAGGATTACACAAGGTATTTTATCGGTTCCAATGCCATGAAGTTTGAATTACAGAAATGCAAGATCATGCACATAGAATATCAATATAAAAAAATCCTAAATAAAGGGATTACATGTCATAGACTTTGAACAGATTAGGCATGCAATGCCAGCATACCAAGAGATTCACAAGTTTGTACTCTAATGCCATTACGGAATCAGGTCTAAAATCAAGCAGCATACACATGCTTAAAAAAGTTTTTAAAAAATATCATGTGTTGTTAATTTAAGAAGAAAAAAATTACACCAGGAATTTACAATTAGATAACACCTAAACATTTATTTAACTTTATTTGCATGAAAATAATACTCCCACAACATAAGTGAATGATAAATTTGATAAAAGCGTAAAGCAAGCAACCCACAGGTGACTGTATTCAGTTTGCTGTTACATTATTCTGAGGCTTACTGGCAAATCTTTTAAATGCCCGAGTTGCAGCCGAGGATTTTGCCAAAAAAGAATCCATGCTGTGGCCTAATGACACTCATTGTGCTACAAAATGTGATGAATAAGTTTGATCATGTAGGTATTAAAAGATTTATGCTTATATCATGTAGGTATTTTATCTGATCAACTAGGTATTTTATCAGATATGAAACAACATGCTACAAACCCAGTATGTACAGAAGATGAGGTTTGGCAGTCATAGAGGAATCTAGTCTATCCCCACATGGTGCTGTTAGCCAACAAACTGTTCTTTGTTACAGATATTAAATATGTATTTGTTCGGAAAGTAATCTTAGCTTATGCATTTATAAGGGTAATGACTTATCTGATAGGAATATTAAAAGACACAGAAACATTTTAAGATGCAATTCCTTGCAGAAATGCAAGTCAGAGAAACTTGGCTGCAGAACATTCTGTGATCCCAAATTTGCTTAAATGGCTAAGCGCATATCACGACTGTTATATCTAAGAATCAGAAAATCTACATATTGTTTATTAAATGCCACTATACCCTGCAAAGATTACAGTATGGTACAATTAGGCATCTATAATAACTGGTCCTATATGACTTCCTTCTTCCTAAGACTTCTAAAATCACAGATCAACAGTATCAAGGTAAGGTGAGAGCTGATTTCATCCCCAATCTGCTGCACTTCCTCATACACATCACAGCACTGAAAGCTGTTATAACAAACTTTCTCAGCAATCACTTTCCATTCAACTTGTCCTCCATATTAACCTGATACGACTCCTGATAATGGAAACATTTAATGGACCAAGTAAACCGAGAGCAACTCGTAACCAAAATGTATTGAGAAGATTATTATGAGGCACGTTGACAGAATAATGCATACTTACAATGTAGAAACATTATTTAAAAATTGGAAAGAATTGTGGAAAATTGCACTAAGTATATAGAGCTTTTATGTAAATCTACACCACCACTTATTAGGGATGTCTGCACTAATTTTTGTATTAAATAAATTTCAAGCACTTGCACTCAAATGTCCGCACTTCAATGCCATTCTTTTCCATAGAACTTCCAGGATGCTCCTTTAAATATCGGAAATTTAATAATAACAGCCCCCCTGTACTATTACATTTTATAATCAACATAATTTCATATAATTTTTTAAAAAATTATTGTCACTGAAAGTACTACATTGATTTGAATAATGTTAATAGTGTTTAGTTGTTATGCCTTCTTCATAATTACAAAACATGATATACTTTTAGTTCTATACTTTCAGCTTTTGATCTGTAGTATTATCACAGCTATATTATATTTATTTATAAAATTTCTATTTTCTATGCTGGCTTTTAGCAAAGATGTTTATAAATTTATACAGTTTATAATCTTTTTTTGTGCAGTTCGAGTTATTGTTTTATTTAAATCCAAGATATTGTAATACATATAACTAAATTAATGTTTTTAGATAAAAGAATTATCAAAGGAATGTATTATTTCATCCCTAAAAAAAATGCGTATTGACAAGAAAGCAAACCTTTATTTCCCACAAAGAACTTTCTAATGCATGACTTTCGGCAGGATCTGATGCCTCAAAAACAAATGGATCTTCAGATAATTCTAAAATAATAAAAAGGTATTAAAAAAAGAAATCTTTAAATAACAACAATGATAAAAATAAAACAACATGATTTTAAATTAAAGAAGAGACGTGTAATTATATTGGGGAAAAACTCCTGCTTAAACACTTCAAATTTTTTACTTTCAACAAAATTTTAAATCAACATTTAAAAATATGATCATATGTTTTGTGCAGCACAATTGAAATTAGTTTTTATGCCAAATAATTCTTTGAAATCAATAAATCTTTTAACCGTAAATCTAAAATAATAATAAATATGTTATTTTTATACTTTTTCTTTATCTCCTAAATGTTTACAAAAGGGGAAAAACGTTTTAAAGCCAACACATTTTATCCTCCTCCATTTCAAATGTAATTAATAAAAATCAATCTTGATTGTTACAATCACTAACTCTACTATGACATACATTCATATATAGAAAACCCGAGAAGACTACCTAACCATCTTCCTGGGGAGTGACAACTGTTAATGAGCATATTCAGGACCTGTTTATTTGAATTCATTTAACTACTAGAGAAGAAAATGAGGGGCTTCATAATCTACAGCATTTTAAGCAATTAAGCTATAAATCATTGAAACAATCCTTTTATAATTTTTTAACTATGAAGCACAATTCATTTGTTTGGCTATAGTAATTTTAAAGTTCATATATGGTAATTTATGCTAATTCCCCCCCCCCCCATTCCTGAGAATTTTTATAAGAAATTAAACAATTCTGTCCCTGTGCATAGTTCAAATATTGTAATAATAATAATAATAATAAAAAACAGAAACCAACAAAGAAACACTATAAAAAAGCAGCTTTCTTTCGATTCAATTCACATTAAAAGATAATATACAATATTGAAAATATTATAAAAGGATAACAAATCATAAAGAATTACAAATTACCTGTGGGACTTTCTTTGTGGATAAGAACAGATATAGTCTTATGATGAATAATTAAATTGATAACTAGAACAATTATTCTCAAAATACTGTCAGTTTTTGATAATAAGGCAATTCTGCTTAGTCTTTTAACAAATGAGGCTATCAAATATGCAGGTAAGTGCCTGAAATAAAAATAAATTTATTAACATTAAATTTGCAAATCCACAATTTTATCGTAAACAGTTTTCAATTTCTTTTCCCTCTCTTTATAATTAGCTTGAATTTAAAAAATTGTTAACATAAAATAATGTAATGTTTTTTTGTTAATTTCATATATTGCCTGCTTGCACTACTTTTATAAGTTAAACCAATTCAGAATTTATTTAACAATATTCTTATTTCACACTCAAAAAATTTAAAATACGTGTAAAATATTAGACATATAAACCATTCTAATAGAATATTTTATAAGTAATTTAGCAATAAAAATATGCAAGTATTTAAAATTAATGGCATAGTTACACTTAATATTTATTAAAAAAACACAGGAATTTACTATAGAAAAAAGATTAAACTTACGTGGATGAAAGGAAAAGATCACAAAGGTAAAAAAACCTTGAGCTAAATTTTCCATTCACTATATTTTTATTGATCAAACAATAAAAATTCTTGAAAAAGTCAGGATATTCTCTAAACATAAAAAGAATGCATAGGTCAAAACTGATCAGGCATGAGAAGAGATTCAAATTTATTGGCGCGTATTTTCTTTTTAAATGCAAGAAGTTTATTTTGAAGTATACAAAGAAGCTTAAAATGGTCTTAATCTAAGACAAAGGAAAAAAAAGACATTATCTAATACTATAATACGAGGAATGGTTGCCAA
>JAPMOQ010066505.1:0-14714 GCA_026543055.1 Argiope trifasciata | reverse complement strand
GTAATGTTGTGGAATTATTCCATTTAATCCTTATTTTTTAATCTTAAATAATAACCAATTTGCCTACTCGCCCACAAATTTTCTTGCTTACTTTCAAAGAAAAGTACTTGCATATTATTAATAAAAGTACTTGCATATTGTTCACTTATTGTATACAATAAGTGTAGTATAGTATAAGTATTGTATACAGTAGTTGGGAAAAAAAACTGTTAGAGTGCTTTCTCTGCCGATTACTCTATGGAATGCAATTAGTACTCAAGTACTAGATGGCTGAATGTACAATGTGGGCATTTTTTTTTTTCGACTTACTGACATTGAAATTTGACAGGAAACTACAATTGTTGCAACAAAATGTCATACATAATTTAATATTTGAATCATTGCATTTTTGAATTACAGCGTTTACACACTTGTGAAGGTACAAGAGAAATTTGATTATCTATATTTTAGATATGTAAATATGGGTGCTGAATTTAATTCATGTCGCTCTTTCCATTTTATTATCATCGTGTTAATTGTAATCAGAGCAATTTGAGAGAATAATTCCCACAGATTATATTTCATTTAAATTATTATGAGAATATATTTCATTAAAAATTGATAGAAATCTACAAATTCGGGGTAGTGACCATACAACAGATTTCTTCCATTTATCTATTCAAAGTTGTTTTTTTTTTTAGTTATTAGTGTTCAAATACAGTCATAACTCTATTTCGGAAGAAGATTTGCAATGTAAAGATTCGTCCAACTAACTTGTTAGATTATTTTTTACCCTTCAAAGATTACAATAATTTCTCTCATGCTTTATCTATATCTATACTTATAATAAAGCTCAATGTGTGTGTGTGTGTGTGTGTGTTGGCGCTCTACAGGCCAGACCGTTGGACCTACAGCTACCAAATTTGGTACATGTATACCTTGGAGGTCGGGAATGTGCACCTCGGAGCCCTTTTTTTGAATTTTTAATTAGAATTGGAATTTAAGCGAAATTCGGACGTTTTTCCGCTATAACTTTCGAAAATATAATCGGACAAACATGATTTTAACATCAATTTAAATATAAAAAAATTAGCTTTCTAATGGTATCAGTGTTTTAATGTATAACTCAAGCTTCTATTTTTAACGAATTTTTAAAGAAATATTTTAACCATGTTTTTTTAGTACGTGACTGGATAAAATAAATTAAAACAATGCCGGAAGTTCAAATTAAAAAAAAAACTATCATCGCAAATCAAATCTAAAGATATGCAACTTTATCACGTGACTGTATAAAATAAAAAATATATATAAATGTGATATTTTCTAAAAAAATAAATGCAAAGCAAAGGTTTCTATGATCGTTTGCAATGTCTATATCATTAATTCCATAAATTATCTTTACTTACAGTAAACCTGATTGAATTTAGACAGGATATGCATTGAAATCCCGACTTAATGGCCTATTTCTATAATCGTTTGCAATATCTGTATCATTAATTCAATAATTTTTCCCCTTTTTCGCTTTCTTTAAAAAATATATTTAACATTTTGTCAATATCACCGAAAAAAAAAACATTTTTAATATTTTGGAAGCATAATCGATAAATTATTAGAGCATTAAACTCAAAAAGTTTTTCAGTATAAAGTTACCTACTCTTTAACTACTAATAACTGAATCTAACTATTTCTTAAATTTTTGCTAATGAATATGTGATTTAATTGAAAATTTTAGAACGCATTACTCATGGCGAATCAGCTGGTAGCCAAAGGCGGCTAGTACTTAATATGCAGGAAGTTGGAAAATAGAAATTTCGAGTAAATATATAATTTATAGCTTAACAGACAAGAAATTTAGTATTACTGGAGAAAAAGCTGGACGCCAATGGAGACTAATCTAATTAAAATTTAAAATTACTTTAAAAAAAGAAAGAAAAAAAATGTAGTTTGTCCCAAGAATTCCTTTGATATAGCTGATTGTAGTGACGTGAAATTAGTACGTATAATTCTGAGGTTATTAGATAAAAACTAATATTATAAATATTAGAAAACTAATATTATAAAAACTAATATTAAAAATATTAGATAAAAACTCACTATTTCCAAATCTTAAAAGTGATTGCTTCATAATATATTTAATTATACGAAAAAAAGTTTCATGATAAATTCTTAAATAAAAAGAATTTAAAATAACTCTCATAAATAGTGATTAGTTGCAAAAATTGGCATTTCAGATCTGGCAGCACAGCTCTATCAAGTCTTATATTAATTTTTTCATTTAATTTCATTTATTTATTATTCCTATTTTGTAAAGATTTCTGCTTTTATTTCCAAATTCTTGAAGTTTTCTAATTTTTTTTTTCCTTTTCCATGAAATGCTTATTTGTATATCTCTTGATATAGTTAATTTATTTATATTTTAAAACATGTATCTATTACATAAAATTAAATTATTTATAGAGTAGAATTTTGTTTTAATTCTAATTATATTAGACAATTAATTAATTTATTTTTATTTATAAAAACTGAATTATTAATAATAATGTAAAATAAAACTAAATAAACATTTAAAAAAATGCCAGCTAATTGAAAAAATTCTGAACCACATGTTTTTATAAAGTGACAATTTTTCGATCTTAATGGTAATATTGCAGAAAGACAAATAAATTTTGTCAGTTTCTATAGTATTATAATATCAATATTATGTTATTATATTCCATAACATCCAAAAAAAAGCGTTCTATTTATTCAATGTTAAATTCTTATTAATTCCTATAATATATCCTGGATTTTTATTTTTATTTCCAATTAATAAGTTGTTGTTATGCAGGTGTTCAGTACGTGGTTTAGAATCACCAATAATCTTATGAAAAAGAGAAAAATTAAACTATTAAAGCAAATGGAAGCGGGCAAAAAATCTAGATATATCTTTATATCTATATATATCCAGATATATTTTTATATTGTACTAACCACTATACGATCACGGCGATAAAATTTAACTTGAATGAATAGTTTTCTCTTGAATATGTAGATGGCAGCACAAATCAAAGGGCAATTTCGAAGGGGTTTTTTGGGGGTGGGTGGGAAACAAACGTGACTTAGAAAAGTTAAAATTAAATTGAAACGCCTATAAAAGTTACTTGAACTCCTAAACTGAAAAATTGCTCAAAATAAATTAGTCATTTACAAAGGATTCATTATTAGAGTTGGCAGGAAAACTAGCGTTATATTTACAAATTAAGAACAAATGTTATACATTGGGATGCAATTTACTGGAACACTTGGATTTTTAATAATTTTTTTAACCCTTGAAAATTTTTTTGATTAACGTATGTTAAAATATCGTTCATAATTCGAATTTAATTAGATTAATTAAAAGCCAAATCTGAAAAAATATTTTTAAAAATTATTTTAGAGCTGTTTATTATTATTATTTTAATTAAATGCATTTGAGTCTTGTGACATCAATAAGAGTATGCGAATAATTTTTTTAATTCATTCGAAAGCTATACAA
The DNA here is from genome assembly GCA_026543055.1 of Argiope trifasciata. Taxonomy (NCBI): domain Eukaryota; kingdom Metazoa; phylum Arthropoda; class Arachnida; order Araneae; family Araneidae; genus Argiope; species Argiope trifasciata. The sequence continues at coordinate 11,221 of JAPMOQ010066505.1, read as the reverse complement.
TGTATTTTATCAAAAAAGGAACAACAATTTTTTCATTGAAAAGATTTAACACATTAGTAGCATAAATGTATAATTTTGAAGTTCTTATGTACAATATCGAATTCAAAATATGTGACATATTAATTGCATCTTTCTTATATTTATTAAAATTATTATTTAAAAAATAATTTATAGACTGTTTATTTCAATATAGTATCATGTATTGAAACTGATAAATTTGGAAAATAAATAATATACTTAAATGTAAAAATTAATTATCATGTAATTTTTAGTACTCTTTCTGTGCGCAATTTCTTTATTTTTTAAAATCAAATCAGATAAAACAATTTTTGGTTACAATCCACTATCTTCAAACTTAGAAAATTCTTCTGTACTAATACATCAGTGACCAAAATTCTGAAGTTACTCTCGGAAGTATTAGTATTATTAGTAACTAACCGCCTTTGGCGACCAGCTATTTCGCCATGAGTAAAGTGTTCTAAAATTTTCAATTAAATCACATATTCATTAGCCTTGAAGTAATTCCGGGCATTGATTGACCTGAAATTTATATTTTCTTTAAGATGATGGACGGAAAGTTCTAAAAGAACACGTTTTCCTAATAATATTCTTTAATTTTATAAATCAGTCAGTTTTAACCATCGGTTATGCTTCCAAAATATTTTTTTTTAAAATTCGATGATGTTGCCAAAATATTAAATATGTTTTTTTAAAGATAGCGGGAATGGGAAAAAAAGTATTGAATTAATGATAAAGATATTGCAAACGATTATAGAAATAGGCCATTAAGTCGGGATTTCAATGCATATCCTGTCTAAATTCAATCAGGTTTACCGTAAATAAAGAAGATTTAATGAGTTAATGATATAGATATTGAAAACGATTGTAGAATCCTTTGGCTTGCATTTATTTTTTAAAGAAAATATCACATTTTATATTTCTTTTATTTTATCCAGTCACGTGCTGAAAGTTGCATTTCTTTAGATTTATTTAGCGATGATAATTTTTTTTATTTGAACTTCCGGCATTGTTTTATTTTATTTTATCCAGTCACGTGCTAAAAAAACATGGTTAAATTTTTTTTTTTTAATTCGTTAAAAATAGAAGCTTGAGTTATGCATTAAAACAATGATACCGTTAGAAAGCTAATTTTTTAATCTTTAAATTGATATAAAAATCATGTTTGTGCTGATATTTTCTGAAGTTATAGTGGAAAAACGTCAAAATTTCGCTTAAATTTTAATTAATTCAAATTAAAAATTCGAAAAAAGGGGCTCCGAGGTGCACATTCCGGACCTCCAAGGTATACATGAACCAAATTTGGTAGCTGTAGGTCCAACGGTCTGGCCTGTAGAGTGCCAACACACACATACACACGCACACGCACACACACGCATACACCCACACGTATACACACACATTGAGCTTTATTATAAGTATAGATTTTGTTGCTTGAACTTTTATTTTAAAGTCAGGCTGACGGTGAACTTCAGAACAGGCAGCCGAGAGCTTCTGACTTTAGTAGAATAGCAGACAAGTTTATTAAAAATGGGTTATTACACGACCATCGTAAACAAGGCCTCACAGCTTGTTTGTGACGTCACATGAAGAAGATGGTTGGCTACCGCGAGCAGAATCTCGGTTTCTTCTTCCTCATGTTTTAAATTCATTAAAAAAATTACTATCTCTTATAAGACATTTATCTTGCATAAAATTCAAGATGACTTATTTCTCCCCTGAGTGAATGAATGAAGCATTCAAATTTTTTAAGATTTAAATCACAATGTAAATTTGTAAGATAAATACATTGGGGTATTTTTGTTAATTTTCCAGTTTTAACAGCAATTTTTTTTAATTAAAAATTATTTTATCTTTCTCTTTTCTTTTTAAAAAAGATAATCTCTATTTAATTATATATATCCTCTGTTTTTTTAAAGTTCAAAATTAAATCAATCATTAAGACTTAAAGCTTTTGATTTTTTTTTTGCAGTGGCAGATAATAAAAGTATTTTAAATAAATTAACATAATTATTTACTTCCCAAATTACTTATGAACTTTCAAATGTAATATTAATGTATTTAATATAAAATTTAACTTTTACACCAAATAATTCTATTGATGAAAAAGTATTACTATAAGTTTTTATTTTTTCACATTAAAAGTTACATTCACTTAATATAATTCATACACTTTAATAAACTAGCTTTTATTATATCTGGTTTTGCATTTCATTGCATTTATAATAAATTTCAATTCAATTTGGAAAAATAGTAAAAGAATACATAAATGAGCAAAAATCACACTTTGAGAATCATAAAATTTTATTTTCAGAGACAATAATAAAATACATTTTGTTTTCAAATTTTATTATACATTTAACACACAAATGAAAATAATTATAATATTAAACAAAGTTGAAATACAAAATGAAGTTGAAATTTTTTCTGCTATGTCCTGAAGACTGCTATTTAATGCAGTTTTTAAGTTTTCCATTTCTTTACGCGTTGCCCTATCCATTGGAGTTTCTCTTATTGCTTTAGATTTTGAGGAAAAGTATGAAGGCAAATTGGGGAAAATTGAAGGTACAGCACCAGGTACAAGCCTAGAAAAAAAGTTAAGTTTTTAATATTTAAAGAAATCAGCAACTTATTAAAATTTAAAATCAAAAACAGAATAGATGCTATCTTAATGTATAAACTGAAAGTTAACAACATAGGTTGTATATGTGTGAAATTTGCCTCAAATAAACAGTAGCATTTCATTGTTTCTAAAAAATTTCAGACCTTTTATAAATGTTGCATGCATTTATAATTAAAAATTGCATATAACTAATGATATTTAAAAATAATAAATATTAATTGCTTTACATAAAATCTGATGATTTATAAACAAAACAAAAAAATCTACATTTTCTAAGCCTATATGAGCATGCAATTCATATTGTTTTTACAGCTATTTTTAACTTTTTTACATAATATTTTAGAGGAAAATATAAATTTAATCACTTTATAGTCGTGATATATATAATTAAAAATTGTTTTTTCATTCATTAGATGATTTTAAACCTTTTTTTATGATGACCATAATAACAATATATCACTTAAGTGCTTAAAATTTTGGTGATAATTATTAAAAATTTCTTAAACATTTACTCCAGTGGTACTTGAATAAGTTCTCCTGTATTAGAATTGAATGCTTCCCTAACAGTTAAAAACTGATTTTGTTCAAAATGTTTAGCACAGACCTACATAAAAGACACAAAAATTAGGCCTAAATCAGATTTTTAAAAATACATATGAAGTATAATAAAAAAAAAGATATCAATACGAAGACTTTTAAATATTAAGAATAAATATTAAAAAAGGACTATCATAAGTAACATAAAACAAAGAAAATTTTTATTTAGCTAAAACAAACAATATTATAGTTATTGGAAGCATAAGTAACTAAATCTAGAGCAAAACACAAAGATAAATGAAAGTTATATTTAATTTTAAATGTTTCCAGTTCAAAGGAATTAATTAAAAACTGTATTAAAAAATCAAACTTACCCTACTATATTTAGTTGGCACGAAATTATCCCGCTTTATTGCAGAGATCCATGCGCTTCTACTGTCTTCATCGCTTGGAAACGAAAATACAGGAACATTGGGGCTGTTTTTTGAGTAATTACTTTTACAATTAGGAACGCAGCACGTACTAGGCATCTTTATTACGATAAATTAAAATTAATATGAAAAAAAAAAGGCTCAGAACACTTTCAAACATAACCAATAACACACTCACCGCACTTCACGACTACAGCCACCGTGAACTTACCGCACTCTATCATACAACTTGCGTTTAGAATTCTCTAGACAATCCGTCTTCAATCGTGACGTCACGAGCTGAACGCGTTGGGAGTTGTGAGGCCTTGTTTACGATGGTCGTGGTTATTAGCCTAGTTACCAAACAAATAAATTTATATAAAAAATAAAAAATATATCAATTGTAAAATATTAAGAAAATTTTAATATTTTGTGAAATATAATTGTCTAGGTTCTTTTTCCTTTCAATGCTCATTTAGTTATTATATAGTATTTTTAAATTGTACCTAAAATATTATTCTATACAAACGTATTTCATTCAGATAAAAAAATAATAAACAGAAATATTCACATTTTCATGAAATAATTGAAATTAAAAAAATCTGAAATAAATTATTAACATATTGATGAAATTAAAAGTGTTTAAAATTGTGAAATTAGGTTAATTTTTTTATTAACAAAATGGAAACCCATCGTATGCTTTGTCTAGGGTAGCAAAATGCTTCTAGTACTAGTACCAGAACATGAATACTTATTTTGAGAGCTTTAATATCAGCCTTTCGTAATTTCATTGCTAATTTTACTCGGGTTACTGACAATTTAATTTACAATTTAATTGACAAGATTTTATTATGTTTTGATATTTAACATTATTTTATTACTTTCATTAAGTATATTATTATTCCATTTTGAAGAACTACATCTGGTTTAAACCTATTTTGTTAAGCCAACTCATTGAAAATAAATTTGATACTTTACATTTGTTTAAAATCTCTCGAAGGTTTGTTCAATAAATATTTATTACCATTTAGCAAATTAAACTTTGCGATATTAATTAATAATGGTTATATAAAAATTTACTTGCGTTTTAAAGAGGGAAATTACTGTTTCATTATTTTTCGGAACAGATATATTTAATCTGAGCTTTATATGTTCATTATGGAATTTCATTCATTGGAAAAATATTTACAAGCTATTTGTTAAAGACCAATTTTGTCTATTCAAAAACAAATTTCATAAATATCATGCTTGGATTTATAAACATTAAAAAGATTTGAATTATGAGAATTATATGATTTAAATTCATTAATATATGATGAATTTAAATTATATAACTGTATTTGAATATAACTGTCAAACAGATATATGCTCCGTAATTTTATAGGTAGATATATTTCGTTTCATCTCTTTCTTTTTTTAAAAAAAAAAACTTTGAAAATGTTTCCTACTTTAATCGAATTATCGTAAATAAATTAATAATATGTTCCTTTGTCACAATAATATCAAAAATCTTTTGATTTTCATACATGTATATAAAACAATATGCAAAGAAATTTTAACATTTAAATTCTATAGCCGAATACCTTAATTTTGCTATTCACAAACTAGTTTTCACTACTCACATGCTATAAAAATATGCAAACAAAAACAAATCATAATATATTTTTTGATGAGCGGAACTGCATAACAATTGAGATTTAAAAAATAGATCGTTCCATTACTGCGTTTGGATATTTTTACATAAGATAAAGGACTTAAATAAGAAAACGAAATCTCATAGCATCGCAGAGTCAGAAGTGCCCCTTAGACACAATGGTGGAGAAACATGCTACCATTACAGTTGTTGCTAATATGAGGTCAAGAATTGTAAACAGAATTAATTAATAGTTCTGTAACTTATGTTACAATTTTTAAACTGATGGAGTTACTCATTTGTACTGGGGGAAGTTGCGGTTGTGCAAGTCCTATAATCAACAGTTGTAGCAAATGCGTGGTCGAGAATTGTATACAGAATCAATTAATAGTTCCTCAACTTGTGTTCCAGTTTTTAAACTGATGGAGTTACTCATTAATACTGGGGGAAATTGTGGTTGTGCAAGTCCTATAATCAACAGTTGTAGCAAATGCGTGGTCGAGAATTGTATACAGAATCAATTAATAGTTCTTCAACTTGTGTTCCAATTTTTAAGCTGATGCAGTTACTCATTAGTACTGGGGGAAGTTGCGGTTGTGCAAGTCCTATAATCAACAGTTGTAGCAAATGTGTGGTCGAGAATTGTATACTGAATCAATTAATAGTTCCTCAACTTGTGTTCCAATTTTTAAGCTGATAGTGTTACTAAATAGTTGTGGTTATACAAGTCCTATAATTAACATTTCTAAATATGATTTCAGCATTTTGAGGCTCATTCTGGCTTAAACAATAGCATTCATCAATGCTGATATTTAATATATGGACAAGGGAGTCATATTGCTGTTACATGTTAAACAGTACTATAATTAAGTATATTCTCACTTTTGTACGCAAAAGTATTCTTTCCTGAAGTCACCTTTTATACGGGACAATCCTTTTGTCAATACTAAGTGACACGTATCCCGCATAGTTAACCGAAAATGTTTCAGAATGCTCATTGGCGATTAAAAAAGTGTTATATATTTTGAGGATGCTGCTTTGGATGCTACGTATATGCTCAGATTTTCCAAATGTGTATGAAGATGATGTCGTGTTCGTGTTTCCACTTAAAGGGGTGCAGTAGATTCTGAGGGTAAAGACCCGTGAGCACCCGAAGGCAGAAATCTTCTAGTTCAAATGAAGATGAAATACACACTCATTCGTTTCCACGACCTTTTTTATGGGGGCACATTCACACATCTCACAGAGAGAACATAGAACAACCTGCCCGAACAAGGACTCGATCCCAAAATGCCTGGAATACAATTAAGACGCGCCACCTCGAAGCCAGGACGTCGGCTCCAAACGTGCAAGTGGTTGCAATAAAACAATTGTCCATTTATGGGTTCATTTAATGACTATATCTTCGACCCGGTGTGTGCTGTTTTATTTTCACTTATATTAAAACTGTCTATCCTATCCAGAAATTTTCATTCATTTTATAGTTATAGCAAGAAAACTGATTATTCTAACTTATGGGGAAACTAATTAAAATATTTAAGGTGCAAAGTATTTTGCAAAAATATAGCCGTTAAAAAATGAATGTGCTCTTAGATTTAGATTTTGACTCTAACGCTAAAAGGCTGCAGAGAATGAACATGTTTTACGAGATTTTTTAGGAGTTTTGTGCAAAATGGTTTTTAAAAAAACCTTTTTGTACGCACCTTTCCCACCTAAAATAGGCATAAACAAATTCAGTTAATTTTATAAAATATTTAAAAGATTTCACCAATGAGATGCAAATTTCGAAGATTTCTGTACAAAACGAAGGGATTTGCGAAGAACATTATATTTCGGTTTAAGGATTAATTTAAGAAATATGAGAAAAAAAAAACATTTTATAAAATGAAAAGAAAAATTCTGCTAATGCATAAATTTAATGTAAATATATATAATATATTATTCTATTTAATAAATAACAAAAACAACATAAACAAAAAAACTATACATTGTATGGAATGCCAATATATCAACGCATAAGAAGTTTTCAGATTAGAAAACGATTATTTAAATATTTAAAAAAATAATCATTTGCCGTGACCAGGATTCGAACCTGGGTTATTGCGGCCACAACGCAATGTACTAACCACTATACGATCACGGCGACAAACTGTTTAGATCGGAACAAATCTCTCACAATGTAATGTGATCTGCTCTATTTTTCGGGGGGGGGGGAAAAAAAGTCTAAAATGCAATGACCCAGTAACTGCTTTTGAAATATTTCTCAATGCACCGATAGATGGCACCTATGTAGCAATCTTGAATCATCCACTATTTTTCTCTGCAATTTTGTAAGCTAATTATTTTTCAAAAACTATGGAGGGAAAGTATTACTACAGAGATAAATGGATCATAAATAATAATAATAATAATAAATTCTTTTAAGTAAAATGCTTTTTGCATAATTTATTTTGATTTAGAACTTTCAATAATAATAAATAAAATCATTTCCTATTGTGTTTATACTTTGAGAAATAGAAGATAGAGTAATTGAAAGCATTCAATTTTTATATTCTTATGAATAATGCTTTACAGTAATAAATTCCATGAATAAAAAGCTGATACTTAATTTTATATCCAGTTATAATGTTTTTTTTTATCTATTGGGTATATATTGCGCAATTTTTTTTTTTTTTTTTTTTTGAAGAAAAAAGTTCTATAAACTTACAGAACGAACGAGCCCATAAAATTTATAAAATAAAAGCCCCAAATTATTGCCATTGAATGTAAAATACTATTTAATAAATATTTTCTGAAAACTCTGATGAAAAGTGCACTTGATTCAAATGTAAAAAATGATTAAACAGATAAATAAAGTAATTCTAGTAATTTGACAAAGTTACAAAATGTATATTAAAGAATAATTAAAAAATGTATAAAAAATTATGCATAATATTATATGTCTGACATCGATTTGGAAACTTCATATATCATTTATTTATTTAAGCAAAAATTGGCTTTATTTTCTCTATGTGAGAACTGAATTTTATAAATTTAATTTTAAAATCACTTGTTTACCCGGCAGATGGCAGCAATAGTTTAGAAGTACAGATATGAAAGTGAAAGTGTGTTTTTGCTTTGCTTTAAAACATTTTCTTCTCATTAAAAAAAGAAAGTTTAGTTAACATTATTCAAGTTTTAATATATTTCAATCGATTTACAAAACACTTTATTTGTTACTACATTTCTTGTGAATTTTTTAAAATCTGATTGTCAATACTATGTATATTTGGTAAATTAAAGTTTTAGTGTAGAGACGAAGTTAATTTATAAATTTTCCACATAAAACAAAATTTATTTCACGAATCTTTGAGCAACTAACGAATTTTTAATAAATTAAATATTTTGTTTAATTTAATTTTAATTTGCTTTCTATGTTAAATAAAACTTTTACCCTTAATTAAAATTGTTATTATTTCATCAAAACCGTTGCGTTGAATTTTCTTATAATTATTATTTACATATTCTATTTTATTTGAAACTTCACTGAAATAAGCAGAAAAAAATATCGAAGATTTTCTTCCTCAACTAAGAGAAAATTAAAGATTTTTGTATTTTAAATATTTGCTAACTTATTTTATTGATATTATTCATGTTTTCATTAAAAATAAATAAGGTTTCTATTAATTTATTTATGAAGTTCGTTATTAAAGTAATATTTCGCATAACAAGCTTGTTAGTCATTATATATATTTATATATATTCATCAGATCATTTATTCTTTTAGCAAAAAAGGGGAGGAGGGGTGCGCGAGTTAAATCTGCAGTCAAAGCAAATCGCTAATAGATGGCAGCACGAGCATCATATTTATGGGAAAGAAGGGTTTAAACGGATGGTGAAAAATGTATTAAATAAATATTTATAGAACATGTATTTATTTCTTGAATAAGGTTTACATTCTATGATTGGAATTGTCGTTATCTTTTTTGTAGATCCGTTTACGCTAAATTTTTTTCATCTGTTTGTTTCTTCGTATTTCCTGGATCGTAATCATTTCCTTTCACAAATCATTTTATAACAGGTCGTTCGTCTTCCTGAGAATTTTATATAATGATGTAACAACCCAAACAGTAAATGTCTTTGACACTTCTAAGATTAAAATAAAAAAAGAACATCGCAATTAAATTTATTCATGTAATAATTTATAAAACTTTTGACGGTTTTAACAGAATGAAATTTACCTCATAAATTGATTTCAGAAGGTGAAAATTCTCGTTAATTTGTAATTCGATTGAAAATGTTCTTCCACTTTTTTTTTTTTTTTTTTTTTTTTTTGCTATTTCAAATTTTTTTTAAAAAAATTAAGCACTAAGACCCATTCTTCTTTTGATTTTAGGAAAATATTTTAATTTATAAATGAAATAGTACTGCTTGTGCTCCATTATAAAGTCGTACATAGTAAATTTATATTGGTTAATACAAAAAGGAATTGTTTGAAAAACTATTTTGTTGTTTTGAAAGACTATTTTACTTTTAAAAAACTGCAATTTAAATAATTTAAAAGAAAAATATATGCGCTAAATTTAAAGTGCTACCCCAAAAAGTCGATGCACGACTATTTGTTTTTAAATTTTTACAATAGAATTTTGCAGGGCCAGTTCAAGCCCTTTAGAGACCCTCGTGTAATGTATGGACGGCCCTTTTTCCTTCCCTACCTTTCGAATTATATGTAATTAATCTCTGTTTACGCAGTTTTCAAGCATTTTTTGACAAGTTGAAATAACAAACAATTAAGTTTCAAGAAATTTTCAAAATAGTTATAATTTTTGTTTTCAATTTTTTATATAGTACGTGATTAAAATTTAAAAGAAATTTTTAATAATATAGTAAAATATGACAACTTCATTAAAACTAATCTAAAAGTTTTTAATTATCTGATTTGATGTTTTTTAAATTCTAAATTGACATGCCTTATTAAAATAATGCTCGAAAATTTGAATGATACATAATTTTGCATGAACATGTTTGAATGTATAAATCTTATAAATATATAAGTTAAAAAAACCCTTAAAAAAACATTCTTAGGCAGCTGCTTACGTTGACCATTTTTTAATCCGAATCTGGAGTTTAGATGGAAATCAAATATTGTAAGTAAATATTCTACATATTTCTCTGCTCGGGACTGTTTTTAACCTTAAACTATTTATTCTTCAACAATTATAAGTTAAAAAAAGAAGTCAAAACCTCGAGTTTGCAGTTGACTGTGTAATTTTTTATCTCACCCTTTGGTTCATTTGAATCGAAGATTTCATAAATTTGAAATTTTTTTATCAAATCCACTTACAAAATTTCATTCTCTATTAGTATGCACATACTTCTTATTTACATTTTATATATAGTCGTAAATAAATCTCATATAAAGATATGTCAATATATTGCATTCAAATTTGAAAACTAAAACCTTTAGACCGAGTAGCCTGGTTGATAGGGCGTTAGATTCGCATCTCTTGGGTTGCGAGTTCGAACCCCGCCAACCGAAGACCGTGTGTGGTGGTGGCTGGCGTACGTATAAATCTGTCTTGGTCACAAAGTCCTTCATGTCGAAAGTAATACCGCTAAGGGTATTGGTTCAGAGGTGATCGTTCTCTGATCCAGGTCTAAATTACGATCCGGGGATGAGTGAATGAAAATATATGAATGAAGACCGCCTTGTGAAAAGAAATTGTGACGCGTGAATAGCTAACTCGTACACTTGGCCCTAGATGGCACTGCTAAAAAAACAAGAGACTCAAAAAAATGGCTCTTTAGTCAGTGAACTTATCAGTGACAAGTGCCATTAGAAACAACAACACAAACATATGCCTTCTCCCTCTCTCTTTTTTTTTTTTTTTTTTTTTTTTTTGCTCTTTATACATTTGAAGGTAAGAAATGAATACATAGTTTCGATAAGATAGATTTCTACCGCATGGCACAAGTTTTACTTTGCAATGATGTGCAGAAATTTCATTTAACACTCTTTCA
>JAPMOQ010066492.1:0-15588 GCA_026543055.1 Argiope trifasciata | reverse complement strand
GTGATGTATTTGAATCTTAAATGAATCCTCAAATATCTATTTAGATATTCCGAATTTAAATGTGCATATTAATAATGAATGCTTTCATCTGAATTCACATTATCATCTTATAGTATGATTATTAAATGCACAGTTCTATAATTTTAAAGCAAGCAGATGCATTCACACAGACTGATGAATAAAAGATTTCATTAATGATGATTTATGTACGAAATATTTTATTCAGTTTAGCGTATTTCATTCTATTGAAATCGTAGAAAGTAAATGAAGGACTTGCGCCATGACCAGAAAATATTTTGCTTTATATTGTTTCCCAATCTTCAGAGGCAGCCTTTAGGCGACATGTTTGCGGCTCTGTCATTCGATTACTCTGGCACTGAATTGACGCTGATTGGAAAACCTAGTGCCACGTGTCCTAATTTAGTCCAATCACGGTTTGTCAACAAATCCGCTACCTAACAACTATTCCCTGACCGAAGCACTTCTCTCTATCCGTTCTTCTAACCATCTGCCTTTCTTCCTTATTTTGTTAGAAAGTAATGTTATTCAAATTAGCCATGCCTTTGAAGATTCTTCAAGGTCTTTTTTTTTATTATTTGTTTCTTTTATTCGTAATTTTTCTTATCCTTTTTCCCTCGGAGGCAGACAAGATTTTGGTGCCTTTATTTATTTTTTATTCTTTTATTTTATTCTTTTTTTATTCACGCGGTCCTTCTTATAAAACAGCGCGAAGGTAAAGAATGTCGAAAATTTCTTGTTGCGTTTTCTGCTTGTTAGAAGCAATTTCGAGCGCAATTTCACCTGACAGGCATGTCGAACGGTTATGCTCTGGAGAAAATAAAGTTTTGGAATGAAATTTTGATGAAAATTGAGAAGTGCGAAATATTTTCATCCGCTCTGTCTGACCGACTTGGAACATTCGAAAAAGAAAAGAAAAAGATTTTTTTTTTTCAAAAAGAGATATTTGATGACGAAAAAATATTTTTTGTATTTGTTATTTAATGTTTTTTTTTCATATAACATAATGGAAAATTTTGAGAAGAAATAAATATATAATAGTAAATAAAACGTGGTGAAATAAACCAGATAGATTATTTTTATTTCTTTTTGTAAATTACTTACATATGTTTACAGAGAGATGTTTTATCGATGAAAATGTAGCCATGAAAGCATTTTATTTGTCTTTACTTTAGATTACTCAAGAATATTTCATTCTAGAAGGAATTTGATAGATGTTTTTATTGAGCATATTATATTTTACAATTAAATTTTAGTGGACTCAATCTATTACTTAATTTAGAGATTCAAAAATTTATCTCCAATTGATTTATTTTTAGATTAAATTCATAATCTTTTTGTGTATACTTCACAAATTTTTATAATACAATATGTTCATATAGCGACAATTTAGGAAATTTCTGTAATAATTGCTATTAAAAATATCTGTTGCGCAAAATTCTAAATCGCATGACAGGTTTATTATCACTTACCTCTTAGAAAATATATTATTCAACATCTTGCTAATGCAGTATTTTTTTTTCTTTAGACTACAATTAAGTGTTAGCCCTTTAAATTCCCATTAAAAAATTAAAATTGTAAACAAATTCAATTTTAAAAACGAATTGAATTGTTATTTATATGCTATCCTAAAATAAAATTTTGTTTAACACTGTCATAGTAAAGATGTTGCGAAAATTACGGATACGGCAGAAAATAGATTGAGTTCCTCTCCATGGAAATCTTAACATAATAATCTACAGGATAAAAGCATAGTAATAAAGCATTAATCTATGAAAACTAACTAATAACGGGTGGGGTAACATGTAACTTCAACAAATTTCTGTTATTCGTAGTAATTATACCAAAACAGAATCAACGATTGTAAAAATAGCACACCTTTTCGACGTTTTAGCAATTTTACTTTCTGTTCCCGGTCTTATGAGAAATTTTGGTGGAAGATTTAATTGAACAGTAAATTACCTTTTAACAAAATATTGTGAAAATCGTATTGGCTTGTACAAATCATCAATTCATTCATCGAATGCAATAATATCAGTTAAATTCAGAGATTGTAAAGAGCAATTACTTGGATTAGATTCGTAGGAGGTAATGCAGGATTGCCTCTATGTTCGTCATGATGTCATATTCACATTATAAACGATTCCATCACTTAAGAATGACGATTACTTTTAAGCATGTAACGTTCTAATATTAATTTAATCCATGAATGATTGACTAATTTAATAGATGATTATTTTTGTGCCACAACATTACTGTATTTAAAGAACTTGTTATATAGAGATATATTGGAAATTTTAATGTCTTGATCCTCACAGATCAAATAAAAGAGTAGAATTTCAGACTTTTTTTTATTTACAGCTATATATGTACATAAGAGCAACTTGTTCTAATCTAGGTTAAAATATTTGAAATTTACAGTATTTGGGAGGTGATATTTTCTAAACAATCGAAGGTTGAAGGTCTATCCAGAAATAAGTTCTCCATCAATTCGAATAAATAACATCATAAGAAACTATCAGGTTACTACTTAACAAGGCTATTCCAGAGGTAGCTCTCGAAATCCACTGAACTTAAACTAATTCAGCAGTTCGCAATCCAAGAAGTTTCTCTTCTCTCATTTCCCATAGGTGTACTTGATTTCTCCATCTCCCAATAGTTGTTCAACAAAATGGTCCCCCCAGTGCTCACCAGCCGATTGTGGGAATCCGTTAAGATTCGTCTTCGTAACTGACCGTTCTGGAACGCGTGTTATAATCATAGTCCCTTCACAATGGAAAAAATATATCATCCAGATAGTTTTACACTCTTTCCTCTTGAAAGTGCAATGAATTTCTCTTAAAAGACGAAAACCCACATGTGGTTCTTCAACTGGACATCACTAATGACCAGATGCGATGACCTATCGGGTGAAGGAGATTAAACATCTTCCAATCTCGAGGCATTTAAATATTGAGGGTTTTGACAGCAGTCGACACAACTGGTTAGAAATGCCAATTTTCAGGAATGGGAAAGGGGAATATTACAGAAGTCATCCATCTCAAAATACTAAATATTCATTTTTTTCTTTTAAAAGTATCTTACAAATCATGCTTAGTTATTTGCCACGGTTCCAGAAACAATAAACATCGATAACCATTCAGGAAACTTACTTGAATGAATAATTAGGCATATTTTGGACAATTTTAAATTATTGTGTTGTATTTAAACACTGCCCAGTTTAGCTCAGATGTATAAACGTCCAGTTTTTAAAGCAACGCTACAGCTATTTTAAGAACATATCTCGTAATTTTGAACCTTGAGCAGATGACGAGGATAATACTCGAGCTAGCACCTGCCCTCTCCAAACTCCTACACCTCACCAACGGGAGGAGGTTTGACCCAGAATGATTTAAAACACTTTCAGGATGGTTATTAGATGGAATTAAGTCTCGAACCCAAAACATTACCACCAGGCTAATACGGATTATATACACATTCTAATAACAGATAAGAGAAAACAACAACAATAAAAATGCCAAAAACAAATTATTGGATTGTTTTTTTGTTGTTGTTGGCTTTTAGTTAAACCAGAATTTTTAAATTGAATAAAAGCAATATTTGATCAATATAAATCTATAGCATTGATGACAACAAGCTTACCTCAGTTTTCGTATGAGATTTAAAAATTCTGAATCAAGTCTTTTGAAATATATGATTTATTATTAAATATAATCTTTTCGGTAATCGGTGGGGATTTTTCTTTAGTTTTATTGTATTTCAGTTAAATACTCTGCAATACATAAATCGCTTCTTCAATCTTTTTTTCAAAATACCACTAGATATGAAATATGAATAACATCGTGTTTGCACCTATAATGCAATCAATAACGAGACATTAACACTTGTTACAATACGACCCGAAATAGCAGGTAGCAAGCAGATATTAAGGAAGTTTGTAACTGAAAATATCTGTTGACATTTATGAGTTCTATCAGTGACAGCTCCTTTGAGGATCTGGAAATGATAAATTTAAAATCGATATCCGTGGAGATACAGAAGATAGCTTGGCGCCGATTCCGACATTTTTATGAAAAAAAGAAATCGATTTCAGCTTAAGTTACCCGTGCAAGATTATTTTCAGTCGATTATTTATTGCTTGTATTGGATCGTCTGAGAAATAAAATGACATTTTAAAGGTATGGCTCATAATGTGGAAGGAATGCCAGCGATATCCATATTTTTGCACATTGTGATGCTATAGCCAAGGCCAACTGTAGTTGACAAGCTAAGAAAAGTGGCGCAAAAGTGGTCATAGCAGGTCGTTATATAGTCCTGATGAGTTATAAAAGGATTAATATATTTAAACAAAAATGTCTTGTTATAAATCTGTAACGCTGCTTCCAAACACAGTTAATTCCTTTATAGTAAAAATAATTTACAGAACAGTTCTATTGGATGTTGATCGAATGAGGAATAAATGACACCTGTGTTTGGCGACCAATGGCGACTTTGTGACGATTCTTTGACTTTGATGACAAAATGGTTAATTCCAAAATCTCCAGGATAGGATAGTTGAGTTTACTGGCGCAAGAGCTAAATTTGGCTATTCTGGGCCAAACATATGGTTAGAAGGGAAAAACTAAGTCTTTATGAAAAACTCTGCAAAATTAGAAGCTGGTTAAAAAATTCCTAGGCAATATCTATTAAAATTTAACGATGTTTAAAAGTATGGTAACAAGATGAAGCATTAAATAAGATACATAAATCATCCAAAATCTCCAGGATAGGATCAATAGGAGAGGAATTATGCCTGAGTTTTCAAGAATTTCCAACTCTGCTACGATAACTATAAAATGCCAATAGTCTGGGTCAAAGTTAATTGTATAGTTAGTCTTTTGAGTTAAACTCAGGATATTAGTTCAATAAGTTCGCTCTCTGAACTCTTTGAATTTCTTATAATTTTTCAGCAGCTTTCGTTCGGCTGTTTATTACTTCTGCACGTCTTGTTGTGTTTTTTTTTGTCTTATCACATGGTATGTATCCTTGCCATCTTATTAATAAATGTCGTTATTTGTTATTGGAGAATGCCGACTGTGTACCCATACACCCATAATAGGAAACCTGTTAATTCTAGTGGGATTTCCGGGATTTTGAGACACTTTAGCCAAGGTAGACTTAAGTCGATAGTGTGTAATTATGTATAAAACAGGCATTTCAAAGTAATTGGTGTATTTCTGCAGAATGCGACAGATCTCGATACTTTGATCATGATTTTAGAGACCTAAGCTACAGCAAACTCAAGTTGACAATGTAGTTCTGCATATCATTACGCGTTCATACATAACTGGTTTATTTCAAAGTTATTGATATATTTGAATAAAATGGAAGATCTATACTTTGTCACACGTTAGCCAGTTTTAGATCAAGTTGGCATTGTAAGGGAATGTGTGTAGTGTATCAATCCGCTTTTATACATAAAACCGTTGTATTTCAAATGGTAATGATTCTTTTCAACAAATGCGTTGTTGAAACTAATCAATACCAACAAATACTAAAAAACACAACATAAAATAGTTGAATTTCATACTTTAGTTTTTCACACATAAATTTCTTCATTTCAAAGTAATTTGCCTATTACCACAGAACGCAGAAGTTATCCATTATTTAGTGACGATTTGGTACACTTAAGCCAATATCACCTCAAATTGGCAATTTATTGAATGTTGGGCGATTTGGTATTGAGTTTTTATACGTAAAACATAGCATTTCAAAGTAATTGGTAACATTGTTTCAAACAAAGTACAAGAAATATCAATACATTCGAGATAGGCTTCCTTTGTTTAAGAGTTTAACGGAAGTAAGAACTTAAGTTGAAAATATGTGAAGTAATACGTAATGCAAATACACACTGTTGTATTTCAAATGAAGAGATTGTAATTTAAAATGAACAATGTATTTAACTATTTTTGAATATTATTGAATTTGAGTTCAATATTGGCATATTGGAAATATTTCTTCTTTAAATAAATGACGTTGTTTGTCAGAAAATGCTGCTTTTTTGTAACAAATGTTTCTTAGTCTCATACAATTGATTCTATATCCCTAGGTTGCATAGAAATATGTAGCATATTGCTCAACAGTAAAGAGTTCTTTCAAAACTTTCCATGAGATGTTAGTTTGTTCCATTAACCACAAGGAGTCATAGCACAGTCGATGGAAAGTTCACTCGTCAAACGTTTCAAAATCATATGGCTTTCATTCAAACTATTATTGACAAAAAACTGCAAACAAAGAAATAGACCACAGAGTATCATTTCTTTCAAATTTTTTTTACCAGTTTTCGTAATTATATTAGCAAAGGATAAGACTGCATTCTTCAATTTGTAAATAAAATTTTTTAAATTGAGGTTTTCTTTACTTTGTTGAGGAATTTTTCAATATCTAATCATGTTTCATGTATAATATGGGGGGGGGGGTATCTTCTCTAAGAACTACCAATAAACATATAGTGGTTACTCGAATTATTCTCACAGAAAAATATATGGGTTAAAAATTGATTCACGGCTTGAAATAATTTTCCAAAAAATCTTATACCATCATTAAAAATATCTTTATAATAGTATATTATTAATCAATTTTTTTGAAAAATGTCTTAAGATAAATAAAGCTTAGAAAATAAAATCTCATGACTCTTAAACAAATAAACTGAAGAATATGCTGATATTCTCTAAAATTCTGATGATATATTAAAGGAAAAAAATAATATATATGCATTAATTTAAAATTCGATATATAAACTATCATTTAAAAAAGCAAAAAAAAAAATCCAAATTATTTAATGAAATATGACTAGAAACACCAAATGATAAATAATTTATCATTTGGTGCAGGTCTTTGGTTATATTTTTTATAGTCGTTATTTCTACGCTACTAATTTGCTTTATTGATCATACTGCAAATTAAGAATGCCGAGAAGGCAGTCATTCTTGTCAACAAAATATTCAACGACGTTTGACAATTCTACGAGATACTAGATATTTTCAACAAATATTTGTCAATCTCTCAAAGAGGTATCACATTTATCTGTAAATGGTAAGTTCTTTTAGAGCTGAGAAATCTGACTCACATATTTATTTCATATCATAAAATATAATAAAAGGAAGTTTTTAAGTTATGGATTTAATATTATTTAAAATTTGTAGTATTGTTGCTTTTCACAGTTTGTTTCATAATCGAGAATTAATTTTTACAGATAATTTTATTGAATTTTTTATGATTGTCAGACCACCGATGTTGATAACATACTTGACCAGAAATATAATGACTTCAGAGGCTTGTACGTTAAATCCATCAGGATTAAAGGAGGAAATTAGAAAAAGAAAGTTTCAAAAAATACTAAAAATATGTGATATCTCTATTAGACACAGAGGTCCTTCAAGAAAACACTACACCCTTCAAGGAGATTGTATAAAATGGAGCATTTTCACGAGGATTGAATTTTCTCTTTAGAGTATTGATCTCGGAGTTAAATCTCTCAATTCACTTTGAGTGCTAATATTACTGTCTATAAGTATAATGATTTATTGTTTGTGTGTTATTGATTTGTGCAAGTGCTATCTTTATATATGTTTCGGTTAAGTTTTCCGCTAGTGGTCCAAGTTTTCTTATGGAACAATGCATAATTTTCCATTATTCAATGAACTGAACTTTTTTTTATTGCACGCCCACTATATGGATTGCCATAAATGAAATTTATACACTTTCGTATATTATCCATCTAATTTGCATAGCACTTTTAGAAATGGGTTTTTATACCATTCTAGCTTGTCTTTGAGCCTCGGTAACTTATTGATAAGGTCTTGTCTTTCGAGTAGTTAGTTGTGTAATTCAAAACCTATTTCAGTTGAAGAATCAATATGTAAGCGGATTGGTGTACGTTAAATCCATCAGGATTAAAGGAGGAAATTAGAAAAAGAAAACCCGGTTCATCTCTCCTCATTATACTATTATTCGTGAATACAAAAATACACTATCAGACTCAAAATAGCTGTTTCGTTACTTAAAAACAGGACATAAATATAACAAAACTAAACTAATATTGTTTTATCTGAACCACTTCCAAAAGTTCGAGTGTTGTATTTTGAATGACAATGAATATTTAAATTTCCTTTTAAAATGTTATAATTTCATCTGGTGTATGATTTGCATCATAATGTTTTATTCAGCAAAATTCATATAAGATTTGTTTAATGAAAATAATTTACATAATTTGCTTAACCAGTATAAATTCATATAATGCGTTTAACTAGTATAATTCTTATAAGTCGCCTAATCAATATGATTATGATTATTCGCATAATCAGTATAATTCCTGCAATTCGTTCAATCAGTATAATTCACATAATTCTTTCAATCAGTAAAAATCCACATAATTCGTTCAATCAGTATAATCCATATAATTCGTTCAATCAGTATAATTCCCATACTTCGTTCAGTCAGTATAATTCGTATAATTCATTTAATCGTCAGTATAACTAGTTTTGAAGCCATTAAAAATTTTATAGGTAAAAAAAAGTCACCTTTATAAAAAAATTATGAATTGAGATCAAGACATGGCATATGATTATGCATCAATTTAAAAATTACTTTATTTATAGTTTTTATTTAGAATTAATACATCCTCAATTTATTGAACGTTTTTTTTTAAAAAATAAAGCACACTTCAAACAAAATCAATTATTTTTTTACTAAAAGACTTCTAATATTCATTCGCCATCAATAAAGCGCTTTCGTTGCACGCATTTCGGATGAAATCCGAAATCCTTCAACTTGATTAAATGTTTAAAGAGAGAGAGCTGTAAAAAACGATAAAGCTCGCTCAAATTCTGTGCTTTGGGCAACGAGTTGAATAATTACTGTTCATCTGAGTGGTTGCAGCATTAAATAGAACAGCACTCGGCAAATAAGTATTTAGTTGTCCGTCACCGTATAAAATGGTAAGCGAGCGAAGTCATTTTCCTTTAAAAAAAATTCAAAAAGATTCTGTAAGAAATCGTCTTTGATTCTTAAGAAGTAACAACAGAAAAAAAATGGCATGGGACCGACTTTAAATCTAAAAATTAAAGAAAAAAGAATGTTCGACCAAAATGAAACGGAGTCGTTTTTAATTAAGACTAAATCTCATTCGAACTGAATGATAAAAAGATCCCGTGAATTAAAACGCAGTTTTTTTTCCCCTGAAAAGAGCTAAATTCTTCAATGAAGAATTTTAATTGATCAATTAAAAAACAAATGTAGTAATGTTTTATTTAAAAGAAAGAAATTTTATTTGAATGGTGATAAATTGTATGATATATTTTTTTAATCAAAACTTTCTGAGGTTTGTTAAATATATATATAATATATTCAATGGAGCAATTAAATATTGTAAATTAAATACAGTTTAGATAAAAAATATCGAGACTCAAAACACGGCTAATAAATATTATTTTAATGAATATTTTCTACATCTAATTTTTATTATTTTAAAAGGGATGATATACTTCGCCTTTCTCTTACATATGCCTAATTAGAAGCTTTGAGTTTAGTTTCGTAGTATATTGAAGAGAATTAAATATGCGTTTTTAACCATTTTAATATGTGGATCCAAGTATCTATAATTTTTATGCGAGTTTCTATGCTCATATACTTATATCTGTATGAATAATAAAACAGCGTGTGTTTGTCTGCGTATTGGTATTTTACAAGTAGTTTGTTGGATTAAGAAGTGCTAAATTCTGTACAAATATACGTTGAAAAGTGTTCCTGGAGGGATTTTTTCATTGAAATTTTATTGATTTAAAATTAATTATGATTTTTAAGGCTTTTTCATGGTAACTTCTACAAATATTATTGAGTAAGATAATTAATGCAGTATTTTTTTAAAAATTCGTAATTACATTAAACATTCTATAACTATATTAATCATTTTAATATAGTTACGAATTCATGAAATGTGCAATTGCTTCCAAAATATAAATCATATTAATTTTATCATATTATAATTATAATACGGTGAGTAAATTTATTGTTGAAAATAAGGAAGAAAATATATATTTTTATTGTCTACGCAATTTTCAAGGTGAATGTGTAATAATACCACAAAAAACTAAACGTAGTATTTGATTGATTAGATGGATTGTTATGTTACTAATGACGATGTGATGTACATCAAACTGAACTAATCCAAAAGTACCATTTATATAATGAGCGGAACATGTGTAACCCTATTAAAATTTCATCGAAATTTCAGGTTCAAAAATACTTTGTTGAGGTAATCAAAAAAATTAAATTATTGTTAAGAGAGCAATTATAATCAATTGTAACATTCCCTATGGACTAGTTGGTCACCATAGGCAACTGATGTAGATCAGATAGTTAATTAATGAGCTTCTCTTTTAACTTGAAGTAAATTTTCGAATCTTGTTTTAATATCAAATGCCAATTTTAAAATACCGCTTTTTGCTTTTCTTAATTATGATCACATGCATACCTATGAACAGACAGACGAGTTTTATCAAATGACCGAGATTTAAAATTTTATTCTACAAATTAGGTATGGAATTCCATCCAATTAACTCTTCAGGGTTTTAATATATCCTTTTTACAGACTGATAAAAATGCAAAAATAATGGGAGTTTCTTTATGGGCGCATAAGGATTTGAAAAGTAGTTCACCATTGATGTTATTGTATACTTTAAAATATGTAAGGACATATTCGGTCGTTATACATTTTAAGGTATCTGACTACGTTAAAAACACTAGTTATCTACCAACTTGGCGATTTTTTTAATTGTTGTTTATTGCAGTTCAAACTTTCCTCTTTCCATAACTGTTTATCTTTTCTAGGAGAAGGAAGCCCTGATCTAACATCCATTGTCACATATTTTTTAACAGAAATTTGTTTTTCACTTTAGTTTTCACAAAACTTTAATTTTCATAAAAATTCTCTACCGTTAACATGATATCCCAAAAGCTAATTGAGGTATTCATGTAAAAATTTCAGTGTGTGTTTTAAATAATATGGGCAATGAAAGGAAGTAAAAGTTTTATTGTTGGTGAAATTATTTTTCCCTTATAGGTGTTTCAAAATTAATTTTTATACTTATTTAAAAAAATGTATGTATATGAATATTTTTACCTATAGCTTCTTTGAATCTCAAATTGTTTTTTAGATTCGGTTCATTTCATTCATCGTTATGTTCTATAACTTGTATACAAAGAAAAAAAAGGATCACTGTTTTGCAATTTTGAGTAAAGTGTTAAACATTTTGGTTCAATTTCATTACAATTTACTACATATTTTCCCATTTCTCAAAATGTGTAACATTTTCAAATATTTTTTTTGCAATTTATAATATTTATTATTGATTGATGTATCTAAAAACATTAATAGTTTTTAAAAATATCCAATTTTTCAAATTTTTTTCCTTACAACGTAGTCAGATATCTTAATATGTTGATTTATGTTGTGCAGTACCCTCAACGTTAAGTTAAATTACAATCTCCATTTCAAGTTTCTTGATGATTATAATATTTTTAATTTGCATTCTCCTGCTGCGATACAAAAAAACTTTTTGTCACAATTCATAAAATAATTAGGACATTATCTTTTGACTGAAAACATTGTATCATAATAGTAATATCACTAAACCATATATAAAAGAAAATTCCGCAAATATTTGGAGTGAAAAAAATGAAGATCTCACTTTTGTTATATTACATACAATTACCTTAAACGTTCTTTCATAAACGGCATCTTATGTAATCCATGGTCGTCGTTAATTAACTCATAAACGCCTTCTAATGTGTAAAACGAAAGTGCAGATTAAAAAAATAAGATTAATTACAAAAAAAGATCGATTTATGTATATAAAAAAGAAACGTTTTAAGAGCTCTTCAAAATCTAGAGAGGGAAAAAATATTAAAATCAATAAAGAAAGATCTTGAAAAATCTAAACACACAAGAAGAACTCCAAATCAATAGATTGAGAAACATTGGATCGATTCTACTCCTTCTTATCCAGTATTTTTTCCCCTTTTTTTTTCTCCCTTTTTTTCTTACTTTTTCCCCTTTTATTTCTTACTCTTTCCTTCCTACTTTCAGTAGAAAAGCCGATTTTTGGCAGCTTCTTTCTTCAAATATCATCTGCTTGGAAGAATTTTTTTTTCTCACCAAATAAAACGTCATTTTAAACCTTAGCATGGAACGAAAGCATAAGAATAAAGAAGAAAAGAAAAAAAAGAAGAAATAAATAAAAAATAAAAGTGTTGGAAGTAAGTTATGGAGACTTGAGAAGACCGAATATTGATAGGATTGTATGCTTAGAAGGTAGATGTGTTCATAAAGTTTCGTACCTTTGGATTACAAGCTGTGACTCTTACACAAGAAGTTGAGAAAGTGATTTTCAAAAGAAAGAAAGTTTGGATTTTTGTTTAATACCATGAAATTGATTTCTGACACATGATTCAAGATGACATATTTGATGAAACTTAGAACCCTCACCTTTTTCTAATAATTCGACGTTAATAAATTTTGCTGAAAGTTAAACGTGCTACAAAAATTATTATACGTTGTCTTTTAATGTTGTGTTAAATCAAGAGATTTATATTCTATCTCTCTCTCTTGTGTCACTAAAAAAAGAAAGCACTTTGAAAAAATATCTGATCAAAGTGTTATTTTCAACTAAACATAGAACAAAAGTTAGTTATTTTCAATTAAGCCTCGAATAAAAATTTAAGAGTTTTAACATTGTTCTTTTGTACATTAATACGAAAAGAAAGTACTATAATCGAAAAAAAATTCAGTCTCGAGATTGAAATGTTAGTTTCAGCTAAGCACAGAATAAAAATCAAATCAAGAATTTTAACTTTATTTTTTTTTCATATATTAATATAAAGAGAAAGTATTTAATCACCAAAAAAATATCGAGATTAAAATATTGTTTATTATTAAGCATAGAATGAAAGTTAATCAAGTGATTTATCTATATTCCCCAGCATATTAATAGAAAAGAAAATACTATTATCACAAAAGAACTTAATATATATATTAAAATAGTATTTACAATTAAGCATAGAACTAAACTTAATTCTCATGATTTAACTTCGCATTAAAATATTATTTTCAATTAATTTGCAAATTAGCGAAATTACTGTAGTTATTAAGGTTGGGAATTCTACCAAACATTACCATGGTTACGAAGCGTGAACTTTAATTTGAGATAAAAGTAGAAGAATTTGATATTCGTATTGAAGTGGAGATTGGGTTCTTCTATCAATGTTTTCTCTATGCAGAATGCACAACAAAACATTGTTTTTAAAACCTTACTAGAAAAATTGATAATTGAAGGAGGTGACCTGTAATAATATATCTTACAATCACGAACTTTCATTTAAAGACGTTAGAGAAATCAGATCAGCAGTTGTGGATGGGCGATTGCTGTTTGAATTTGTTATTTTAAATGTACACATTTTCTATCTAAGCATAGAATGAAGCATTAGGATTAGAAAAAAATAATGAAAATGAAATGAATTATGTTTTAGTGTCTTAAAATTATAGTTATTCCTGGAATTGTAAGTTTAGAATATAAATATCAATAAATTCCATATTATTGAATTTACAAGTTGTGGCACAACAAAAGCACCCAAAAACAACAAAAGAAACTAGTTTTGTATTTGATTTTATAAAATTGCTGTCTTCGTAGATACAAGACAGCAATTTCAATTTCTGACTTGTTTTCAATTTTATTCAAGAGTTCAATTTTATTGATATTTTGATTCCACACATTTTTAATTACTTTGACTAACTTTTAATATCTATTATTAGGTAAAATTTGTCATCAATAAAAATCTGACTTTATATAAATTATATTTATCGCTATAGTTATAATTGAATCGAATATTGTATTTTTATATAAACAAAGATAAAATACCGAAACCATAAAAAATGAACAAATAAAAAAATTCATTATTTTCTGAATAAGTTAGATAGTGTAAATTAAAAATTTTCAATTACGGAATTTTGAAATGTGTGATTTCTTCTTCTCAAATTGGTATTTCAAACAGCAGACGATATTTAAAAAGAAAAATACAATCAAACATTTTATTTATTTTTCTTTATTTTTATATCTTACAATATCGATAAATAATTCCATAAATTAATTCATTAAAAAACAAAAATTCTCTAAAACTATTGTATCCATGACTATTATAATAAAATATTTTTTTCACCCAATTTTATATCTACTTTTTTCTTCTAATCTTTCAACATCGGGATTACAAGTATTTCGTCAAAAAGAACTAAAAAACAGCCAAAAAGAAACGAAAACAACTTTTTCTTTTCGTCTGAAATGACACAGAAAAAAAAATCCTAAGATTTACGCAGACCTCCACAATAAAACTTTTCTCAAAGAGGTCGGCAACTGGCAGAGTTGAAAGAAGGATATATATTCCGAAGAATGCCATCCATGCTATCTGACGTGGTATATGCTTCCGTTGACAGTTACTGTTATTCTTTGGTGTTGAAATGACGAGTTTGCTGTTAGTAAATACTGTCGGCCATTTCTCGCATTTTTATGATAGCATAAAATTCGATGCTCCAGATGGAAAAAGATAATTTTTCTTCTTTTTTTATCCTCCATCGGTGGCAGCGAGGCGACCATTCGCCGAAAATTACCAGTTAGATGCGTCAACTTTTCGGCGGGAAAAAAAAAGATCGATTCGAGATTTTTCTTTTTTTGGTTAAGAGAGAAATAAAATTTTTGATTTTTTTTTGTGCATGTGTTTGTGCTCACTTATATGAAGCAAGAATGTGCTTCATTAAATTTAAGTGGTTAATAATTTTTTTTCTCCTTAAAATAGGAAAAAAATTATGTAATAATAAGGCATAGGAAAAATATACGCAATTCGCTACAATAATATAAAGGTTAATAATCTTTCGAACGGCTTGCTGACTTTGTTTTCTTTAGTAAATTAATTATTGTTTAAATATTGCCAAAATATTTTGCAAAAAAAAAGGGTCGACCTATAAAGAATAGAACAATGCCTGGTTTAGGCATTTTACAGCCTTAGGCAAAACACATTAAAAATCTCTTTTTTAATAAATTCGCTAATTTAGAAACATATATTTAATAGATTTTTAATTTAATGAACATGTTAAAATTTCTAGTAATATTGTGAAAACTTGGCTTTTCACAGAATTCAAATAATTTCTAGTATAATGTTAACTACATCTGCAGCATAAATAATATCTATAGTCAAGGGTAATCTGATTTATATCTGTATTACAAGTAGTTTCTGTAGTCAAGTGTACTATTAAATACATCTGTATATAAAAACTACAATTGTACAATATAATATGCTAAATCCTTTTTTTGTTTAAAGAAATTCTTAGTTAAATTTAAAATCCTAATTTTATCAGGCATTTTTAAAAATCTTGGGGAGCTGATTTTTATATATATTTTATTAACATTTGTTATATTATTATTGGAAATTTGTCTAAAAATGTAAAAGAAAGGCTATTTTCATTTAAATCGAGTAATTTAAACT